>CM042421.1:13672077-13751703 GCA_023634145.1 Thymallus thymallus | reverse complement strand
AGTGCTATACAGAAACCCAGCCTAAAACCCCAAACAGCAAGCAATGCAGATGTAGAAGCACGGTGGCTAGGAAAAACTCCCTAGAAAAAGGCAAAACCTAGGAAAAAACCTAGAGAGGAACCAGGCTCTGAGGGGTGGCCAGTTCTCTTCTGGCTGGTGCAGGATGGAGATTATAACAATTTATGGCCATTAAGGCCAGTTCTTTCTCCAAGATGTTCAAATGTTCATAGATGACCAGCAGGGTCATATAATAATAAAAGTAGTTGTGGAGGTTGCAACAGGTAAATACATCAGGAGGTGAATGTCACTTGGCTTTTCAGTGCAATAGAGCGCAGGTGCGGTAGAGAGAGAGAGCGAGATGAAAACAGCAGGTCTGGGACAAGGTGGCACGTCCAATGAACAGGTCAGGGTTCCATAACCGCAGGCAGAAGAGAGTTGAAACCGGTGCAGGCAGCACGACCAGGGTGGGACTGGGGACAGCTAGGAGTCATCAGTGCAGGTGGTCCTGAAGCATGGTCCTCCAGGTAGGCTCAGGGTCCTCCGCGAGAGGAGGGTAGAGTGGGAGAGAGAGAGAGAATTAGAGGGAGCATACTTAAATTCACACAAGACACCGGATAATAACATCAGATTTAACAAACTGACCCTAGCCCCCCCGGCACATAGACTAGAGGAGGGAGGTCAGGAGACACTGTGGCCTCCTCCACACAGCACAGTCAACTTAGTGTATGTAAACTTCTGACCCACTGGAATTGTTGGAAAAATGACTTGTGTCATGCACAAAGTAGATGTCCTAACCGACTTGCCAAAACTATAATTTGTTAACATGAAATCTGTGGAGTGGTTGAAAAATGAGTTTTTAATGACTACTTCAAACCTAAATGTATGTAACACACACACACACACACACACACACACACACACACTTGTGCCTGTCCCAGTAGCGCCCTGACTGATCTAACCCTCACTGCCAGCCTGCATTTGACACTAACAGCTAAAACCTCTCTTTTAACCTCTCTCTCTCCCTCTCTCTCTCTCTCTCTCTCTCCCTCTCTCTCTCAAACTCTCTCTCTCTTTTAACCTCTCTCCCTCTCTCTCTCTCTCTCTCTCTTCCCCACTCTCTCTCTCTCTCTCTCTCTCCCACTCTCTCTCTCTCTCTCTCTCTCTCTCTCCTCTCTCTCTCTCTCTCTCTCTCTCCTCTCTCTCTCTCTCTCTCTCTCTCTCTCCCACTCTCTCTCTCTCTCTCTCTCTCTCTCTCCCACTCTCTCTCTCTCTCTCTCTCTCTCTCTCTCTCTCTCTCTCTCCCACTCTCTCTCTCTCTCTCTCTCTCTCCCACTCTCTCTCTCTCTCTCCTCTCCCACTCTCTCTCTCTCTCTCTCTCTCTCTCTCTCTCTCCCACTCTCTCTCTCTCTCTGTCTCATACATTAGTAAATAAGAAGATTAGAAATCATCTCACCAGACCTCCTTTTTTTTGCCACTGCAATAACGATACATAATTTATTCCCAGAAGTGAGAAATTAAGTTATAAAGTTGAAGCTACACTACCAACACCCGCAAGTACAGGATGCCTGTTAGAGGCAGGTCAATTGTAGTCCACTGCACATTGTAGAGTTGAGTACTGCAAAAAAGAGAGGGATGAAGGAGAGATGGAAGGAATCAAGGAAGAAAGCAGGGAAGGAAGGAAAAAAGATAGAAGGAAAGAAAGAAAGAAAGAAAGAATGAAGGACATTCTGATGTATGGTGACCTTGGGGAGCAGCCACCAGGTGAAATGTATTCTGCCAGTTCTTAGTGACGGTAATACACACATCTCTGGGGCGGCAGGTAGCCCAGTGGTTAGAGTGTTGGGCCCGTAACCGAAAGGTTGCTGGATCGAATCCCAGAGCTGACAAGGTAAAAATCTGTAGTTCTGCCCCTGAACAAGGCAGTTAACCCACTGTTCCTAGGCTGTCATTGAAAATAAGAATTTGTTCTTAACTGCCTTGCCTAGTAAAATAAAGATAAAAAATAAATCTCTAACCTCTACTTAACCATGTCATCAAACCAGTGGCTTGTATGTCGCCCTGGGCAAACCCCCCCTAACTGTCATTTTTATTCAGACATTTGGAACAACACAAATACATAATCATAACATTTACTAATGCATTAGTAGGCTACTGTACAACGTTATAGGTGCGCTATCTATTCCAGTGGGGAGACCTGAGGTTAACCTACCCCCGCCCCCCTCCCCATCTCATACTTCTGAGTGGGAGACCTTCCCAGGCAGTAGCCTGCCTAGCTCACAAACTAGAATCAGGGCGCCCACTCCGACAAGGTTAATTGACCCACAGTCACACACGGTGACATGATATCGTTGACATGACGTGCAAACGATCGATAGAAAACCTATCGCGCAAATATCACCATTCCAAATTTTTCTGTGAGGGTGCCCCGTGCCGCACCCGGCAAGATGCCGCCCTGGGTGGCTGCACATGTCGCCTATACCTAAAACCGCCACTGCATCAAACCAACCAAAGCTCCAATGTCTTAAAATCCTCCTGTCATCCAATATCCATGAATCAAAACAAACACAAGTTAATCCCCCGGCAAACAACAAAGACACACAGTACAGCGATGGACGGTAATAGTAATTGATCAATCAGCTATGCAAATCAGGTGTACTGCGATGCCGTTCAGTGAATAATGTAGGTAGTGGCTGGCCTGGACACAACACAATTTGTTTCTGGCCTGATAGACACTGACCCACTTCTTTCTCAGTCTCCCCATTTCTCGTCTGTCTGTCTGTCTGTCTGTCTGTCTGTCTGTCTGTCTGTCTGTCTGTCTGTCTGTCTGTCTGTCTGTCTGTCTGTCTGTCTGTCTGTCTGTCTGTCTGTCTGTCTGTCCGTCCGTCCGTCCGTCCGTCCGTCCGTCCCTCCGTCCGTCCGTCCGTCCGTCCGTCCGTCCGTCCGTCCGTCCGTCCGTCCCTCCCTCCCTCCCTCCCTCCCTCCCTCCCTCCCTCCCTCCCTCCCTCCCTCCCTCCCTCCCTCTCTCTCGGACTCTTTCTCTCACAGTAATAGCTGCACTCTATCATCATTTCCAATCTCTCTGTCAGGAAATAAGCTAGTCTGCCTCGGCTGGGGTGACTGAGGCTGTGCAATCTGGACATTGAGTCATTTTTCGAACGAGAAATGCAAATATGGGGATGGTCTTGTACTGTGTGTGCGTGTACTGTGTTTGTGTGAGCGTGTGGGTACTGTGTGTTCGTAAACAAACACATACTGTGCACACACGTATGGAGGGGTGTATGCTATCATTACATCTTTAGGTGGATGCAGTTTACAGTACAGGAGTCAGAGAGGTAAACACCCCAGTACCATCTCTTCCACATCTCATATCTGGTGAAGTGCATGTTATCTGTTCTCACACCTGTGTCAGACTGAGACGACGTCCCGCTGCCCTGATCGCCCTGTTGCCATGGTGAACTCCCTCTGTGTGTGAGTGTGTGTGAGTGAGTGTGAGTGAGTGTGTAGCTCCTCCGGGAACATGATGACTCACACAGTAGGAGGCTTGGGGCCTTGGCCTCTTTTAGCCCTTAGTAGTCCAGATGCTCTTTATTTCTCCTCATTATCAGTCTCTCCAGTCTGTGTGGGTTGGTTGACTTCTCCAGACTGACTGGGGGTGTTTGAGTGGGTGTTGGCAAGCTACAGTGTTATACAATGTTATAAGAGACACTGTATCTCTCTGTTCTGCTTCAGCCTTCACCTGGCAACAGCCAACTCCCCAGGCGAAGGAGTCTTTCACTGCTACCTACCGGTACATCAGAACACACACAAAGACACACGCAGACACACGCACACACACACGCACCATCGCTCAGTTAGTGTTCTTTAAGCATATCTGATGCCGGTAGATAAGACTTTTCCATTTCGTTCTGAAAGATATTCAGCAAAGACCTTTCGGTTACTATGGCGATGACAGAAATATGCAGCGAGATTGAAGACATTACCATGTAATTAGTGAGGTGGAGATAATTCCGAAACTACCACCCGTCGCACACTCCATCGCACACGGTTAACATCCCTAACCTCATCAGCTTTCCAGAAAGCAGCGAACCATCAATATAGACGTGTATGTTATCAACAACATGTATTTTAGCAACATCTAATTTCATAGAAACATCAACGCAATGAAGGATATGTTACTTCATGAAAGAACTTACATGATTATGCAGTGTTCTTGCTTGTGAGGTCATTGTTCCTGGTCTGCAAGCTCCTCCTCTCTCCCAGCATCTTGTAAACACAGATCTAGGATCAGCTTCCCTCACTACCAACATCAACCAATAAAAAGAAAACACAAAACTGACCTCAGATCTGCATCTAGGGGCAGCTTCATCCCACTCAGTCCCAGGGAGACAGACACACATGACTGCCTCACAGGGATCTGACCTTTTTCAAACATCCCTTATCACTCAGCTGTAAAATGCTATGCCAAACACATCCAACTGGAACTTCACTGGAACAATCAGATTAATCATCCGCTAAACTATGGTATAATAAATAGATAGTCATCTGTAATAAATAGCCTTTATAACAGCTAAAGGCCACCATTGTCTCTTTCAACCAGGATAGCCTAAAACAGGCCTGACACGCACTCACTCAGCTGTCTCCAACACATGCTGTTTCACAAGCATCTTGCCTGAACAAAGATTAGAAGGCATATGTACTTAAACTTGACACTCCCAGAATCATTAACACCTAATAAACACAGCCAGGTCACCCGTGATACAAGTCAGTATTCAACAACGATCTATATCTGAGGACATCGGGAGATGACGTAGAAACCGGCCACTTGGGGCAACAGTGAGCACTGTTACCTTAAAGTAGGTTTTGGTTTTGCTAAGGCTATGTGGACGGGGATGGTGGATGGGCATAAGCGTCTGCATATGGTTGCATGTTTGAATCCAGCCTATCTCAAACCTTAACCCTTAACTTAACCATTCGGAGTTAATGCCTAACCTTACGATTTAGGAGTTAATGCCTAAACTTAACCCTAACCTTAGAAATTCAGAATGAATGTCTAAACTTAACCTTAAACACTTCAAAATGTGACCTTTTGGAACCACTTCGAAATTTGACGTTTAAGAAACATGGATGAATGTCTAACTCATCTTTTGTTCCAAGATGGCGTAACAGTGCGGACGTGTTTTTTTGTCCTGTCTCATGTTCCGTGTAAATAGTCTGTAATTAGTCTGTCTTTCCGTATATTTTTCTTATTCCTCATATACTTTTCCTGCAACCTGCCTCACCCAACGTGGAATGGATCTACTATTTTCTTTATTTCTTTATTTCTTTATTATTTAACTGAACCTCCGACAGAAGATAGCCTGCTAGCTAGCTTGCTAACTAGCTACTAGCCATTGCTAGCCCCTGCTAGCGGTCCTCACCGCTGCTCTGCCTGCATCAGCCAGCTGGTAGACTCAACAGCCTTGGTTTCTCAAATGACTGCCTTGCCTGGTTCTCCAACTACTTCTCAGATAGAGTTCAGTGTGTCAAACCTGTTGTTCGGTCCTCTGGCAGTCTCTATGGGGGTGCCACAGGGTTCAATTCTTGGGCCGACTCTATTCTCTATATATATCAATGATGTCGCTCTCGCTGCTGGTGACTCTCTGATCCATCTCTACGCAGACAACATCATTCTGTATACATGTGGCCCCTCTTTGGACACTGTGTTAACAAACCTCCAAACGAGTCATACAACACTCCTTCCGTGGCCTCCAACTGCTCTTAAATGCTAGTAAAACTAAATGCATGCTTTTCAATCAAACGCTGCCCGCACCCGCCCATCGGACTATCATCACTACTCTCGACGGTTCTGACTTAGAATACGTGGACACCTACAAATACCTAGGTGTCTGGTTAGACGGTAAACTCTCCTTCCAGACTCACAGTAAGCATCTCCAATGCAAAATTAAAACTAGAATCGGCTTCCTATTTCGCAACAAAGCCTCCTTCACTCATGCTGCCAAACATGCCCTCGTAAAACTGACTATCCTACCGATCCTTGACTTCGGCGATGTAATTTACAAAATTGCCTCCAACACTCTACTCAGCTAATTGGATGTAGTCTATCACAGTGCCATCCGTTTTGTCACCAAAGCCCCATATACTACCCACCACTGCGACCTGTACTCTCTCATTGGCTGGCCCTCACTACATATTTGTCACCAAACCCACTGGCTCCAGGTCATCTATAAGTCTTTACTAGGTAAATCCCGCCATATCTCAGCTCGCTGGTCACCATAGCAACACCCACCCGTAGCATGCATTCCAGCAGGTTTATTTCACTGGTCATCCCCAAAGCCAACACCTCCTTTGGCTGCCATTCCTTCCAGTTCTCTGCTGCCAATGACTGGAACGAATTGCAAAAATCATTGAAGCTGGAGACTACCATCTCCCTCAATAACTTTAAGCATCAGCTGTCAGAGCAGCTTTCCGATAACTGCACCTGTACATAGCCCATCTGTAAATAGCCCACCCTACTACCTCATACCCATATTTATTATTTTTGCTCATTTGCACTCAAGTATCTCTATTTGCACATCATTATCTGCACATCTATCATTCCAGTGTTAATGCTAATTTGTCATTATTTCACCACTATGGCCTATTTATTGCCCTACCTTCATAATCTTACTACATTTGCACACACTGTACATAGATTTTTTATTGTGTTATTGACTGTACGTTTGTTTATTTCCCATGTGTAACTCTGTGTTGTTGTTTTTGTCGCACTACTTTGCTTTGTCTTGGCCAAGTCGCAGTTGTAAATGAGAACTTGTTCTCAACTGCCATACCTGGTTAAATAAAGGTGTAATAAAAAATATATATAAAAAAAAGACTGTGAGAGCTTGTTGAATAAACAGGTAGGGCCTTAATCAACTCAATACTGTAGACAAACATTTACACATTAACAAATGATAACTACAGTCACCGACTATAGCAGTTGGGAATATTTACAATATGCAAAATACTTATCTAAAACGGAATAAACCAATGTATTATAAATGCCACCAAATATCCTATCATTATCTTTAGCCAAACCAATCTCTAAACAAATAATGGTCAGATCCAACCTTGTAACTACTGTACGATGCTGCATCACGCCTATAACCTTCAGCAGTGAGAGGGAACATATGGGGGAACACATGTCAGCAGAGTTGCATGATTCCATTGAGCATAATGCAGCTAAATGAGCATCATCAGTGAGCTAGCGGTAATCACTGTTAAAGGATGGAGAAAGGAGGGAGGCACTTCTGTGGTCTATTAGGAAATATGCAGCCTTGCACATGTCAGATACACTGAACATAGCTCTGGCCTCTGGAGCTCCCCACAGTACTCTCATCATTATGTCCTGTACATGACAATATGTAGTAGTCATTTCTGTTTTCCAGGGGTTCAATTGGAATTGCTTAAACTACATAACGAGTCCTCTCGCTAAGTCGTGTCTCTAAATGAGCACAAACTCCCACTGTAGACTAGAGTGTGCTGCCTCCCATGTTTAGGTGGGTGAAATCAGTTTCCCTTCCCAGCTACCCTCGCTGCTCCTTCCTAATTTAACTCCTGGTCGACCTTTCATTCATCACCACGTCCAGTAGACAATGCCTGTCAGGGATGTGGGTTGGATGGAGAGAGAGAGCTGAAAGGGTTTTAAGAGAAGGTCGGGTCTGCAGTGACTGAGACAGCCTGTGCCTGAACTACCAACTTCCTTCCTTCTTGTGTGTGTGTATGTGTGTGTGTGTGTGTGTATGTGTGTGTATGTGTGTGTATTTGAATGTGTGTGTGCCCGTCACTATGCCCGCCTCTGTGTATTTGCTTGCTAGGACATGGGTCCGGCCGGTTGGTTCATTTGGACCTCTGTCTCCCACTCTTGTCGGACCCACTCAAGAAACACACTGCAGCCACACTGTCACACAGAAGCCATTGTTCCTTCAGGGCATATGACTCAGAATGACGCAAGTCACCGCCTTTGTCTTTCAGATCATCCAAGGTTAGATACTGTAGTGTAGTGTAGGGACACACACTGTGACTACTACAGAGAAAATGCATGACCTGTTGCTAAATTGGATAGTTATGACAATATCAGAATCAAATGAAGCGGTTCAGTTATTCCTGTAATCCAAATGTGAGATCAGATAATATCATATTATGGTCTGAGATATCTGAGAGTACGATGTCACTCGACACTCTGTCTGTGACATAAGCCCTCCCCCAGTTCTTAGTTTGTCCCTTCCTTCAGTACAAATACTTCCACATACACACACAATGCAGGGTCTGTGTGTGGGCCTATATGGTGTGCATTGTGCTCCAGTGATGTCTCCTGCCATCCATAGGGAACTATTTCCCCTGCTCTTCACTGGGTTGGAGTGGGTTTGTCTGCTCTACTCTCAGCTGTTATCTATGGCCACATCAACCGCCTGACCAACAACACAACATGTGATTCGGATACACTGCACTCCTTTCATAAGAACCACATCCGTCAAGGGCCACTTGATTTTTGATACCGATTCATTCTTCATTCATGATTTAAGATTCTGCCCCTAATACAAATGGTTGATTCTTACATCTGTGGTTCTTAGACATGGAGGGCCAATGTGCTAAGGAGGACAGCTGATCCCAGTTTCACATATGGTCTGTTTCTCTTGTCTACGTCGTGCCATTGGGGACCCATGCTGTCCCTATGGCATCATCTGCTCTGATGCTCTAAATACAGTAGGCTACAGTATTAGACTGTATGCCATATGAGCTGTTCTGATGAACTCATCTCATGGTTGACTACATTTTCTCTTCCCATTCCTTCCTCTTCCTCTCCAATCCCTCCATTTCTTAGAGTGAGTGACTCACGTCTCCCTACTGCCTATAGGGAGGGACTGAGCCGAGTCAGGCTCGGTAACCCAGAAGGCTAGGCAAATAAACAAGTTATTTTTGGAGTATGAGGCACAGTAAACACATCTGACCTTGCTCTCTTTATGCAGGTAGTTCTAATCTACCGACCATCTACTGAACCGTGAGGGGGATTTATGTGAGGGGGAGGGTGGAGGGGGGGGGGGGGGGGGGGGGTTGATGTGTGTATGTATTGGGGCAGGGGTAGGGGGGTGTATGTCTGTCTGTCTGTGCCTGCCTGCCTGCCTGCCTGCCTGTCTGTCTGTCTGTCTGTCTGTCTGTCTGTCTGTCTGTCTGTCTGTCTGTCTGTCTGTCTGTCTGTCTGTCTGTCTGTCTGTCTGTCTATATGAGACATGCTAGTTGAGAAGGGAAAATGGCCTACATGTCTCTGTGTAGCTGCCCTATAACTGAGAGAAAGAGGCTAGCCAGTGACGCCCCAGAGGAGTTTATATGGTGATGATGATGCCTCATGGAAAGGGTAATAGAAAGGGTAGAGCGAGACACTGTGTGTGGGGCTGTGTGAGAGGGAGGGAGAGAGAGAGAGAGAGAGAGAGAGAGAGAGAGAGAGAGAGAGAGAGCTTTCACAGGGTTGTGAACGATCTGAGAGACAAAGCAAGAAGAGCATTCTATGCCATTAAAAGGAACATTAAAATCGATTCTAAATTCCAATTAGAATCTGGCTAAAATTTGAATTTCGGGTGGCAGGTACCCTAGTGGGTAGAGCATTGGGCCAATAACCGAAAGGTTGCTGGATCAAATCCCTGAGCCGACAAGGTGAAAACCTGTTGATGTGTCCTTGAGCAAGACACTTAACCCTAATTTGCTACTGGGGCTGACCCTGTAGGTAGGCCGTCATCGTAAATAAGAATTTGTTCTTAACTGACTTGCCTAGTTAAATAAAGGTTAAATAAAAATGTGTTCCAATCAGTCAGAGAACCAATTGCTCTATATGGCAGTGAAGTATGGGGTCCGCTCTCTAATAATGAATTTACCAAATGGGACAAACATCCAATCGACCCCAAAACATTGTGCCGTTTTGGCAGCCAAATATGTGTCCTCCTGATACAACTTGAGGGACAGCCAGTGAAAAGTACAATGTAATGTCAACAATATTTCCCATTTAGTTTTGTTTTGGCTTCATGCCATGTCATGTGTCTTCTCAGTCCGGTTGAGACGTCTACTACTATTGCTTTAATGTATTGTTATTCTCCTTAATATAGTTGTTGTAGTTGCTGTTAATGATAATCCCATTTCCACTACTACTATTATTATTGCTGTTGGTCCCACCATTTATTTTTATATGTATACGTTGACAATATAAGTAATTTCACTTGCATGTCCATAAAGTCTATTGAATTTAATTGAATTGAGAGAAAGAGAGAGAGAGAGAGAGAGAGAGAGAGAGGGAGCAATAAAGAATGTTGGAGAGACAGTATTTGAGTGTATAGGTTTGTAGGAAAGCCTGTGTGTGAGGCTGTGTGAGTTTGTGCATGCGTGTGTGTTTGTATGATCCATGAATGACTCAACTTAATGGGTGTTTTGAGACCATTTTCCATTCTTAATAGTCTGGTTCCTCACAACTCCTCTACAGCAATACTAGGTCAAACGGTCTGTGATAAATCCTCATTAAATATGGATAAGCAGCATTTTATTAGCCGGTGTGTGTCTATGTGTCTGCCTACTAGCAGCTAGACTCAGAGGGAGGTTTTCCTCATAACAGCTTGTCAAGGAGGAAACATGTCACACAGCCCCAAAATGTAATTCATGCTGATGCAACACCTAGCCAGTGAAATATTTGAATAATCCCTACAAATAGAGGGAGAGAGAGAGTGTGTGTGTGTGGGGGGAAATGTGTGTGAGAGAGAGAGCTTAGGGAGAGAGAGAATTTAAAGTGGAGGGAGGGAGGGAGGAGAAGGTGGTCTTGTTAAGTTGACAGCACAATCCACCTGAGACACCCAGATGAGCTATCACCTAAGCAGTGAACAGAGATAGACATCAGCTCAGTGAGCGTGAGATTTAAACAGGTGAGAGAACGGACAGCTAGCTAGCTAGCTCCCCTTCCAGCCCTGGCTACCTTAGTCTGCAGATTCACACACAGACAGACAGGGTCAGGCAGCTCTGCAGTATTGCTAAATATAAAACCATCCCAAGTTATTTCAACGGAACGAAGCTGCTGTCAGAATTTGAGGAGATGTATTCATCTCAAAGCTCACTAAAGAAATGGTAGTGGAGTAGTTAAAGCATTTCCGTAATTTGGCTCTTTCATCAACATTTAATCACATATGAGTTTGGAGATGAAGCACAAATAACTCCCTAAATATGTTCCAGTAGACTCAGTGTGCATCCCAAATGGCACCATATTCCCTATATAGTGCACTACATTTGACCAGAGCACTATGAGCCCTATGGACCCTGGTCAAAAAGTAATGGACACATCCTCAGACACCTTTTGAAGATCTAGCTTCCTGCACTCAATACTTTTGGTCCCTTAGATGTGAAGTCTCCCCTTCTTTCACCTATCTCTCTCTCTCTCTCTCTCTCTCTCTCTCTCTCTCTCTCTCTCTCTCTGACACTGGCCTGTGAAATGTCAGACAGCTACAGCTCCTCATCTCTGCAGGCTGTCTGCTTGGTACAAGGTGCTGACATTTTGGGATGAGAATCTGAGATATTAGCTGACATTTCCGTTGGGGGAGATGAGCTCCATGAGCTGCAGACTGTCAGCGGAATGCGAGAGAGGCCAGAGGAGAGGTGGAGGAGAGATGGAGCTATCGTCAGCTACCTTTACCAGGGCGACAACATCAACATCACCCATTTACAAAATGGACTACTGATATTAAGAAGGAAGGAAAGAGAGAGGGATTTAGATTGAGAGGAAAAGAGAGCTCTGAACAGACAAGAGTCAGGTTCAAGTTTGCGGAGAGGTGAATTGGCATCCTGCCAAAGTCTCCTACCGTTATTCTGATGCATCCAATGACCTCTTCACTCTGCGTCACTGCAGGTGAAACACAGAGGCTGCTGATACCTTGTTCACTGGTGCACTACTTGGTTGCACTTACAGAGATCCTATAATTAACTGTGTTCTATTTAATTACGTTATTACCCTGGTCTAGAGTAATGCACCGTATTGGTGCTGTGGCTTTGATCAAAAGTAGTGCACTGTATAAGGAATACAAAAGTGTCATTTGAGAGCTGTCCACACAAACAGACAACAGTGATTAGAATATCCCATCCTGTAGTGTTAGGGCCTTGTCTGTCATTGTTACTGATACCATCCCTTCTGGCTCTGAGGCATCCATCCACACAGCCTTACAACCCAGGGGAAATGAATGGCAGGTGATAGTCAGAGCTCCCAGCTTTCTCTAAAGCAGCGTGACAGTTGTGTTCTGTTAGAGCAGAGCTCCATGCCATCAGCATTCAGCTCCAGAGGAGGGCTCTGTCGCAGTGAAGCGGAACAATCACAAAAAAGCTACTGGAAGGGATACCTACCTGCTGTGTGTACGTATGTGTGTCAGTACGTGTGCATCTATGTGTGTTGCTGTGTGAGAGAGAGATATTCCTCTCTTCCAGTAGCTGTTTTGTGATTGTTCCGCTTCACTGTGCACACACACACACACACACACACACACACACACACACACACACACACACACACACACACACACACACACACACACACACACACACACACACACACACACACACACACACACACACACACACGACTAGCCTGCTCCAGGTCAGAACCACCCTGGTGAGAATGAGTGTGAGAGGACAATGCATTCTGTTAATCAGCCCGTGTGAAATCAAATCAATGTTAACTTATCAGCCAGTGATCCTCAGTTCCAGCTCTGTAAAGCTAAAATCCTCTCCAGTAGATACAGTGTGTTATGTGGCTGGGTTGGACACAACAGGAGGAGGAAGGACAGGCAGTGTGCCAGGTAGCTAATAATACACCTCAGCACACAGAGAAAGGGGACCGGGGATCCTAACTGCCTCCTTCAAATGCAGGCTTTGCGACTTCAGCAATCACCATGGAAATCGCCAAGGCAACAGTGTTGAGTCGAGTTGCCGTAGTGACAGTGTTCCATTTTGCCTCAGTCACCAGTGCTTAATAGTCATGAAAGATTTCAGCAGATTGTTTGATGCAATTATAATAGGCATTTGAGCAGAAAGAGGAGGGCATGTTTTTTTTTGTTTTGATTATGAGGTAGAAAAAATCTCTTGAAATAGGAAATTGTCACCTCTTGATGAAATTACATTTGCTGCAGTAAAACTCTGGTTTCAATTAAACTCTTAGAGTCACCAGACATCTCAACCTTAATAACTAATCAATTAATAAAAAACGTAATTAAAGTAATTAAAGGTTTGAGGTAAAGGCCCAGACTACAGATTACAATCGCAGTGGATTGAACACCACTGGGTTGAGAGAGAATACAAAACCCAACCTGGCAACCATTATGGTCCAACTGACTACCAATCTGGCAACTCTTGAATTGAGACACCAATCATCCCTCCCTGCACCCTCTCAACTCCAGCGTGCGTGTGTATGTGTGTGTCCACCGGAACTACATCACACACCTAATCCCCCTTTGCCACTGCAGGAGCCGGAAGACTGCCAGGCAGCGCAGGGAGAAGCAGAGCTGTGCTGCTCTCTTGAACACATCTGAAAATCAGTGGAAGCCTCAGTTAATCAATGAAGAGAAACACTGTGGTTACAAGAAGAGAATCACTTGAAGGCCACATGCTGTAATTATAAGAAGTATGACAAATAAATATTGTGCTGCTCACAATGCAATCATGAGGAAAATACTTTGTGTTAAATAATTAGTGTTGACATACTTTCTGGCAGCATGATAAAGTATCTGGTTGTTAGAGAGTGGGGCAATGGAAACCATGTTAGATCCAGAATGTGAGTAATGCTACATAGTTTGGAAATTACTGTAATTGTAACTCTTGGGAAATGTTGTGACAAGCCAGGACTTTTTTTTACAGCTCTAGCTGAAGACTCAAACCTGCCCAAACCCACTTCTCTTCCTCCCAAATGAGGTAAACCATAGGAACTTTATGCTTGGGAAATAATAGCTTGAGAGAGAGGCCTGGTGGTGTTAGTGTGTGTGTGTGTGTGTGTGTGTACAATTGAAAACTCTTCATTCCCTTACACTCACCCATCAGTTCATGTTGGGATTCAAGGTCAGTGGGAGTGATGCTAACAACACTAGCCAACCCAAACAATAATCCCAGACAGTAATCTGCAGATGCCCATGACCCAAGTCTCAGCTCTTAAGAATAGAATGGATCTTTGAAGAGAGATATGGAGAGAGAGAGAGAGAGAGAGAGAGACAGAGACAGAGACAGAGAGAGACAGAGAGACAGAGAGAGAGAGAGAGAGAGAGAGAGAGAGAGAGAGAGAGAGAGAGAGAGAGAGAGAGAGAGAGAGAGAGAGAGAGAGAGAGAGAATAGCAGCTGAAGCATGGCACCCTTTCAGGGCGGTGAAGTGAAGGCTCTTACAAGGTCTACTGCAGCCTCTTCACCGCTCAGAGACATAGAAAGAGATTCTTCAGTGAGCACATCTTAAATGCACCCAACCATTCAGCGCTGGCACTGACCTAGAAATGAATGGCAGGCCAACAAAAGCCGGAGAGACTATAATAAAAAATTCTGAAAAAAAGTTTATTCCCCAAGGCTGCCAATTGTTTGGTCAGTCGACATTATCAGATATCTGGGATGCTCATATCTACCTTTATGGAAAAGCTCTCACAGATTTAGGGCTCTAGTCGATCAGATCCGTTTTAGCTGACATCTGCATTGCGGTGGAACTGCGTTAGAGCTGTACAATTCACAAGAGGATCCTGGCAATATAGGTTAGTGGCAATTTTTGTTGATACCTCTACCCGAGGTAGAACAAAACACAACCATGTCTAATGTCTCCCCTATATAAAATGGATGGTTGTGTAAAAATCTTTTACTGCAAAAGTGCAGAATAATGCCTGGCTGGAATGGGGGATGGGCCCCATAAACTCACGTAACCCAATATTGCAAGCTCAGATATTGCTATAATTTGGAATACAAGTAGTCTGGGAAATATAGACCTGTAAACTCAGAGATACAATAGGTGGAAATGTCAACAATTAATATTTATGATGAATGTAACCTTTACTTTTCGTTAGCTGACTAATAGACAACTTTGCAAGTAAAATGTGCTCTCATTCAGTGCTATATGGTCCTGCCTGACAAAAATACATACAGTTACACGTTTTTTTATGTTCTGGCTAGTGTAATCTGCTCTAAGGAAAACAAGTGGGCTCAGACATTGGAATCAGATTTCTTTGGATCCAAGGTTCCTCAAAGGATTTTGTATCTTTAGCCCCTACCTACTCTTGTAATTAAGTCAGGGACCAGAAAATGGCCTCAAATCCAATATGGTGTACGAAATCAAATATGGCTGCCATAATACCATTTGATGAAGATTAAATATGAATTTTGTAGATCCATAAAGACTGTTTTAGTGTAACTCAATTTGATTCTGAATCCAATATGGCCAACGTGGTTACACTCAAACACCTTCGCCAGCATATAAATTACTCTTGTATTCTGTCTTTAAAAGGATTTCATAAGGCTCTTCGTATATCTAGGATTATGAGTGGCAGTGCCATGCCTCTGTTGTGTTTGAATCCCTGAAGCCAAATAGCTTTTCAATGTGTGTTCATGTTTAAATCTCATCCACCAAAAATTATATAATAACCAGCCTTTCACGACATAAGCACATAGTAGCGTAACCAAGTTACAGGAAAGAAACCTGCTATACAACAGTCAGCTACTCTAGTAGCCTATATGTACATCGCTAACCTTTCCCTGTTTTCACTAAGGTCACGGTTGATTCAACACCTTTGAGATGACAGGACATGAGTGTTTCCTAAAAGGGCGAGGAGACAAAGTAGCCAGTGGTGGTTGTAGTTCTGGGGCATGACCAGCTTGCACAGCTAACTGGTAATTCTGGGCAAGCGGCAGCGACAAGGGCAGTATCCTTCCTGTATGGCTGGCGGGGTATTGGGGCTGTGTGGTGATCAGTATCCAATTCTACAACAGTTGGGTGCAGACACTTAGGAGATACAACTTGCATGCCAATGAGACCCATTGACTAATCTCAGCCTGAATGATGCTGGGGATACTTCAATAGTGGAATGGTTATTTGTCTGGTTGTGAAGGAGAGTCTGTGAAAGGGCTGTCACAAACAGATCTGCCCTTTGATCTTTCCAACGCCTAATTGACCTATGGGAGTTTTTCATGATGAATGTGGAACAAATCCTGCAGGTCACATGCTACATATACTTTCATATTCCTTTGGAAGTCGGGTGGAATGATAATTTGAAGCCGATATTAACTGTGGGTGGTTGGCTGTGATTATGGTCTGGGGCAGGCCCAGGAGATGAGGAGATGAGGAGAGTGAACGGACCGGTGAGGGCGACCTCAGGTTATCAAGAGGTTACTTTGAGTGTAGGTCAGAGACTACGACTAAGGACAGTAAAGGGCTTGCAGAGGAAGTGGAGCTGGTCAAGCATGGTGCAGAACGGCCACTATCTCACAGTCAATCCCCAGCTACCATACACAATGACATACATCTTTGTTTAAGTTTTACCATCCTAAGGGGCCATATGTCCTTAAAAGGATGTTAGGATTACTGTACAGTTTCCCAGACCAATGCATGAGTCACCCCAATACGAGAGCTAATTTTTTACATGCAAGACCAGTTCAGGTATCACATTGGCTGGCCAGACATGGGTGGTAGAAAAATAGGTACATATGATGGCAATGCACACCAGCACTTTCCAGGTGGCATTTTGGCTGTTGAATGGCCTACTGACAGTCTGTCAGTGTCAGTCCAGTTCCATGGGGTCTCTGTCTGTAGCTGCCAGAGGGGAGGGCTGAAGGTGGAGGGGGGCTATCGAGGACAGTTCTGGGAGATTCAGGATGCCATTGACATTGGAGAGCTGCAATTCCTATAAAATGTGAAGGACCTTGATGGCATTTCTTGTCAGTGAGTGTCAGGTTGTGTTGGTTCATCGTAGTAAACACCTGCCTTATATTCTTGTCATCATGTGTGGTTGCATTCTCCCCATACACCATAATATCACCAAGTCAACAGATACAGCAACTCTAGGGCAGACAGCCAGGATGGTGGACATGGTTTTCTGTAAAAAGCAATGTACCAGCTCAACCTGAACAGCCGAAGAGTGCACTGCATCACAAATGCAGTGAGCCAGCGGAAGGTCATGTTAGATTCAGGCAGCCATATTGGACTAGCCATGAATCAAAGCTCACTTCTAAATGATAAGGAGGTGACTTAAGAGCCCAATCCTGGAGGTACAAATTATACCACAGTGGAGGGAAATTATAGCGCTAAGGAGACGGTGTCATGGTTGGATTCTGTTTCCTTTTATTGGAGCCTCCCAGTTGCCTCATTGATCCTCAAAGAGGCTCTTGACTTGGAATGCTTGGTGTTGCCATGCCAATCAGTCTGTTGCCTTTTCTATATCCAGAAAAAGGTGTTTGAGTGTAATTATGGCAGGCATATTGTATTCCCAACATAGTTGAAATGCAGAAGAAATTGTCTTGAGTACAGCTCATAAGAACAGTACACAAATCTGAAAGATGTGTCTCATTTTAAACATGCATATAAAATCAAATCAAATTTTATTGGTTGCGTACAAAGATTTGCAGATGTTAGAAGCAGCGAAATGGTTGTGTTTCTAGCTCCAACAGTGCAGTAATACCTAGCAATAAAAAAAAACACAATACACACATAATCCAGAAAATTAATTAATTAAGAAATATCAGAACGAGCCATGTCAGAGACCAGGATATAAATATATATGTATATGATGTAACTGCAATAGTAGGGGCTGAACAAATAAAATCCACAGAGGAACCTTTGCCTGAAAATGTTTTACATTTTCAGTGTCTGAGCCCACTTGTTTTACTTAGAGCTTATTATATTACAATATCCACAACATCAAAAAACAGGCAGGACGATACAGCACTGAATAATAGAACATTTGACTTGTCAATTAATCAGTTACCAAAAAGTAAAGCTTACATTCATCATAAATATTCATAGTTGACATTCCCTCCTATTGTTTCTCTGTGTTTACAGGCCTATATTTCCAAGATGCAGATAAGTGACTACTTGTATTCCAAATTTTAGCAATATCATAGCCTTCAATATTGGGTTGCGAGTAGGACAGCTTCCTGACAATGGTCAAGAGCAGCTGCTCACCGATTTGACAGCTCCAACGCAGTTACACCTCCCATCAGCTATGCGGGTGTCGGTTAACACTTGATGTGATTGAATCTAGAACTTCTTTACTTTTTCTCTATCTCTGATCTCTAGTGTGGCGGCACCCTCGTCTCTTACACCCTAATGCACACATAATTATGTAGGGTTTAGGTTCCTGTCTACATTGCCCAAGATACATATTTCAGATTGATTGTGTAGGAAAGCCACTCAAAACACCAATTGTGGACTCAAATCAATAGAGTATGCACAGAGCAGCATGCCGTAGCATCTCGCTCTCTCTCTCTCTCTCTCTCTCTCTCTCTCTCTCTCTCTCTCTCTCTCTCTCTCTCGCTCTCTTTCTCTCTCACCCATGTTAACTCAAATGGCGCTGACAGATTGACTCAGAGATGGTTGGAAATGAGGACTCGGGCCAGTGAATCGTGTCGTGACTGGCTCCTTATACATAAACATGTCTTAGCATGGTTCCCAGTTTACAACATAGCACTCTGTCTAAAAACTAAAACTAAACCACTTTTCCATCTCTTCTGTAGTCCATATGTATGTTGTTCTGTACAGCTGACTGCTGGTTAATTTGCTGGGGTTGAATTATGCATTGTTCCCACTGTGCTTCTGGCTGGACACATTTGAATGTGTTTGACTGGACAGATCAAAACTCACCCATTAAAATGCCTGAGGTTAGCATGATACAGAGAGAGAGAAAAAGGGAGAAGCAAATTCAGAGAGAGAGAGAGAGGTTAGAGAGAGAGAGGTTAGAGAGGGAGAGGTTAGAGAGGGAGAGAGAGGTTAGAGAGGGAGATAGAGGTTAGAGAGAGAGAGAGAGGTTAGAGAGGGAGAGAGGTTAGAGAGGGAGAGAGAGGTTAGAGAGAGAGAGAGGTTAGAGAGGGAGAGAGAGGTTAGAGAGGGAGAGAGAGGTTAGAGAGGGAGAGAGGTTAGAGAGAGAGAGAGAGATTAGAGAGGGAGAGAGAGGTTAGAGAGAGAGAGAGAGGTTAGAGAGGGAGAGAGAGAGAGGTTAGAGAGGGAGAGAGAGAGAGGTTAGAGAGGGAGAGAGAGAGAGGTTAGAGAGGGAGAGAGAGAGAGGTTAGAGAGGGAGAGAGAGGTTAGAGAGGGAGAGGGAGGTTAGAGAGGGAGAGAGAGGTTAGAGAGGGAGAGAGAGAGGTTAGAGAGGGAGAGAGCGAGAGAGAGAGAGTTAGAGAGGGAGAGAGAGGTTAGAAAGGGAGAGAGAGGTTACACACACAGAAAGACAGAATATTCCTCTACTCCTCAAGGAATATCTAAATTTCCTTGCAAGCGTGTGAAACATGGCCATCAAAATGAAAATCAGGCTCCTCCATGTACAACTCTGATTCTGTCCAATATAACTGCACACAGAAAACACATGAAAGACATTAATGACTGTTGACAACAGGCAGACTCAGAACTCATATTTTTGGCGAACAGAATAAAGTGAGATAAGCAGGAGGATACACAGTGAGTCAGTGCAGAGTGGGTTGACAGTGATGTGAGGAGAAAGAGGCTAGCGACTAGCTTTAGTTTGCAGAAAGAAATGTGAGGCGCAAGGGCTAGCTAGCATTAGTTCTGGGCTGCAGTGATGTGAGTAGAAAGGGGCTAGTTAGCGTTAGCTCTGGGCTACAGTGATGTGAGGAGAAAGGCGCTTGTAAGCGCTGGGCTGCAGTGATGTGAGGAGAAAGGGCTAGTTAGCGTTAGCTCTGGGCTGCAGTGATGTGAGGAGAAAGGTGCTTGCAAGCGCTGGGCCGCAGTGATGTGAGGAGAGAGGGTAGCACTGGCCATGGCCACGTTAGTGTAGCACTGGCCATGGCTAATGCTGGTGTGCTGTGAGCTCGTGTCAGGGCTAACGGCTAACTGTTATGATGTCACCCTGCCCAAAATATACTCATGCTGTATGTTTACTAGAATTCTATAAGCTTGACTGCTGATTCTGTTATACAAGCCAGGCAGCTCAATCGATGTAGCCTACCAGTTTCCCGTACCCAGATTAAGCCTATTCCTGGACTGAAAAGCATGACACTCAATGGGAATCTTCAACCTAATTTCAGGCTTAATCTGGGTGTGGGAAACTGGTCCTGAGATTGAATGATAAAAACAACAGTGAGTTGAATAAGGCAGAGTTTTCTTCGTCCTGCTCCCTCAGAGACAGACAAGACATACAGAGGCGCAGATGGAGCTGTAGACAGGGCTGTAGCAGCTGAGGCTCTGATTGAGTGTGATTGAGCCGCTATGATGTCTAGAGTCCAATTGTTTTTAGGAAAATGACCAGCATGAATGGCACAGATGCCTGTCATCCTATCTGGGATACAATGGCGAAAGCAGCCCACAATGCAGTTTGATCTCAGATGTCAAGAGAAGGAGAAAACTTCAGACAATAGCCCCAAATGATGGTGTTTTTTAAAGTGCACAGAACTGTCATTTTAATCAGGATGCAAATTGGGCTTTTTGATTCAGAATCTGAGAGGTGAATGACATAGATGTCACAGTCCTGCATAAAATGGCAAGAATCAATGCCAATCCTGTTGACTGTCTGTTGCAAATGGAATGGAAATGGAATTTTGATTGCTGTTCCGTCGAATGTTACCCCTAATGACCATGCCTCGATAGAACGTCAGAAGACATTGATTGTCAGTACAAATTAGAATACTTGTGTCTTGTCAGTAGAACGTTAGTACGGTCCATTCCTGCCGGTCTTTCCGAGCTGTTCTCTTACACAGACGGAAATAGCTGATCTATCTCTCTCTCTCTGCGACACATCGAACAGAGGAGCGGATGTGCGGTGGTGTGAGAAAGAAAATACCACCTCCTCAGAGCAGTGGGAGTGCAGCAGTATACACATCAGAGCCCTCCAGGAGCGGAAACAGAGCTGGCTCTGCTTAGTCTTCTTTTGACAGATAATTCTGTTATGGAGATAATAAACACAACATTCATCTCTCCTTATCGCCACTAACACAGACTCACTTATATGCCAGACACTTCCTTGCTATCGTCATCGTTGTATAACACTGTGAAGAAGGTTATAAGGGAATGATATGGAGAGATATCTGCTGTTGATGTATGTCCTGCTCCGTCTGTGTAATCTATAGTTGATGAATATGGAAGTGTCTGTGGTGTCGCACACCCACGGTGCGTTTGTATCCGGATGTATAGGAGAAACATAATAATTCTAATAAATAATGAAAGAATAAAAACATTGTGAATTCTAATTCTAATAAAGAATGATATTTTCAGGTCAGGAATACAAAGAAAGTCATACACTTAAAAATGTATTTACAGCGCTGCGGTTCTGCAGTCAAGACCAAGTCTTTTTTTTTTTATCAAAGGGACCGTTTTTGTTGGCTATATCAAAAGCTATTTAGAAACCAGAAACTAGACTGACGACTGTGTGTGCTTACATCTTCTGGTATCAAATACAGACAGAGTGAACAAGATACTCACAAAGTTCAATAAAACAGTTCACAAGAATCACTGACTTCATCAAGAGTTTGAATCACAACACTGTACACTCGGCCATTTATAATAAGTTACTGTCAGAAAAGACACAGAGACAGAGGCCCTGACTGTGACACTAACAGAAGGGCACGACAGAGAATGAAAGAGAGAAAAGGTGTTTGGCAGTGCAGAGTTGTATGCAGAAATCAACTACGACGATTACAGTAATATTAATGCACATTAAAAGGAAACAATTACAATATGCTTGTAATATCCTTATTTCCCTCCTCCATATCCTTCCTTCTTTCCTTCTCTATATATCTGTCCTTCACTAGAGTGATGCAGTGTGTAGCATACAGTATGTACAGTCCAGTGTGTGAGTAAGGCGTGTGCGAACTGGATCGTGAGTGCAGAGTTTGAGTGAGGTGTGACGTGAGTATGTCTGGTCCAGCCCAGTCCACTCCAGTCGAGTATTCGGAGTCCACTCCAGCCCAGCCAAGTCCAGCCCAGCCACGCCTAGTCCACTCCACGGAGTCCATTTCAGCTCAACACAGTCCAGTATAGTCTGGTCTCGAGTGTCTGGCTTTGTCCATTCATGTCTGGTCCCAGTTCAGACCACTGGGTTTGTGGATTGGGTTCGAGCACAGTATGTGTATTGGTGTTGTAGTGCAGTTGGATTGTTGTGCAGTTGTCTCGGCAGTATGGCTGTTTAGATGTTACTTGCTCCCTGCGGGTGTATAGTTTGTAGTCCTGGCACTTTTTCCCTGCTAGTGTGTAGTTATATACAGTAGTTGTGTAATAGTGTAATCGTATACTGTACAGTAGTTGTGTAATAGTGTAATCGTATACTGTACAGTAGTTGTGTAATAGTGTAATCGTTTACTGTACAGTAGTTGTGTACTAGTGTAATCGTTTACTGTACAGTAGTTGTGTACTAGTGTAATCGTATACTATACAGTAGTTGTGTAATAGTGTAATCGTATACTGTACAGTAGTTGTGTAATAGTGTAATCGTTTACTGTACAGTAGTTGTGTACTAGTGTAATCGTTTACTGTACAGTAGTTGTGTACTAGTGTAATCGTATACTATACAGTAGTTGTGTAATAGTGTAATCGTTTACTGTACAGTAGTTGTGTACTAGTGTAATTGTATACTATACAGTAGTTGTGTAATAGTGTAATCGTTTACTGTACAGTAGTTGTGTACTAGTGTAATCGTATATTATACAGTAGTTGTGTACTAGTGTAATCGTATACTATACAGTAGTTGTGTACTAGTGTAATCGTATACTCTACAGTAGTTGTGTACTAGTGTAATCGTATACTATACAGTAGTTGTGTGGCCCTAGCACCCAGTTTGTCAGTTGTGTAGCTAATTGTGTAGTTGCCTACTGTAGTTTTGTACTGTAGGTGTACAGGTGTGTACAGTTTGATCCTGCTTGTGAAATGTTGTATAGTTCTGCAGTTGTAAAGGTGTGCATTCATAACAGTTTGACTCTGCAGGTGTACGTTGTACAGTCTTGTGTAGAGCATGGTGCTTGCAACACCAGGGTTGTGGGTTCGATTCCAACAGGCGACCAGTATGAAAAAAGTGTGAACATGTATGTGCTAACTAACTGTAAGTTGCTCTGTATAAGAGTGTCTGCTAAATGACTAAAAATGTAAATGTTCTGTGTTCTAGTGTAGTTGTGCAGTCATTAAAGGTCCAATGCAGCTGTTTGTATCTCAATATCAAATCATGTCTGGGTAACAACTAAGTACCTTAACGTGATTGTTTTCAATTAAAATGGTCAAAAAGAAACAAAAATAGCTTCTTAGCAAAGAGACATTTCTCAAGCAAGAATTAAGCTAAGAATGTCTGAGCGGGGAGAGGAAAACTGAAAACTATCTGTTATTGGCGGAGAGGTTTCAGACTCTCTTTCTTATTGGTTTATTAACTTATTTACCACCTGGTGATGTCACCAGGCAGGTCAAAACTCCATCCCACCAAAACAGGTTTAAAAGTTCAGGCAGTCTTTTCAAAATGCTCTTATACTAAAGGGCCATTAACATGATTTTCACAATTTCACAGTATTATACCGAACCTGACAGTGTGGAAATATACACTGAATATAAAACACAGGAAAGTCATGTTTTTGGCTGCACTGGACCTTTAACAGTAGCTGTGTGGTTTTAACAGTTGGACCCTGCTGGAGTGTAGTTGCTGAGCTCTCTGCGTATGGTGCTGAAGGGCGACAGCTCCAGCTCTGTGGTACACTCATGTTCATTATCATCACTAGCCGTGCCTGAGGAGTGGGTGTGGTTACAGCAGCAACAACAACAACAGTCCAGGAAGGCCCTGCCTAGCGGACGACATAACAACAGGAGCAACACGGGCGTCACTGCCGCCCGGCAGAACAACAACAGCTGTGACAGGAGGTGTAAGACCGCCATGGTCCGCTCCGGCACGCCCGCCGCCATGTATGCCGACACGATGTTACAGATGTTCTCCGGGACCACACAGGCGCCATAGACGATGGCGAGCGCCACAACGGTACAGTTCATCTGACTTTCTAGGCGTATCTGCTTCTTGTTGCCGCGGACGCAGGCCTGCTCGGCGAGGCGGATCTTGCGGGCGGTGACAAGGGAACAGCCGATAGTGAAGAGCGTAGGGAGGCAGAAGTAACAGCCGAAGCACCACCAGAGCCGCGCGCCCTCGTAGGTTAGACCCAGGATGTAGAGGGTATCCGGGAGCGACGTCGAGATGCGCACAACGCAGCGCTCTGTTGGGGGGTCATCCGGGAGGGCGGGGTCCTCGGTGACCAGCTGGCGGATAAGGAGCTCAGGGAGAGCCAATAGGAGAGCTCCGATCCAGATGACGGCGAGCTTGGCTGTAGTGGAGGTGCAGTTCTCAATCATCTCATAGTACATCTGGACGTTGGTGGCCGCGCGGAACCGGTCAATGCACAGAGCGCACAGGGTGAAGGTGGTCACACCTAGAGATGCCACCTGAGGACAAATACATGGAGAAATGATTCATGGTTTATCAAATGGTTTATCACAAAGACAAATTGTTTATCAGAATGTTTAATCATCTGAGAGTATATACTAAATAAACCTTTTTAGTTTTACTTTCACAAAGATGACAACACAATTCTTAGAAATCTGACAGAGGATTGTACTGAGTCATTCCTTGAATTGAAAGAATAAATTTAAAAAATTAGCCAAAATCTAAGCCTCTCAAAGCTTAGAAAACTCAACCAAGTCTCTGCTCTGCTTTGGTTCGAGTCTGAAAGACTGAGGCACAGCAAGGAACCTGGAACATATTCCTCTCCAGCTGGAATCACTTTGACTGCAGTTACTACAGGGAAAACAAACTGAAGCCAGACCCAGACCCAGCTGCTATAGTCTGTATGGTCCTGCTCTGTGATTACTGCTGCTGCAGTTTACCTCATAAACAGTAAAGCTGTGGAGATTTCTCTTTCTCTCTAACCCACTCCCTCTTCTCGTTTCCTCTCTCTCCTCTCTCTACCCTCTCTCATGTACTCTCTCTCTTGCTCTCCCTCCTCTCGCTCTCTCCATCCCCACTCTCTCTCCCCTCTCTCTATCTGTTAATTAGACTAGGGTTTCCCAGACATCCCTGCGAGGCCACAGAGGCTACAGCCTTCTAAACAGCAACATCCTGCAGAGATAGAGATAGAGAGGAGAACCACACATGAACTACGGATCTCTGCCAAAGCTGCTACTGTTTGTATGAAGTAGAGCCTAAAGAGAACAACATTGGGTCAGCCATTAGAGAGACTTCTGAAAGGAAAATAAATACCTGCATGGTATTGTACAGTATGCTCCGGTAGACTTGAAAGAGGTGTGACAGTGTGTAGGTATTTCTAATCCTTTAATAATATATTTTGATACCTTGCACCTGGTATATACTCCTGTACACATGATTTTTTCCTGTTAATATTAAAACTGTAAAACTGGTGACTACTGATGACCTTCAGCCTGTGCTGGCCGTACACTGTGATTGGTTGCTTTAAATTACAGCTAGTGGGGGCTTCCTGCATCCTGGCCAACCATGCACCATCGCCTCTGTGTGCCAGGTTACTGTCTTCGAGCCCTACTCTGCTCTTGTACACTCACACAGGTGCCCACATGGTGAATATTTCTTAGCCTGGACACTGGGCTGGAGACAAGTCAAACTAAACACTGTCACAGACTGAGTGAATTCTTTGATCAGATCTCACAGAGCAGGAGAGAGAGAGGGGGCAGAATAGGACAAGGCCAGCTTTGTACAGATATATAGATCAAAGATATGGGCATGGGCCAGTGGCCATGGTGCTGGAGCTAGTGTGGAGCTAACGCTGCTAAGCTGAAAGCTGTGTGTGTGTGTGTGTGTGTGTGTGTGTGTGTGTGTGTGTGTGTGTGTGTGTGTGTGTGTGTGTGTGTGTGTGTGTGTGTGTGTGTGTGTGTGTGTGTGAGTTTGCATGATTATTGCTATCGCTAGCCACATCTGCATAATGACTACCGGGCCAATTTGGAAGATCCCCTCTCTGTGTACCTGACCCCTGTCATGTCTGCCTTGTCTGTGGCCATGATGATGACAGTCTGTACAGCACCATTGTCTCTGTCTCAGTTATTTGTACTGTACAGCAGGTAATAGAGATATTTCCCCTGTTGCTGGTTTAATAATGGCCCACGAATTGCCTGATTAAGCTCTTCTGAGCAGTTGCCTTTAAAACCCATGTTATTAATTGGAGATTAATGGCGACTGAGTGACTGGGGGACCCGTGGCGGGCGGCCATGTTGGATCCTGAGCGGCTGTCATGGTAATGACTCTTATCTATTGATAAATGGGGTAATACTCACGAAAGCACACACAGACACACACACACAGACACTGAGTGCATTAATAAGCTGAAGACAAAGGCTATTACAGTTCAGGTCTGTTACAGGCTGACCCTCCCTCCCTCCCTCCCTCCCTCCCTGTCTCCCTCCCTCTTTCCATCCCTCTCCCCCTCCTTCCCCAGACCATAACTCCAACAGGAGAAGCCTAGGTCCTGGCTGCCACTCTGCCACAGGGATCATCAGTCTCTACGTACAGTCAGGGAATGGATCATGACAGAGACAGGCTGGTAGACAGGGCTAAATCTGGACCTGAGCACCTGGAGTAATTACTCTTATGACTCCATGAAGTAGCCTCTGAACTGTAACACTGATTTAATGTTCACTGTTTTAGCTCTACGTGTGATACGGTTATTCTAGGTAACTGTTGAGATAAAGCTCATGGTAAATGTATATTTTCAAGTGGACAACACAGTTCAATTCTATTCTATTCTATTCTACACTGGCCGTGCCTACGCATGATTCACACAGTTATAAATAAGTCAATATTACTCATCTATAATGAGTAATTTTGTTAATTTTGTTTGATTCTCCCTGGGTTGTAATGTTGTTATGCATCTATGTGGTCTATCTCTCAGCAAACTACTCATCCTCTAGCTAACAAAGAGCCTGAATGGAATAAGTATCACTCATCATCCATTATTTACAAACACTAATTATATACACTGAATCATTAACATACAGTATATTCCAATTAACTATCATGTATGTGCCCATCAGACCGCATGAGTAATGATTAGTAGAGGGCGGACAATCTGCTGTTGGGGGTGGTGGGAGTGTGTGGTGTGTATGTGGGAGTGTGTGGTGTGTATGTGGGAGTGTGTGGTGTGTATGTGGGAGTGTGTGGTGTGTATGTGGGAGTGTGTGGTGTGTATGTGAGAGTCCTTCCCCTAATCACAGTGAGCACGTGCAGAGAGAGGATCGCCGTGGGTAACGATCAGTGGAGGGCAGGCCATCCCACCCATCTGGAATCTCAGCACGCCCTGCTACCTCGCGCGCACGCGTGTGTGTGTGTGTGTGTGAGAGAGAGAGTTTCTGCATGTGTAGGTGAGTGTGTGTGTGCGAGAGAAAGAGAGAGAGAGAGAGAGAGAGAGAGAGAGAGAGAGAGAGAGAGAGAGAGTGTGCATGTGTGTGTGATTGAGCCTGTGCATGTGCGCGCCCACGTACATGGGTGTCAGGGTGATGAATGTCTACCTATTAACACCAATCCCAGCACAATGCAGTCCTCCACCACTGACCTGAATGGCTCCCAGTAGAATGTCTATTCCCTGCAGCAAACTAGGATGAGTTTATCTCACTGCAGACAGCAGCACCTCAGCCTCCCAGTTTCTCTCCATCTAAGAATGGTCAAAGCTGCTGGAGAGAACCCCTCTATGC
This sequence comes from Thymallus thymallus, assembly GCA_023634145.1. Taxonomy (NCBI): domain Eukaryota; kingdom Metazoa; phylum Chordata; class Actinopteri; order Salmoniformes; family Salmonidae; genus Thymallus; species Thymallus thymallus. The sequence continues at coordinate 13,723,799 of CM042421.1, read as the reverse complement.
CTACCTGAGCCTCACTGTTCTCACTGAACTTATAGAAGCAATATCTTTACTATTCACTACTGTCTGCGGCTGTTGACATAGCCTACGCTACAGACATTAGCCAGGGATGTGATTCACATAACACCACTCATGACCCATAAGGGCTTCTTCCACTCAGCTTCTCTCGTCAGAGCTCTGAACATCACTGGAGACTTGATTACATACACATACTCACACACACCACACGAGCAGGGTACAGAAGCCACACCCATCACAGAGAGATCCTCCCATCAGTGTCAGAGGGACTGTCCATGTCTCAGTGGAATACTGTAGCAGTTCTCCTCCTCTCCTAGCTGTCTGTATCTAATGCATTATCATCACCATGGTAGTTGGGCTCATATCTACTGTCTGGGCTCTGGGGATTAAAATATGGGTTTATGCATGTGTATGAGTATGCGTCTGTCTGGTCATGTATGTGCGTACCTGTGTCTTCATCTGTGAGTCTGTCTGATTGTGTGTGTTTCATGAGTCAGTGGACAATGCAGCCCAAGACTTCCTCTCCTCCCAGTGGAGTGTTCTCTCACACATTCTGCCTGCGGAGCTACTTTACTCCCCACTTAACCCACATACAGTCACAGTGGATAAGCTCAGCACTGCACAGGACACACAGGGCTGAGGACACACAGGGCTGAGGACACACAGGGCTGAGGACACACAGGGCTGATGAAACACAGGGCTGAGGACACACAGGGCTGATGAAACACAGGGCTGAGGACACACAGGGCTGAGGACACACAGGGCTGAGGACACACAGGGCTGAGGACACACAGGACTGATGAAACACAGGGCTGAGGACACACAGGGATGAGGACACACAGGGCTGAGGACACACAGGGCTGAGGACACACAGGGCTTATGAAACACAGGGCTGAGGACACACAGGGCTGAGGACACACAGGGCTGATGAAACACAGGGCTGAGGACACACAGGGCTGAGGACACACAGGGCTGAGGACACACAGGGCTGAGGACACACAGGACTGATGAAACACAGGGCTGAGGACACACAGGACTGAGGACTCACAGGGCTGAGGACACAAAGGACTGAGGACACAGAGCTGAGGACACGCAGGCCTGAGGACACACAGGGCTGAGGACACAAAGGACTGAGGACACACAAAGCTGAGGACACGCAGGCCTGAGGACACACAGGGCTGAGGACACAAAGGACTGAGGACACACAGAGCTGAGGACACGCAGGCCTGAGGACACACAGGGCTGAGGACATGCACACACACATGCACATGCATAGCCGGACGACATACATGCATGCACTGATGCATGCAGGGACTCATGCCTAAAATTCACAAACGTGCCTGCATGCACTCACCCACACACACAGACCCCAACCTCCACACACACACTTGCCAGAGTCTACTGACACCTTCTTCACGCTCTCCTCACCCCACAACCTCCACACACACACTAGCCAGACGGTCTACTGACACCTTCTTCACGCTCTCCTCACCCTACACCTAGTGCTCTATTCAGAGCTCATGTTTCTCTGCAGAAGCAACCTAATATCCTGTTTCAATACTATAATGTACAATGAGATTAGGAGTGGGAATATGAAACTAGTTTTAACCCAATGGCCTTACAAAGGAAAGGCATGACTCCGCACACAGGTTGAGCATTGCATCAGACTGAAATCCAGCCAGGGTAAAGTGAGATGGCTATAAACTGGGTGTGAAGTTTGTGATTTACTTAGGCAATGGAGTATGTGTAGGTGAGAAAGACAGAGATATCATAGTAGATAGATACAGAGTTGTGAGTGTGAGAGAGAAAGAGAGAAAGAGAGAGAGGAGAGACAGAATTGGAAGAAAAAAAGGGAGAGATAGAGGGAAGGATTAAGTGAGGGAGAGGGGCCACAGGTGTATGTAGCAGCGTCACACTGGGTGTCATAATGAGTTGAGGTAACATCTGAGCTTGGTGGGAACTCATCTTGTTTATTATTGTGCAGATGACGGCTAATCCGTGTTAGGGTGAAATGGATTAGTGTCATGTTCACTGTGATAGGCTTTCTATCACAGCTTGTCCTGAATAAGACAATACTGTATTATAAATGTGTAATAGACAATGCAATACTATTTTAAATTGTGCCTATGCAAAGAGAAATGTTCAGATGCCCAATCTTCCACCAATATGAGGAGAAGGTAGTAAAATGTACTAAAATACAATAAAACATAATAGAATACCTCCAGATATGGCACGATTTTACAGGTGAATTCTCCCAGTAGCCAGGACTTAGTCAATTCATGGAAAATGACGAGGGGCAGACAGAAGAAGACGACTACAAAATCCCAGATGGCCAGGTTAGCTATGAGAGAGTTGGAGATGCTCTTCATATAGTAGTTCTGACACACGATGCACAGTATGGCTATGTTCCCCGCTATCCCCGCGAGGAAAATGATGGCAGAAACGCCTGTGATAGCATATGCTGCAAATGTTTCACTTGTCACAGGGTAAAATGGGTTTCTGATTTCGCTTCCAAAATCTGCTGTGTTGGGAGGGGTCATTGGAGTGGCATCCCACGGGTTTTCCTCCCGGTAAGTAAACATCTCGTTTTTCCTGGTGAAGAAGTCTAGGGGTAGGTCGGTAGAGGTGAGAGCTAGGGGCTTGGGTATTGGTTCCCATGGAGAGAGAGGGGGGCCCAGCGCGTCCACTATGCTCTGCGCCTGAGATAAAGCCATTGAGCTTTTGTTCAACCCTTTTCTCCCCCTCTCCCTCTTAAAGGCCTTCTTCTGCTCGTCTTTTGTGCCTCGTTTGCGTCTGTCACTGTCCAGTTGTCCCCCGTGCTGCTGGCCCATTACTGGGGGCTTAGTGGTAGTGTATCCACCTGCCGTCCCCATGGCAGCGGCCGCGCCAATCCCACTATTCAACTTTCTCCTCTTGTGGCGTCGCGCCAGGTCCCTATGTGGGGTCGCTGAGGAATCCCCCAGCGTCAGTGTGCTGTTGTAGTGGTATTGTTTTAATCCTACATGTCTATGTTTTGTTTCATCCGCAATTACGCGCGTCCTTCTCACAGAAGTAGAATGAATATTTTCCATCCATGTTTGGAGAGTCTGTTTGGAGTAGGACGTATCTGTAGCGTGCCCCCCGGAGCGAGTGCTGTCATAATCTGTGTTTTGGGGACCCTCTCCAATGGCTGTGTGAGCGGTCCTGTGTGTTGCTGTGGCGTTAAGCCCAGCTGTTTCTCTAGTTCGTATGTCGCCATTATTTCGGAGAGATAAGACATGTGCATTCCCCAACAACACACACAGCGTCCTCAGCATCAGAATCCGCATGGTCCAGGTCATAGCGCAGACAGATATATCCTCCTCAGAAAGCCATCGTTATCTCGGTGAAGAAAATAACCGTACTGACAAAAATTACACTACATTTAAACAGTCAACGTAGATCACAAACATCTTATAAGGTTTGCAAACTTTTAGCTCATATCCAATTTCAGCGCACTGGGTTTGGTCGCCGCCGTGCTGTTGTTCTGTGCAAGCCAGCCACCATCTCCTGTGAGATGTATTTTGTCAAGTAGAAAGTGCCATGCCTTACCGGACGAGCTATCCCTTCAAGGTCCCCATGGAACCACATGCCGCACGTAAACTCATTTTACAGCGACAACATGGTCGCATGCATCTCATCTCCATAAACAGCAGATCACCAGACTTTCTCTGGTGAGCAGAGCAAGCTGCACTGGCTGTGGTTGGGTCGGGTTGAGAGTCTCACAGGCTGTGTGGTGCTGCTGCTGTGTGCTGCTGATGGTGTTTATGACACAGCTGTGAGCTGAGAGAAGAGAGTGAAGAGCGACGCGGCTGTCTCTCTCTGTCCCCTCCGTGGAGCACCGAGGTGAGCTGGGCGTCTCTGGGAGTACTGGGGAGGAAAATGGACTCCCCTGGCGGCTAACCCTGATCTGTCACTCCGCATCCATCAGATCCTGCCTCCAGACTACCGCCGCTGGCAGCCAACCACGCCCGATGACGCGCACGCGATAAATATATTATCATCATAATTACACATAGCGATATCGCCGTATACTGACACCACCACCACTTTCTACATGGAGTAATATAATGTTTTCGGCTTAAACTATTCTGATGTATATTTGCTTGATATCAGTTATTGTGCAAAACATCTGCAGTAGCCTAGTAGCCTACAGGCTATGCATATACACCCCAGCTAGCACGTAAAGTTCGACAACCATATGTCTCTTAGAGCTTGGTGAGAGCTTGGTTGTCCTATGGTTATTTTGCATATGACCTTTCTGGGAATGGTGCAGGATAGTTTCTTGGCCTTGGAACAACCTTAGCACATTTAAGGAACTTGACAAAAAAACATAATTTTGTTGGTATTTCATTACTTTTACAGAATGTTTCCTAAAATGTCAAACATGATTACATTTAAATTCTGGTAATGTTCTAGGAATGTTCTCCAACTGGTTTGACATTGAGAATGTTCTCAAATTGTTCCAAGAACCTTAAGAAACAACGTTCTTCTGTGGACATGTCAGTACTTCAGCATAATGTTTTCTTACATATTTTCTAATGGTTCTATTTTAAGTCATGTTCTCAAATTTGAATAGACTAAAATTAACAGCTTTGTATGCAAAAAAAAAAACATGGCATGCTAGCTCCATCCTGGTGGTTCAGTGGACTAATTTCATGGATAGACAACAGAAGCTTATAGGTTCAAGTGTCACTATAAAAAACAAATGTGTTTGCATGATTAATGCCTAAGGACATGAATTTCCATGTGTCTTATCTGTGCTTGGAGTTTTAAAAAGTTAACCTAGGCTACCAGTGTCATTACAAGTATTATTGAAACATTCAGTGAACGTTTTAAGGAAGTTATTCAAAATCCTCCAAATAACCTGTGTTTATGAAACCTCCCAGGAAAACTTTAAAGGAACCAAAGTAAAACATTCTCAGAACCTCCCTGCAATCTAATAATAAACATTCCCAGAACAGGCGAAATGTTCACTTCTGTTCTCAGAACGTTTAAAAAAAGTTTCACATTACTGGTCATGTGAAACCAATGTGAAACCAAAAACATACGTTTCCACAACTTCCAAGGAACCAAATGTGCTGGCTGGGATGTATACACAATTAATATCAGACCATGACATATGAGCACTGTCATACCATGCATATGCATAGGCCTAATATGATATGTATCATCCCTTAAAAATAATGTTATGAGGTACAGTAATTAAATTAGTAGGGAAACTAGTTTATTTTCTCTGCATGCATACTGGAAACAGTTTTTAAACATGTTCCCTAGCTGTCTTTTTAGTTAGAGAACAGACTTGTTTGACATGAGTTCTGACTCTTGGCTGACACATTAAATGGAAACAAATTGTTTTGAGTATACGGACAAGACGGAGCCTGTTCAGCCTTGCAGAAACATTTCCTGCAGGAGGAGGGAAGAGGGGAATGTTGTAACTGTTAAAACTGGCCGCACACAGTAGGCTAGATACTGTATCACAGTCTTATGAACTAATAGACTATTCAAGGATTGAGGACATTAAGACCACATTGAAGATCATCTGGAGGAAGAAAAGAAACAGTTTAGTAACAATCAAAACTGGCCACAAAGTACCCAGCTAGATCCATTGGTTTCTTGGAAATTGTGGGAACATACATTTTTGGTTTCCCATTGGTTCTGGGAACGAAGCCATAAGTTAACATTTTGTTTTCGGTTATTCTGAGAAGGTAAATTATAGGTTATTAAATGACGTTCTGAGAACATGTTTCAATAAGAATTTAATAACACTAGTAGTTTAGATTAACTGTTTTGAACTCCAACCACAGATAGGAGGCATGGACATTAATTTGCTTAAGCGTTAATCATGCAAACACAGTTATTTTATATTGTGGCATGGCGTCAGTGAGATTCAAAACTATGATCTTCTGTTCTCTATCCATGTCACACCCTGATCTGTTTCACCTGTCTTGTGCTTGTCTCCACCCCCCACCATTTGTCACTGTTATCTCCTGTACTGTTTATATATTCCGGTGCTTTCTGTTTGTCTGTTGCCAGTTTGTCTTGTCAGGTTTTACCAGCGTGTTTTCCCGTTTTCCTGTTTCTAAAGTTTTTGTTTTCTAGTTTTCCCGGTTCCTTACCATTCTGCCTGCCCTGAGCCTGAGTCTGCCTGCCGTCCTGTACCTGCCTGACTCTGACCTGATTACGAACCTTTGCCTGCCCCTGTGTTATAATAAATATTCTGAGAACTAAACTATCCGCCTCCTGTGTCTGCATCTGGGTCATATCCTGAGTTGTGATAATCCATGGAATTTGTCCACTGCACCACCAAGATGGATCCAGCATGCCATGTTTTTTTTTTTTTTTTTCTTCTTCTTCTTTCTGGTTTTAATGGCGGTTGGCAACTCATCTCAAAGGTGCATTACCGCCACCTACTAGACTGGAGTGTGGGCGTTAGAATGACTTCAAAGGAGATAGAGAGGAGAATTTAAAAAAAAAAAAAATAATATATATATATATATATATGTATATATATACGATTAAATTCTTTCGCTTAGCCCAGTGTTTTTCAAAAACAAAATTAATAACTTGTGTATTTTCCCAGATGTTTTCCCTAATAAATGCTCAAGTGTAATGCTTTGTTCATCCATTTGTGCCTTTAATTCTGCCCTCTCTTCGTCAGATTTTTTGCAGCCTAACAATATATGCTTCACTGTCTCTTGTACATTACAATAAGTGCATAATCCAGTGGGGTGTTTTCCTATTCTGTACAATGTTGTATTTAAACCGGTGTGACCCATTCTAAGACGTGAAACTAACATCTCCTCCCTTGGGCTTCTGCCCTTCTTCATGCTTGTGACTACTTGATTTTGAATACTGTATAAATGACGTCCTGTATCCGCTGTGTTCCAATATTCTTGCCATATTTTAAGTGAATGTTGCTTTATGATGGTTTTAACCTCCACTCTACTTATTGGTATTCCCATCTACTGTTTCATGCTTTATAGAGTTTTTTGCTAGCATATCTACAGCTTCATTTCCTTCCACCCCTACATGAGCAGGAACCCAAATGAAGGAGACAGCTATTCTTTTATTATGAAGTGTGAGAAGCAAGTGGAGTATTTGATGAATGAGGTCTTGTCTACATGATGCTCTCCCAGATTGAATACTTAATAACGCTGATAAGCTGTCTGAGGCTATAACGACACCTTGGTTCTGATTATTTTCTTCCACCCACCCTAACGCCAATAATATTGCTACTAACTCCACCGTGTAGACTGACAGGTAGTCTGTTTTTTTTTTTACTCATACAAAGCTGTTCATTTTATTCTGTTCAAACAGAGCCCATTTCAAAGGAAACAAGTACTCATTAAGATCAGGTGTGGCCAATTAGTGGGCACAGCCAATACACCTGAACACTTAACAAGATAGAGGATAGAGAGAGTGTTGTTGACACTGAGAATGGAATGTATATGTTATTAAATAATTTACACTACCATTCAAAAGTTTGGGGTCACTTAGAAATGTCCTTGTTTTTGAAAGAAAAGCACATTTTTTGTCCATTAAAATAACAAATTGATCAGAAATACAGTGTAGACATTGTTAATGTTGTAAATGACTATTGTAGCTGGAAATGGTAGAGTTTTTTATGGAATATCTACATAGGCGTACAGAGGCCCATTATCAGCAACCATCACTCCTGTGTTCCAATGGCACGTTGTGTTAGCTAATCCAAGTTCATCATTTTAAAAGGCTAATTGATCATTAGAAAACCCTTTTACAATTATGTTAGCACTGCTGAAAACTGTTGTGCTGATTAAATAAGCAATACAACTGGCCTTCTTTAGACTAGTTGATTTTCTGAAGTATCAGCATTTGTGGGTTCAATTACAGGCTCAAAATGGCCAGAAATAAATAACTTTCTTCTGAAACTCGTCAATCTATTCTTGTTGTGAGAAATGAAGGCTATTCCACGCAAGAAATTGCCAAGAAACTGAAGATCTCGTACAACGCTGTGTACTACGCCCTTCACAGAACAGCGTAAACTGGCTCTAACCAGAATAGAAAGAGGAGTGGGAGGCCCCCGGTGCACAACAGAGCAAGAGGACAAGTACATTAGTGTGTCTAGTTTGAGAAACAGACGGCCTTCTAGGTAGAACACTTTTTTCCAATCTTCCTCTGTCCAGTGTCTGTGTTCTCTTGCCCATCTTAATCTTTTCTTTTTATTGGCCAGTCTGAGATATGGCTTTTTCTTTGCAACTCTGCCTAGAAGGCCAACATCCCGGAGTCGCCTCTTCACGTTGAGACAGGTGTTTTGCGGGTACTATTTAATGAAGCTGTCAGGCTCTGGCCATAGAGAAGCTTTGCTTCTCTATATTTCTATGGTCAGAGTCTGGCAGATCTATCATTTCTATTTCTGTCTGGTGTGTGTGTGTGGGATCCCTAATTAGAGGCAGCTGCTATGCATTACCTCTAATTAGGGATCTTACTTATATGTCTGTGTTCCACTCCGTTGGCGTGGTTCATTGTTATGTTATGTCCCGTGTTCGTGCTACGTGTGTTATTATTATTATCGTTATTGTATTTGTTATTTTGTATAGTTCGCCAGTTCGTTAAATAAACATGTCGAACTATGGATACGCTGCGCCTTGGTCTCTCTACACACCCGAACGTGACAGAATGAACCACCACCCGACCAAGCAGCGAAAATCTGGAGAAACGGAGAGGAAGAAAGGAAGACAACGGCGTAATCGAGTAAACGGAGGTAACGGAGCCCGTAGGCAACCCCAAGAAAATTTCGGGGGGGGGCTATGGGGTTGGTCTGGCTACGAGGAGGACGAGCCAGTACCACTCTCCATGTGGAATACGGTGGAGAAGGAGGAAGAGGAATACCTGAAGGGGGTATTTTGTGACATTATGGAGCTGTGTAGGCGTAATCAGGAAGAATGTGAGAACGAGCGGAGGGAGCTGGAGTTAAAGGTGCCCACGGTGTGCATCCCCAGTCCGGGTCGTTTACTGTCTACATCCCGCGCCGAGTCTCCATTGTACATCCCCACTCCAGTATGTCCTATGCCGGTTTCACGTGTGAGAACTCCAGTGCCAGAACAATCCGTTCCATCGGTGCCCAGTCTGGGTCAGGCCGTCTGCTACACTCCAGTGTCAGAGCAGTCCGCTTCACCGGTGCCCAGTCTGGGTCCGGCCGTCTGCTACACTCCAGTGCGCCTCTCCAGTCCGGTACGTCATGTGCCTGTTCCCCGCACTAGCCCTGAAGTGCGTGTTCTTAGTCATGTGCCACCAGTGCCGACTTCACGCACCAGGCTTCCAGTGCGCCTCCCCAGTCCGGTACGTCATGTGCCTGCTCCCCGCACTAGCCCTGAGGTGCGTGTTATTAGTCCTGTGCCACATGTGCCGACTTCACGCACCAGGCTTCCAGTGCGCCTTCCCAGTCAGGTACGTCCTGTGCCTGCTCCCCGCACTCGCCCTGAAGTGCGTGTTCTTAGTCATGTGCCACCAGTGCCGACTTCACGCACCAGGCTTCCAGTGCGCCTCCCCAGTCCGGTACGTCCCGTGCCGACTCCCCGCACTCGACCTCCAGTGCGTGTGCATAGCCAGGTTCCTCCAGTTCCGGCTTCACGCACCAGGCCTCCAGTGCGCCTCCCCAGTCCGGGACGTCCCGTGCCGACTCCCCGCACTCGACCTCCAGTGCGTGTGCCCAGCCAGGTACCTCCAGTGCCAGCTCCACGCACCAGGCCTCCAGTGCGCCTCTCCAGTCTGGTACGTCCCGTGCCGACTCCCCGCACTCGACCTCCAGTGTGTGTGCCCAGCCAGGTTCCTCCAGTACCGGCTCCACGCACCAAGCCTCCAGTGCGCCTCTCCAGTCTGGTACGTCCCGTGCCGACTCCCCGCACTCGACCTCCAGTGCGTGTGCCCAGCCAGGTACCTCCAGTGCCGGCTACACGCATCAGACCGTCGGTGCGCCTCGACATCCCGGAGCCTCTCGTGATGATCGACAGCCCGGAGCCTCCCATGATGGTCGACAGCCCGGAGCCTCCCGTGATGGTCGACAGCCCGGAGCCTCCCGTGATGGTCGACAGCCCGGAGCCTCCCGTGATGGTCGACAGCCCGGAGCCTCCCGTGATGGTCGACAGCCCGGAGCCTCCCGTGATGGTCGACAGCCCGGAGCCTCCCGTGATGGTCGACAGCCCGGAGCCTCCCGTGATGGTCGACAGCCCGGAGCCTCCCGTGATGGTCGACAGCCCGGAGCCTCCCGTGATGGTCGACAGCCCGGAGCCTCCCGTGACGGTCGACAGCCCGGAGCCTCCCGTGACGGTCGACAGCCCGGAGCCTCCCGTGACGCTCGACAGCCCGGAGCCTCCCGTGACGCTCGACAGCCCGGAGCCTCCCGTGACGCTCGACAGCCCGGAGCCTCCCGTGACGCTCGACAGCCCGGAGCCTCTCGTGACGCTCGACAGCCCGGAGCCTCTCGTGACGCTCGACAGCCCGGAGCCTCTCGTGACGCTCGACAGCCCGGAGCCTCCCGTGACGCTCGACAGCCCGGAGCCTCCCGTGACGCTCGACAGCCCGGAGCCTCCCGTGACGCTCGACAGCCCGGAGCCTCCCGTGACGCTCGACAGCCCGGAGCCTCCCGTGACGCTCGACAGCCCGGAGCCTCCCGTGACGCTCGACAGCCCGGAGCCTCCCGTGACGCTCGACAGCCCGGAGCCTCCCGTGACGCTCGACAGCCCGGAACCTTCCGTGACGATTATATGGCCGGAGTCGCCTGCCACACCGGTGCTCAGTCCTGGCCCGGTTATTTGCCCCGCTCCATGGCCTGAACTTGTTCCCCCACCATTGTTATTTAAAGGACCGGTGGGTTGCCCCTTTACTTGGCCGGAGTCGCCTGCCACACCGGTGCTCAGTCCTGGCCCGGTTAATTGCCCCGCTCCATGGCCTGAACCTTTTCCCCCACCATTGTTGTTTCCAGGACCGGTGGGTTGCCCATTTACATGGCCGGAGTCGCCTGCCACACCGGTGCCCAGTTCTGGCCCGGTTATTTGCCCCGCTCCATGGCCTGAGCCTTTTGCCCCACCATGGTCATTTCCAGGACCGGTGGGTTGCCCCTTGAAATGGCCTGAATCGCCAGCCACACCGGGCCCAATAGAAATGAGGAGGAAGACATCCACTTCGCCGGGGCCGGAACCGCCACCGGCGATGGTTTATGTTTGATGTTTTTCCCTCCCTGACCCTTCCCTCATGTTTTTGTGTTTATTTTTCTTGCGGCCGGGAGTCCGCGCCTTTGGGGGGGGGTACTGTCAGGCTCTGGCCATAGAGAAGCTTTGCTTCTCTATATTTCTATGGTCAGAGTCTGGCAGATCTATCATTTCTATTTCTGTCTGGTGTGTGTGTGTGGGATCCCTAATTAGAGGCAGCTGCTATGCATTACCTCTAATTAGGGATCTTACTTATATGTCTGTGTTCCACTCCGTTGGCGTGGTTCATTGTTATGTTATGTCCCGTGTTCGTGCTACGTGTGTTATTATTATTATCGTTATTGTATTTGTTATTTTGTATAGTTCGCCAGTTCGTTAAATAAACATGTCGAACTATGGATACGCTGCGCCTTGGTCTCTCTACACACCCGAACGTGACAGAAGCTGCCTGTTGAGGACTCGTGAGGCGTCTTTTTCTCAAACTAGAAATTCCTACCTAAGAAACATATGGTTCTCAGAATGTTATGTGCTAGCTGGGTATCCTGCACCATTCCCAGAACTCTGTGGGAAGGTTGTATGCAAAATGACCATAGGGCAACCAAGCACTCACCAAGCTCTAAGAAACAGATGGTTCTAAGAAGGTTATGTGCTAGCATGGTAGCTACTGTGTCATCTTTTGTAATACTCATGGTTAGATTATATTTTACCATATTGACCTTCAACATTTCTGCATTGCCATTGGCCAGTAGATCAATGACTCAAGAGACTCTCTCCCTGAAAATGAAATTATCCCATTAGTTAGGCAGCTACTGTATCTGATCACATTAGTATTAAGTACTGTGTTTATAGACCTTACACTTGATGGCCCTTTTACTGTAGCTCGATGAAGACGTAAATCACAACCATGGAGACTTACTGCTGCTTTTCAATGTGTGTGTGTGCGTGTGTGTGTATGTGCATGTGTGTGTGTGACAGGAACCATATGCAAGAGCTGAGGCATCACTGTGGGAGCTGGCATGGGAAGTAGCATCATACTGTATCTTTGACCTTCAGGATCAAGGTGGGAGGCTGGAACACTGGAGCCAAGTCATACTGTAGCCACCTGGGGAGGCTGGATGGAGGAGGAGACAGGCAGGACTGATAGAGTGAGGGAAAGAGAGGGGCGGTGGGTGGTTGGAAGGAGAGGAGGGAGGTAGAGACGGAGCGAGGTAGATTCAGTGAGAGAGACAGAGAGAGAGGAGAGAGAGGTACAGAGAAAGACAAATGACTGTCCATCTTCTATCTGACCTTGAGAAGTGATACTGTACTAAGCAGGTAGTGAAGCTGCCAGGTTTAAATCCAATTAATATGTCTATCATATGTAGACTCCTTGGAGAGTCTCTCTCCCAGTAACCTTGGTATGTGTGTGTGGCAGGAGAGATAATGTGTGGCAAGAGACATACACACTACTACTTACACGCATAGGGGAACAGACACACACACACACACACACACACACACACACACACACACACACACACACACACACACACACACACACACACTGTAACTACAACTTAATGATGAGGTTATTGGAGCATGTGAGAGAGAGAGAGAGAGAGAGAGAGAGAGAGGAAGAGAGAGAGAGAGAGAGAGAGAGAGAGGAAGAACATGGAAGGTGGAAGATTTCATGTGTCTCTGTTTGAATCGGGTACCAATGAATTATGGATCCATCAGACTTGATTGGTCTCAGCCTCCAGAGGCTTGCAGCTCTTTACACTTTTACTATAGTATTCATTATTTACCCATGCATAATGGGCTCCCGAGTGGCGCAGTGGTCTAAGGCACTGCATCTCTGTGCTAGAGGTGTCACTGCAGACCCTGGTTTGAACCCGGGCTGTATCACAACCGGCCATGATCGGGAGTCCCATAGGGCGGCGCACAATTGGCCCAGCGTCGTTAGGGGAGGCCGGGGTAGGCTTTCATTGTAAATATGAATTTGTTCTTAACTGACTTGCCTAGTTAAATGAAAAAATTAAATAAAATGGTCTTGCTGCAGACTGCATGACTGTCCTGTGAGGATCCAAATGGGTCAGATCAGGTTTGCAATGAATAAACTTCAACCAGACCATCTCTCACCTGCAGAGGGGGGGGAGGAGGGAACTGGTGTGGGGGGGTTGACACCTCACGCCCTGTTGTAAATCAAACAGAGGAGATCCAGCGTCTCTCTCTCCAAATTCACAAAGGAATGTGCTTCGTTGCCAGAGACTTTTTCCGACTGAAACCTTAACACGTTCAAAAGCGAATAGTGGAACAACATTCCTAACAGAGAACATGGGGAATGGTCAGAGGCGATATCATATTGTTGGTTATTTTGTGATAGAATACATTTTTCGAATGTGTATTTGTGTGTGTATATATCATCGGGGGGGGGGGTTGGATAAAAAGCAGAAGACAAATCTCCATCTTGCGTGGACTAAAAAACTATAATTAAAGTATGTACATATAAAGTGAGTGATCAATTAGCTGCATTTTTCAGAGATCAAATTGAATTTCAACAGAATAATGTTGGAGGAATGCTAATCTTGTTTTTAAGTACAGAAACGATTTCAGAACAACAAAGATCATGTAAACACAATTAAAGTGACCAGTGTTAAATTACTATGTAGTCTACATTTCGCAAGGACACTTTACTCAGTGGTGGCAGCTGCTGTTAAAGTCACACCCACTTTTCAAGATGGAGTCAAGCATGTCTTTTTTCTCTGATCAGTGTTTTAGCTGAAAAGCTTTTTGTGGATTTTTGTCTCCATTTAACTTTGTTTAATCAGGCTGTGAACACTTTCGACAATAGTGCAATATTCCATACATAGTTTTTAAGGAGATATACAGTATAAAACAGGTCAGCTGAAACCTTTTAGGCCTACTTGGATATACCTGGGCACTCTACTCTGTCCTGGGGCCTGCACTCGGGCATTTTCTGAGCAGACACCTGCCTACTGCTGCTTTCATCTTTCCACTTGACATGGTGTCTTGGACGTTTTTGAGCTACTGCCAAACTTTAACTCCACTTGGTTTAGCCTACTTGGATTTACTCTTTTTGACTCTCCCGTGGCACGGTGTAGTGCTTGCCTCCCTCCCGGCTTCCACCGGCCTGTACTAGAAACTACATCCCCTCCGAGATGCTTCTCTCCTGGCTATCATACTGGTAACACGGCTTCCGCTGTGTTTTGATGGGCCCCAGTGAGTTTTGTGCCTTGGTTGTGTTTATTGTGGGTCCTAGTGCTTGCTGGTTTCTAGTCTGTGGTTGGGTTCTAGCTTGCTGCCTACTGTATAACTGTGGTGATCCTACAAACTAAATGACTATCGCCCTGTAGCACTCACCTCTCTCATCATAAAGTGCTTTGAGAGACTAGTCAAGGATCAAATCACCTCTACCTTACCCGACACATTAGACCCACTTAAATTTGCTTACCGCCCCAATAGATCCACAGATGATGCAATCGCCATCACTCTACACACTGCCCTATCCCATCTGGACAGGAATACCTATGTAAGAATGCTGTTTATTGACTATAGCTCAGCATTCAACACCATAGTACCGTCAAAGCTCATTATTAAGCTCATGTCCCTGGGTCGTAATCCCGCCCTGTGCAACTGGGTCCTGGACTTCCTGACGGTCCACCCCCAGGTGGTGAAGGTAGGAAACAACACAAGGGCCCCACAAGGGTCAGTGCTCAGCCCACTCCTGTACTCCCTGTTCACCCATGACTGCGTGGCCAAGCACGCCTCCAACTCAATCATCAAATAGTATCCTTGATTACCAACAATGATGAAACAGCCTAAAGGGACGAGGTGAGGGCTCTGGGAGTGTGGTTCCAGGAAAATAATCTCTCACTCAATGTCAACAAAACAAAGGAGATGATAATGGAAAGCTTCAAGTTTCTTGGCGTACACATCACTGACAAACTGAAATAGACCACCCACACAGACAGAGTGGTGAAGAAGGCGCAACAGAGCCTCTTCAACCTCAGGAGGCTAAAGAAATTTGGCTTGGCACCTAAAACCCTCACAAACTTTTACAGATGCACAATTGAGAGCATTCTGTCAGGCTGTATCACAGCCTGGTACGGCAACTGCACAGCTCTCCAGAGGGTGGCGCGGTCTGCCCAACATATTACCGGGGGCAAACTACCCACCCTCCAGGACACCTACAGCACTCGATGTCACAGGAAGACCAAAAGGATCATCAAGGACATCAACCACCCGAGCCACTGCCTGTTCATCCCGCTAGCATACAGAAGGCGAGGTCAGTACCAGTGCATCAAAGCTGGGACCGAGAGACTGAAAAACAGCTTCTATCTCAAGGCCATCAGACTGTTAAACAGCCATCACTAGCACAGAGGCTGCTGCCTATAGGCATAGACTATAAATCACTGGCCACTTTAAGAAATGGAACACTAGTCACTTTAATAATGTTTACAAATCTGGCATTACTCATCTCATATGTATATACAGCGGGTGAAATAAGTATTGAACACTTCACCATTTATCTCAGTAAATATATTTCCAAAGGTGCTATTGACATGAAATTTACACCAGATGTTGGTAACAACCCAAGTAATCCATACATACAAAGAAACCAAAACAAATAAATTCAGAAATTAAATTATGTGCAATAATGTGAAATGACACAGGGAAAAAGTATTGAACACATGAAGAAAGGGAGGTGCAAAAAGGCATGGAAAGTCAAGACAACAGCTGAAAACTATCAGTAATTAAAAAGCAATCCAGCCCCCTGTCAGTGCAAATTAATATCAGCTGGTTCAGTCCCAACTGATGGCATACAAAAAAGGTCTCATTGCGAAGGTGTCACACAAGACACATCTCATGATGGGTAAAAGCAAAGAGCTGTCTCAAGACATTCGCAACCTAATTGTTGAAAAACATAATGATGGCATTGGTTATAGGCGCATTTCTAAGCTTCTGAATGTTCCAGTGAGCACTGTTGGGGCCATAATACGGAAGTGGAAAGACAATCATTTCACCATAAATTTGCCTCGACCAGGTGCTCCTCGCAAGATTTTTGACAGAGGAGTGAAAATAATAATTAGAAGAGTTGTCCAAGAGCCAAGGACCACTTGTGGAGAGCTTCAAAAAGACCTGCAATTAGCAGGTACTGTTGTCTCAAAGAAAACAAGTAATGCACTCCACTGCCATGGCCTGTATGCACGCTCACCACGCAAGACTCCATTGCTGGAAAAAAAAGCATGTTGAAGCTCGTTTAAAGTTTGCTGCACAACATTTGGAAAAGCCAGTGAAATACTGGGAGAATATAGTGTGGTCAGATGAGAGCAAAATTGAACTGTTTGGATGTCATAATACACACCATGTTTGGAGGAGAAATGGCACTGCACATCACCCTAAAAACACCATACCAACAGTGAAGTTTGGAGGTGGGAACATCATGGTGTGGGGCTGCTTTTCAGCAAATGGTACTGGCAAACCCAAACACACAGCCAAGGAAACTCTCAATTGGTTTCAAAGAAAGAAAATAAAGCTGCTAGAATGGCCCAGCCAATCACCTGACTTAAATCCCATTGAAAATCTATGGAAAGAACTGAAGATCAAGATTCGTAGAAGAGGCCCACGGAACCTTCAACATTTGAAGACTGTTTGTGTGGAAGAATGGGCCAAAATCACACCAGAGCAATGCACGCGACTAGTTTCTCCATACAGGAGGCGTCTTTAAGCTGTCATTACCAACAAAGGCTTTTGTACAAAGTATTAAATAAATATCAGTAAATGTGTTCAATACTTTTTCCCTGTGTCATTTCACATTATTACACATAACTTAATTTCTGAACTTATTTGTTTTGGTTTCTTTGTATGTATGGATTACTTGGGTTGTTACCAACATCTGGTGAATATGTCATGTCAATAGCACCTTTGGAAATATATTTACTGAGAAAAATGGTGACGTGTTCAATACTTATTTCACCTGCTGTATACTGTATTCTATACTACTCTAAGGTATGTATCTTAGTCACTTTAATAATGTTTACATATCTTGCATTACTCATCTCATATGTATATACTGTATTCTATACTATTCTACTGTATCTCAGTCCATGCCGCTCTGACATCGCTCGTCCATATATGTATATATTTTTAATTCATTCCTTACATATCTTTGTGTGTATTTGGGTATATGTTGTGTAATTGTTAGATATTACTTGTTAGATATTACTGCACCGTCGGAGCTAGAAGCACAAGCATTTCGCTACACCCGCATTAACATCTGCTAAACACGTGTATTTGTTTAGCAGATGTTACAATCTGATTTGATTTGAGTGATTCAATCTAACTAACTATCACACTTTGTGGATTGACTGACTTTTAGCTGATTCCTCTCCAACCTATACCAAACCAAAATATAAACGCAACATGCAACAATTTCAAAGATTTTACTGAGTTACAGTTCATTTAAGGAAATCAGCCTCAGGCCTATGGTGCTTACCTTGGAAAAGTAATTCCAATTTCTTCTCCTTCCTCTATTACTAATAGGCATAGACCAAATGGTGCAGTTCTATGAATCTTATAACCATGGCAAATATATCAATATCAACCATCAGACAGGGCCTGCAACTAATTGCCTATTGGACATAGCTTGTTTGAGTTGGAGACTCCATGTGACTTTAAAAATGGGATAGGAATAAAGAATGGATTGATGCATCTGAACAAATGTATTCAGACACTGTCCTCATTACGGAAAGAAATGCCTTCATTAATCCCCATTTTATTTCGGCGGGCTATCGCTTTGACATAACTTCTAAGCCTATTCACACGGATATTGGGCTGGATACTGATAGGGGAAACTTGAATGATCAGAGAAATAGTCAAAGCTTTTCTTTTAGGCTATTTACAGAAAAATACGCCCTGGATGCTTTGCTAGCAATAAACTACAAGAAATCCACAGGGGCCAACCAATTGAATCCTGCAGTGCACATCATTGTTGGCTCAATAACCCACATTCTTCATTTACCATTGTTATCAGGAAATATTCCAAAAGTATGGAAATCAGCTCTTGGGCTCCATAAGGGCGGGTATAGTAGTGATCTTAAAAAATTATCAGCCTATTTCAAGGCTTCATTGTCTAGCAAAAAGTCTTGAATTCTTGGTAAATGTACAACTCTTTTTTTATCTGAGAAATGTATTTTTAATGTAAACCAATCAGGCTTCAGGGTTTATGCCTGGGCATAACACTATAACAGCAACCATTTTAGCTGTTAATGATCTTCTCAATGCTTAGACACTAAAATGAAATGTGCTGCTTTGTTTGTAGACCTGTCAGAAGTTTATTATACTGTTAATCTTGCTATTTTATTGAACAAGTTGTCCTCGACAAGCCTGAGCTCTGACGCCTGTTCATGGTTTTAGGATTATCTTAATGACAGAACTCAGGCCATCGTGGGTTAAGTCTGAATTTCTTGAAGTACATAAAGATGTACCACAGTCGTTGATTTTGGCACCTGTTCTCTTCACTATTTAAACAGTATGAACACCATTGGTCAATCTGTTAAAAATTGTCAACTTAATCTATATGCGAATTACACTATTATGTATGCTATTGCCCTGACTGTTAATCTGTCCGTACAACTCAATATTAGGAAGGTATCCTTAATGTTTTCTACACTCGGTGTATATTGGTGTATAAAGTGTATATTTATGTTGTATAGACAGGAAGGCATTTGTAGAGAGACATAGGTCTCAATATGTCTTCCCTGTTAAAATAAAGGTTATGTCACGACGGGGTTTGTAAGTAGACCAAGGCGCAGCGCAGCGCAGTAGTAGTTCGACATCGTATTTAATAACTATATTCAATGAATGAAGAACTAACAAACAAGATAAAGTACAGACACTTACACTTCTCCTACATCGACTGACATAAATACAATAAACCACAACAAGGTGTGGGACATGACAACTTAAGTAGGATCCCCAATCAGAGACAACGCATAGCAGCTGCCTCTAATTGGGGACCCAACACAAAACACCACAGAACTAGACATACTAGATCTGACAGGCTCTGACCATGGCTAAATAGAGGAGCCTATGGCCAGAGCCCGACAGGTTAAATAAAAAACAACAACATAGAAAACATATGGTAGCGATCTCTAAGGTGCAGGGCTGGGTACCGGGGTGCAGGCTGGTTAGTGATGACTGTTTAACAGTCTGGTCTGGAGACTGAAAAACAGCTTCTATCTGTCCCGGCTTTGATGCACCTGTGCTGTTTGTAGATGTCCTGGAGGGCGGCAGTGTGATGCTCGCTCAGTGGGTGTTCCCATTCAAACAATGGATGGAGATAAATCACAACGTACCTCAAAGGCGCCATCTGGTGACTGTGGAAAGAACAGCAACAAAAGAGGGGATAATAGTGTTCTCAGAATGTAGGATGCCTGTAGTAATATTATACAAATGGGAGGAATATAATGAATATTAATCGAAAAAGACACACTACACACACAAACAATATTACCATAAACTGTGACTGAGCATTCATTTACACAGCGCTCTGTCAAACAGTGTACCTTTAAGCACATGGCAATTACTTTCGCTGTGTGTTGCTCAAATTCAATTTCCTGGAAGGCCGGAGCTGGAGAACAAAGGCCAGTAAAGATTAGTTGTGTTACAGTCTAGTCTTTTCCTCACAGTCATTATTTTGCCTTCCACTAGCTGAGTATTCCTTCTCCCTGACTCTAAACAAGGGACCCATATCTCCATACATCTTTCTTTCTTTCTTTCTTTCTTTCTTTCTTTCTTTCTTTCTTTCTTTCTTTCTTTCTTTCTTTCTTTCTTTCTCTCTCTCTCACTCTCTCCTCTCTCTCTCTCTCTCTCTCTCTCTCGCTCTCTCTTAAATAATACATACACTGTATTTGATGTTATTTTAATGGACAATAAATGTGCTTTTGTTTAAAAAACAAGTACATTTCTAAGTGACCCCAAACTTTTGAACGGTAGTGTATATATATTTATGTGTGAGTGTGTGTATGTGTGTGTATATAAATACATACATATATACACTGGGGGTCAAAAGTTTGGAATATTACTCATTCAAGGGTTTTTCTTTATTTGTCAGCAGAGGTATTTCTGGTTCTTCCGTTCCTGTGGCGGTCCTCATGAAACTGGTTGAGAGAATACCATGAGCTGTCACCCACTGGAATTGTGATATAGTGAATTCTAAGTGAAATAATCTATCTGTAAACAAATGTTGGAAGAATTACTTGTGTCATGCACAAAGTAGATAATACTTTAATAATTTGTTAACATGAAATCTGTGGAGTGGTTGAAAAATGTGTGTATTGTTGTAAATTGTTAGATATTACTGCACAGTTGAAGCTAGGAACACAAGCATTTCGCTACACCTGCAATAACATCTGCTAAATGTGTACGACCAATAAAATTGATTTGAGACACACACACACACACACACACACACACACACACACACACACACACACACACACACACACACACACACACACACACACACACACAGCTTGTATGTTAAAAGCCTTTAAGTGCATATGAACGACACCCCAGTTCCTAGCTGTTCCACATTGTCCCATTGACTGCTATCCCCTTGTTACACACACACACACGCACAGACGCACACACTCACACAAACGCATACACATTGTGGGCCATTTGATTTCCCTCTCTCAAACATGCACACACACATATTTTATCCACAGTGTGTATGTGTGTGTGTGTGTGTGTGTGTGTGCGTGCGTGCGTGCGTGACAGTGTGGGTGGTTAAGTCAAGAAGAGATTGTGTGTGATTGCGAGGGATGTCTAACACAACAGCTGAGAGATATCTCCATGTATTACTGTCTACTCTCAGCATCCATATGAAATAACACACACGCACGCACGCACGCACACACACACACACACAGGCAAACACACATACCCTTTTTTCCTTCTCTTATCTATTCTAGCCTACATCACATAATTTGTGTCAGTAACAAGCTTCCACCGGGTGACAGACTAGAGCTTGTTGCATTTTCATGTACAGGTAACACCATTCCCTTTGGGGCTCTAGTGAAAATCAATGCACTGCTAGAGAATAGGGTGTCAGTAGAGATTTGGCCTTCTGTCATGAGCAGGATATCACAGCTCTCTGTACTCCAGGCCAGGACAGAAATGTCTCTATCTCAACACCATTACCTGCTAGTGCTGCCATTACCTGGCTACCTCTCGCTCATAAAATAGCCATCACTCTTTCACTGTCTCCATTACCTTCTGGGAGAGGAGAGGTGCTCCTGACTCTCAGACAGGGCTGGGGCTATGCCAGAGACAGGGAGGGAGGGAGAGATTCCATGCTGCCCGGTTTTTAATCACACAAGCACGCACGCACGCATGCACTCACGCACGCATAAACACACAGAGCTGAGGAAACACACCGTCCTTCCCCCAGACATACAGTATAAGTGTTGTTGTGACTCATGTGGTTGTTTGCGCGTTTTCTCCACTGAATCATAGTTTATGACTTTTTGCCTCACTCTCTCCTGTCTGTCACTCTGTAACTGGAGGCGTCAGTGTGTGTGTGCATGCCTGCGTCCATATGTGCGTGCGCGTTTGTGTGTGTTGTAGTTTAGTGAAGAAGGGCAGTGACAGACAGAGAGGAGTAATGGCTGTTGTCATTCAGTTGAACCTGATCCGGCTTTTCATTGTGCTTGTTGAATTCCCACAGAGACCCCAGGGGAGTCTACACTACAGCAGCTCTCCTCATAATTCAATAACTGCTGATGGATTGAATATAGCCAAGTGTTCATGAATACACTCAGAATACCATTAGTGCTCTGAAAACAACAACATTCACAGCTACAGAATTTCCCTAAGACTATTTTTCTCAGTTAGTCCAAAAGAACATAATGAAATTATTGTTTTTTGGGGAGCCAGAGAAAAAAAATTAATTGCTGTTGTTTCATTGTGTACCATTATTGTTTTTATTAACTCAGTATTTGAGTGGGTGGGTATTTCTCCAGGGGGAGTTCCACTAGTGGCCAGCAGGTGTCACTGTTGTACAGAGGCAGACTTGTCAAACAGAACGGAGGAACGCAATTACAACTGCAGGAGGTTAGTGACAGTGAGGCTGGTTCTAGCTCTCTCTGTGTGTGTGCGTGTGTGTGTTTGTTTGTGTGTTCATGTAGGCGTGTTTACACTGTGTAGCCAGTCGATGATCCCACCCCTGTGGTTTAGTGATTATTAGCTTCTGGCTAGAGAGACACACTCATTCTGTCCTTCAGCATCTTGCTCAATGTGTTAATCTGATACCTGTATCTAACACACACCGTATACCTGCATGGTGAAAGACAGTAGAAGTGTGTGTGAGACAGAGGACGAAAGCTAGCTGTCTTCCGGGTACACCATGATGCTACCCTACAGAGTGCTGTTGAGGCTATTGCAAAACAGTGTGTTTCAGTCAATTATTTGGTGATGTGAATATATGTAGTATAGTTTTATCTAAAAAGGACAACTTTTTAATGTTATGAAATTCACTGAGGAGGACGGCCCTCCCCTTCCTCCTTTGGGGAGCCTCCACTGGTGTGTGTGTTCTTTAGACTTCATGTGTGTTCATGAGCAAGGCATTCAAGCAAATGTTCTCTGTTCTATGATTTGATGCAGTTCTTTCATTTACGGTCTAATGGCACACACAGGCACTGTTCCCTCATACGGCCATAGCTACATATAGGTACACATCATGGTGCTGGGAGCTCTCTTTGGTATGGTTGTAGAGATGTGAGGACACTCCAGGTGAGATCAGACACAGCCAGCTGTGAGAGAAGAGAAGAGCAAGGGAGCAGAGGGAGCCTGGAGAAGAACACATCCTTGTTTGCTGCATCATTAATCCTGCCAAAGATGGTCCCTGGTGTGTGTGTGTGTGTGTGTTCTCCTATCTAACTGCTGACTCTACATCTCCATGCAGCACTAGAGACCCCCAGTTTCCACAGCCCTGAACAGAGGCCCCTGAAAAGCTCCAGCTGGATTCCTTGTCATGTCACACTCACTCCAACTGTACACAGCAGTATCAGGACACCATTTTACACATCTGCAGTCACAAACCCCTGTGTCTATCTCCTCCCTCCATTATATTTCTGTGTCTCAGCATATCTCTGTCTTGATGGCCACAATGCTTCAGTGAGTTCGAACCCGATTCTGACAGGCATCTGTTCTCTAATGTACAAATTTACAGCAAGAAGAAACATCATTCAACAACAGGCCAGGGAGTTTTGCACTGAACAGGTTGAAAATGAGGAGGAATGGAGCTCAGTGAGCTTAGCCCCAACAGAGCAGAATAATTAACTAAACCACCTTATTTACTGTTTGTTGTTAAGCGTCTTCAGGAGGGGAACACTAGCCTTACTCTCCTTGCTCTTAGACGCAAGACGTTAGTGCTACTGCAAAACAGAACACTTCTGGTGTCATTTTTTATGATAACACAGGCCATTAGGAGGCAATAAAAAGAAAGCATAGCTCAACATTAGCCTGGTAAAGTGTCGGATGTGAGTTATTAAGATGCGTCTCTGAACACGCACACACACAGATCTGCATAAATCAATGTCATCTGCCTGAAGGTAAGCCAACAGGCTGCTTTGTGATCGTTTTGTCTTAGGCTCATGCATTCATACATGTGTTTACTCCTTTCCCTCTCATCATCCCTTCCTCCAACTTCTATTTGCTATTTATGACCTGTAGGCCTCATTGACCTGAGCTCATGCAACTTGTTTTAGAGTAAAAAAAAGTATAATGTATGGATTTTATGTCATCAACCCGGGATATGGCATATCTCGTTGGCCCTTGGGTCATCCTGATAACATTTTCAGCCAACAGCCGACTACTCCTCTCAGGTGGGGATGAAGACCAGGACAAATTCCCATTCTTTGACCGGAATGTAACAACAACCTCAGCAGGGCCCTCTTCCTCATCACTGGAATGTAACAACAACCTCAGCAGGGCCCTCTTCCTCATCACTGGATGGTTCCACATCGGTTGTCTCTTGGTCTGGATCATATTCTGTGTTGTCTTCAACTTTGGACACTTCCTCTTCTAATGCATCTTCACTGTCAGTTTCCTGTCCTCGCTCCTCCTCACCAGTGTCATGATCAAAGATATGATCAAGAGCCTCACATACAGAATATCGTTTGGTCATTGTGCTGCCAAATAATGAATTGTGAGCAAGCCCTGAAAAAGGCTTTATATACCAGAGCTGCGAGAAAAGTTCTATGTATTATTGAAACAATGTGGCTATTGTTTGTGAGAATGCCAACAGGTGTGGTTCCCGTGGGGGAAAGATTCTATTGGGGAAAGGTTCCCGTGGGTGTTGCCATGGTAGCCAAGAAGTGGAGTGAGTTGTGTGTGTGTGTGTGTGTGTGTGTGTGTGTGTGTGTGTGCGCGTGTGTGCGTGTGCGCGTGCGCGCGCACGCTCAAACACACATGCATGTGGGGGTCTGGGAGAGGAAGTGTGTCCATCTGATAAATGGGCATGTGCCTGAACTCAATTTTATACACTAATTGTAGTCTCACCCATTAATTTCTAATGACCGGTCATTTTTGACTGGGAACACCACAGGTGTACAAAAGTTAAATAAAACACCCAAAATGTAATGAAAATCATCAAAATGTATTTAGTGTGTTCAGATGCCCTGTGTGGACAACGTCATTGAACCTTATGACAATCAGATTAAATTAACTAAGAAAACTAAATCAGTCCAATTCGACCGGAACACAGCAGGAGGGTTGACATGGAGAGGGAGAGGGAGAGGGAGAGGGAGAGGGAGAGGGAGAGAGAGAGAGAGAGAGAGAGAGGGAGATCTAGGATCTAACTGCAGGCCACAAAGAAAATAACAATCTAGTGAATAGATCGGAGACAGATACAAGTCTACACTTATCTCATCATGATTATCCTTCTATCCCCCCGCCCTCCAACATAAAAATCAAACAAGGTTTCTATTGACTGGTAGACAGGCAGAGGAGAACGGGAACACCTTGAGCCGGAGTATGGAGGTGAAAAGTGATGATGGCTGCGATCTTTATCTCTCTGGCCCTCCCCCTGCCCCCCTGACATGGCGCTATGGAGCTCCAGACCCAGCAAAGCCTGGCGAGAGAGACACCCCAGAGAGGGAGATAGATGGCTGGGGAGATTAGGTGGACTAGTCCTGGTCTGTCCGGAGGAACGTCATTCACCTGAAGCGCTCTGTGTTATAACACTACTGTTGGGGTGATGATTGAACCAGAAAGCCAGTGGTTACAAGGGAAGTGCAGTACTATCTATATCATAAAAGCCAAGTAGAATCACAGTAATATCATAGTGCTGCTCCAGCCTCTCTCCTGTTCTGTCAGACAAACAGACAGAATGCCACTCAGAACGAACACCCAAAGTGAGAAGGCAATTTGCCTCTGCCACAGTCGACACATTGCTGTTAGGAGGTGATTGAATTTGTCAACCTGCCAGAATGAAATGGCATAAAAAACAAATGAGAGACAAATGTATGTTAACTTGAGTACATACACAAAGACACACAAAGGCAAGCATACATCAAAGATAAAGACACACTTTGCCCAATGACTTTACACTCTCTTGATTTACATACAAATGCTTGCATAGAAATGGTTCAAGACATTGTCAGTGTGTACTAAAAGCAAATACTGTGTGTGTGGACTTTCAACTGTAGCAACATTGGATCAAACTAAAGCCTTCCAACACTACCTGTATGTGTTAGTGTGAAGGAGCCTAAAGTATATCAGTAAGCCTGAGAACTCTCTGCACATACTAAATGAAATCTAATCAAACCTGTACACCAACAGGTGCAATCTGTAATTGGTAAAACAAAAACAAAACTATGGGTGTAATTGATACACACACTTATGGACAGACTCAGGGGGAGGTGGAAACAAAGCCCTGTGAGGAGAGACTAAGATTACCCAGAGTCCCCAGACACAGGCTGAAGTGTGTGTATGTTTTTTTTGGATTAAGTGATAGAGGTACAGTAGATAGAGATGGATGGATGGAGACAGAGAGAGAGAAGCGTGGAGCGGATGGTAAGGGCCACTCTACAGAGATGGTGTGTGAGTAGGGGACCCTCTAGTAGCTGTGACTGAGAAACTTAGTATCCATAGTCCTCCATTTCTCACATGAATATAAAACTGTCTCTCTTTCGCTAATAGCCTGCTTTTTTCTGCCACTTCTCAGCCTCTCTCTTTCGATTTCACACACTGTCATTGATGTAGAGAAAGCAACATGAAATATTTATATCTGTGGCTCAGTGAAAGGGGAATGTTTGTACGCACGTGGGGGAAATCATCGGCGGGGCGAGTCGTCGGAATCCTTTTTCATTTAAGGAGGAGCATTTAGATTTTCTGCAGATCAGCAAGTTCACAAATCTTTATAAGCATCGAAGCTGATTAAAATGCTTTGATGACTATCAATGAGTATTCTGTTTGTGGGTCTTGGTCTGGTAAGAGTTGCTGGATAACTAGTAAGTAAATGTATTTTCCTGATGTTGACATCACTAAAGGCTAGAAGACTTATTTTCCGGAAGTCAAAGAGATAGATCTTATACAACACGGAGGGCCAAGTGTCTGCAGGTTTTCGCTCCTCCCTTGTACTTTATTGATCAATTAAGGTCACTAATTGATAAGGAACTCCCCTCACCTCTGTCTAGGTCTTAACTGAAAGGAAAAACAAAAAACAGTGGACACTAGCCCCTCCATGGAGTTTGACATCCCAATTTATACGTATGTAAAAAATGTATCTTATACGGATGTTGAAAAGACGTTTCCAGACCTCGAAAATATGTAGTTTCCAGACGTTGAAAATACATTTTATAGCCAAATTTCACCTACACATACAAGCATTATACAACAATATTACATTTTCAAGCCTCTTGATATAGCAAAGAGGAGTAAACTGAAGATTGCAATAGGTAATTTATTATTATTCTCCCATCACATAGATAGGTGTAAAAATGCCAGAATGAAATACACAAAAGATACATGATACATAGTGCGGCAGTAGTTATATCTGAAGTCTGAAGTGTAGAGGGTGAACAGGAAGGGGGACAGGACCGTTCCCTGGGGAGCCCCTGTATTAGTCACTGCCCATTCTGACACAGAGCTCTGGTGTCACACAAATTGTGGCCTACCGGTCAGGTAGGCAGTAACCCAGGAGACTAAGGGTGCTTTCACTTTAATCCTCCTCATCTTCTCACCCAGTAGCAGGGGCTGAATGGTGTTGAAGGCACTGGAGAAGTCAAAAAACATAACCCTCACAGTGCTACCTACGTTGTCCAGGTGAGAGTAGGCCCTCTGCAGAAGGTAGATGATTTTATCATCCACCCCGATGTTGTGCTGGTATGAGAACTGCAGGGGGTCCAGTGATGTACACACCAGGGGTCTGAGGTGAGCGAGGACTAACCTTTCCAGGGTCTTCATGATGTGGGATGTTAGCACTACAGGTCTGAAGTCATTCAGGACAGTGGGGTGCGCCTTCTTGGGCACTGGGACTAGGAAGGATGTTTTCCACAGCACATGGACCCTTTTCAGGCTCAGGCTAAGGCTAAGGTTGAAGTGGTGCTGGAGTATTACACACATTTGGTCAGCACAGACCCTAAGCACCCTTTGGCTGATGCCATCAGGGCCTGCCGCTTTCCACTGATGTAGTCTCTCCAGCAATTACTTGGTTGGTGGTGAAAGCCAGCCCAGGTGAGGAGGAGGGGGGAAGGGGGGTGTTGAAGATCAGTCCAGAGGGAGCGGGGGGTTGCTGATTGTCTCAACGGAGGTGTTGTGAGCAAAGGGGGGGTGGGACAGCCGTGAGGGTGTGTGGCCTGGGGAGGTGGACAGGGCCAGTATCGAACATGTAAAAAAATTGGTTCAGCTCATTGGCTCTGTCCTGGGTACCCTCCGTCTGCCCACTGTTTGACATTTTGAAGCCAGTGATATTTCTCATACCCTTCCACACCTCTCTCACCTGGCTCTGTCTCAGCTTGTCCTCCATCTTCTCCTTATACCCTCTCTTCCCCTCAGCAATCCGCAACTTCAGCTCCCTCTGGACGCATTTCAATTTGTCCCTGTCCCCCTCCTTGAAGGCCCTCTTCTTCTCATTCAGCAGGGCCTTCAGGTCACTGGTGACCCAGGGCTTATTATTTGGAAAACAGCGTACCTTCCTGGTGGGTACAGTGTTGTCTACACAAAAGTTGATATAGTCCATTATTTAGTCTGTAAGTCCATCAATGTCCTCACAGAGCACACCCCAGTCTATTGTCTCACAGCAGTCCTGTAGGGCCTCATTTGCCTCTGGTGACCATCTCCTAATGGTCCTAGTGGTCGCTGGCTGCTGTTGGACCATAGGCCTGTAGAGTGGGGTGAGGTGGACAAGGTTGTGATCCGATCTACCTAGGAGATGGAGTGCAGTGGAGTTGTATGCATCCTTCACGTTAGCATATAACAAGTCCAGAGTTGTATTATTCCTGGTTGGGCACTTCACGAACTGTTTGAACGTGGGCAGCGTTGAAGAGAGAGATGCATGGTTAAAATCCCCCAAAATGGCAAAGAAGGCAATGGGATGCGCTGTCTGTAACCTCGCGATAACAGAGTGGATGACGTCACACGCTGTGTTTGCGTCAGTGGAGGGCGGGATGTAAACAATAACAGCAATGGCCGCCGTGAATTCCCTCTGCAAATAGTAGGGTCTCTGGCTAACGACTAACAGCTCAATGTCCGGGCTAATATGGCTCGGATTACACCATCTGTTGTTAACTAATAAAGCCAGCCACCCTCCCATACTCTTACTGGAAGAAGCGCTATCCCTGTCCGCTCTGATGGTCTGGAAACCGCCGATAGTGACGTTCTCTATGGGGATGTTATCATTCAACCATGTCTCTGTAAAGCACCATAGGCTAGCTTCCCTGTAGTCTCTTTGTCCACGGACCAGACCCTCAAGCTCATCCACCTTGTTATGTAGTGATCTTACGTTGCCCATAATGATCGACGGTATAGCCGGCTTGTACTTACTCAGCTTTGCCTTACACTTCCGACCTGCCCGGCATCCACGCCGTCGCCTTTTCATCTCGTCCGGAATATCGAACTCCCATAATCCTGAACTATTATAGTTAATTTGTTGCAAAAAAAACTCAGGAAAAACATACTAAAACAACAACTAACGCACAAACAATGGGAGCTGCTTAACAGGCGACCACACAGGGCAGCACCAATCTCTTCATGTGTTAGCTTTTTCAAAGCTTTTAAATTGTCAGCAAATACATTCAAAGTAATCCAAACTATAGAAAAAACCAACACACCACTTCAATTACAATGCTATCCTCAGTAACAGTTACAGATTTTTTTTTGTCGTTGCTATGACAGTGATATGTTGTTGTTTATCTACCTATGTTGAATGCACTGATTGTAAGTCAGTCTGGTTAAGAGCATCTGCTGAATGACCAAAATGTAAATGTAAAAAACAAACACTTGCAATGCATGCTGGGTATTATCGGAATGAGCTCCACCCCCAAACTATTTCAAATTTGGTCAGTCAGGACCAGATCCAACTCTGAAAGAATCATAGACCTCTAGGCTATGTTTAACAAATTTTAACATCACGGTATGGTACGGTACAGGACAGTCGAGTTTCACTACAGTAGAGTTTAGTTTAGTAAAGTAGGGTACAATACAGTATAGTATCATACAGTACTGTACACATTTTAGTAGAGCAGACTACAGTAGAGTACAATACAGTACAATACCCAACATAATACTGTACTCTACTGATGTTAAGTTTGATACCAGAGCTCTGTGGCATGTGTCAAAATTGCTAAGCAGCTAACTTCGAAGCAGTGTGCCGATGCGTGGTTCACTTTCAATAACTCATCAATGACGTCGGAAGCTTAGTTTTATCAGAGGTTTATTCAAACTGTGTGTTGCAAAATGCGAGATCCCACTGATTCTGCAGTGTTGTTCAGATAATTTATTTTATTTATTATAGAATAAGCTTCTCTCTTAAGCATCCTAAATCATGCCATATAATCAGTTTTTGAAAAATAGTAAAAAGGGAAGCATTATGTAAGATAGAAACTTGGCAGTCAAACTGATTATAGGCTACTTAAGCCAACAACTTACCACTGAGCCACAGAGTTTTGATGAAAAAAACCCAAAACAAAGTCTATCTGATAATAACACATAGCTATTTATTGCTGACCAGCAGATGTCACTATTGTGAGCATTGTGAATAGATAATGAAGCGCAGAGCAATGAACCATATTTTGGCACAATTTAGTGAAAGTGCAGAAGCCTTCAGAAAGCCTTGGTTTCCCATCACTACTGTACGGTACTGTACTCTACTGTCCGGAACTATACTATACTCTACTTTTATTTTCTGTACATTACTGTACTGTACTGTACCGTACTGTACTCTGTTGTACTCTACTGTACTGTACATACTGTCATCTGTGGTGCTCTACTGTACTATACTGTACTGTATCATACTGTACCATACTGTACTGTCCAAACTTATGCCGTCTATGATTGGTTCAGATTTTGTCCGGTCTGGACTTGATAAAATCTGAACCAGTCATAGACGACTGTGCTTGGCCCAAATCAAGGCTGTTCCAGACCGAACTAAATCTGAACCAATCATAGATGGAATATAGGCCTAGTCGGGACCCGACGTCTGTGGAAGTTGAAATGAAGTCCAGCCCGGCCTGAGTTGAATCTGAACCAAACATAGGCGTTTGGCCCAAATCAAGGCCTGTACAGACCGGACGTCTGTGGACATTGAAACAAATATAGACGTCTATTTTTTGTATTATTTAACCTTTATTTAACTAGGCAAGTCAGTTAAGAACAAATTCTTATTTACAATGATGGGCTACCTACAGGGTCAGCCACTGGAACAAATTAGGGTTAAGTAAGTGCCTTGCTCAAGGACACATCAACAAGCTTTTTCACCTTGTCAGCTCAGGTATTTGAACCAGCAACCTTTCAGTTACTGACCCAACACTTTAATCAATAGACTACCTGCCGCCCCTTGTCTATGAATTGTTCAGATTTGGACCAAATCTGAACCAATAATTGTTTCAATGTCCACAGATATCCAGACTGGCCTATATTTGGGCCAAATTTGTTCAGATTTGGTCCGGTCTATACAGGCCTTGATTTGGGCCACCGCACCAAAAAAAAAGAAAGTAAATGCTTTGTAGGTGCTCCACATGCGTCTCATCTCAGTCTCCACTATGTGTCCCCCTGGGAGGCTCAGTGTCAGTAGCGGCTTGTCAATAGAGGGCGCTGGAGCGCCGCCCCCATCAACATTCCAGAAATGTACATATATACAAAAATGATTTAAAAATGAAATAAAAATAAAAAATTAAATAGATTACTCATACGATGTGCCGGCTGGTAGTAAGAGCCTCAGCATTTAATAAAAACTGTCTTTAATCGGTTAACTATTTAGTATTTTATATGTTTTTCAATATGTTTCATGCGGTTTCATGGGCAAGGGACGCCGGACAAATGGATGTCTATCTGAGTCCATAAATCTTCGGGCAACATGTGACCTGAAGCTGGTCTCTAATTGGTTTCTTAAAGATCCTCCCTCGGGCGCATGTCGCTGCGTCCCTGGCAGAATTGGATACATGTTATTTTATCCAATCTGATTGGTTCTCGTCACCTGTCATTCAACTTTACGCTCTTGGCCACTACTGCGAGTGAGCGGGCGACACCGACAAACCGTCACTCGGAGTAGCAGTTAAACCGAAGTGTCGGCACTGACGTTTTGTGGAGAACAACGGGGGTAAGAGACCTCAAACATCTATCTGAAAAATGACAGTAGCCGCAGCCATCTTGATAATAGCATGAAACTAACGTTTTTGGGCAGAGTTAGCATTGCTGAACAACTAGATGAAGGCTACAGGATTGGCATTAGAAGGCACAACGAAGAGGTGACAAAAAGTTCTCATTACCACACCCATGACCACAGCTGAAGCTGAGAGGTGCTTCTCAACCTTGAAAAGAATAAAAACTTTTCTCAGAAACACCATGACCCAGGAGAGGCTGAATGCACTGGCATTGCTGTCCATGGAAAAGAGACTTGTTACTGAGATGACTGACTTTAATCAGAGTGTCATTGAGAAATGTGCTGGCCAGAAAGAAAGGAGAGCAACATTTATTTTCAAGTAGTCAACATGCTACTCTGTTGTTGCTGTTAGTTTTTTTTTTTTTCTCATTCAGTTATATGTGGGAAAGGAATGTGTAAAAAGATAAAAGTGCAGACACTGTTTTCTCTTCAATGCTTGAATTTATACTTTTATTTGTCTGTATAATAAACCTTTGTTATAAAAAAATAAAAAAAAGTAGTCAACATGCTTTTTGGTACTGCATGCGCCCCCCAAAAAATAGTTATCACCAGCCGTCACTGCTCTGTGTCCAGCCTCTACCCAGTCCAGGTGTGTGTGTGTGTGGAGCATGCATATGTGTGTGCGTTTGTCTGTTCATATGTGTGTGTGTGTGTGTGTGTGTCAGAGGAGGCTGGTGGGAGGAGCTATAGGAGGATGGGCTCATTGTAATGGCTGGAATGAAATCAATGGAACGGTGTCAAACCCGTTGTTACCATGTGTTTGAAGTATTTGCTACCATTCCATTTATTCCATTTCAGCCATTACAATGAGCCCGTCCTCCTATAGCTCCTCCCACCATCCTCCACTGGTATGTGTGCATACGTACATGCTTGCGTGTGTTTGTGTGTGTGTGTCAGGTCTGACTCAGGTAAATTGGAGTATTAGGCTATCTTACATCCTGTCACCATGGTAATGGTTTATGTGTGGTGGCTTGTGAAAAACTACTGGAGCAGAGTGACAGGAGACTGAGTGATGAATTACCTTTCAGTCTGCTGCTGACACACACACACACACACACACACACACACACACACACACACACACACACACACACACACACACACACACACACACACACACACACACACACACACACACACACACACACACACCATCTCTGCATTTCGAGTCATTATAGGAAAACACATTGTATCTATTATGGATATGTGCAAATTAGAAAATATATTGTTGATGAATTCTTCCACTACCACAGAGCGAGAAATATGATTTAATAACGGAGAATTTTATTGGCTCGGTGTCTGTCTTTATTTTGTTATGTTGACACAAAGTTCTCTCTGTGTACGTTTGAGGACAAACCGATATGAGTGTTGCATGGCTTCACTGTCTCTGACTCAGTCATTCAGATGATGACAGAAAGAGAGAAGAGTCGGAGAGAGAGCATCAAATCATTTCATACATGGTGTCACACGCTCTCTCTCTTTCTCGTCTAACAGTGCTAAAAGCAAAGAGCCGATACTCAAATATTTACCAAGACAAGCAGAAGAAGCAGAGAGGGGAATGTGTACGGCTGGATTTACAGACTAGACAGCACAGACCGCCCATGAATAAATTCCTCTGTGGAATATTCTATCTGTGATTTTAGTAGTGTGAATCCCAAATGGCACCCCATTCCCTATATAGTGCATAGGCCCTGGTCAAAAGTGGTGCACTGCAAAGGGAATAGGGTGCCATTTGGGACTAATTTTCTGTCTGTGATGTCATAGGTTTGTTTCTTCCTTCAGAGAAGTACTTGGACTGAATTGAAAAGGAGGCACAGTAAAAAAAAAAAAAAAAAAAAAAAGATTACTCATACCTGTATCCCTGTGTTGGTTGTTTGGGACATTCTGCAACTCTTTCTCTCAAATGCACACACACACACACACACATACACACACACACACACACACAGAGCTGGATGGATGCTAGGGTATTAGCATTACATCATCATACATCAACACCTGACCGAGCTGATGAGATAACTGGAGGAGGATCAACAAATCTCTATCTCTACCGTCCAAGAAGGAGCCTGGGTGGAGAATTACTGTCTGTGAGATGGAGAGAGAAGAGAAGGAAGAGAAGAGTGCTGGAGAAAGAAGGGAGCGCAAGAGAAAAAATAAAAAGTGAGAGAAAAGAGATCATGAGTAACGGTTAATTATTCTAGAAAATAGCAGGCCATTGGAATAAGAAGCAGAGTTGCCTGAGGTGTCAGAGTAAAAACAGAAGCTGTAAGTGGTGCCAGTTTTAGGAGGGGCATAATGAAAACAGAAGCTGTAAGTGGTGACAGTTTTAGGAGGGGCATAATGAAAACAGAAGCTGTAAGTGGTGACAGTTTTAGGAGGGGCATAATGAAAACAGAAGCTGTAAGTGGTGACAGTTTTAGGAGGGGAATAATGAAAACAGAAGCTGTAAGTGGTGCCAGTTTTAGGAGGGGAATAATGAAAACAGAAGCTGTAAGTGGTGACAGTTTTAGGAGGGAAATAATGAAAACAGAAGCTGTAAGTGGTGCCAGTTTTAGGAGGGGAATAATGAATTTCATATTAAACGTGAAGAATGGTCAGAAGGGTGCAGTCATGTTTAGAAATAAGTGAGTAGTGTTACCAAGTGGGTAGGTGGTAAGTACCAGTTGTGAAGTCGTAAATATGAGTTGGATTAATTATTGTGCTTTGAACACGTTGAGAAACGCAGATTGGCTAATGGCAAACAAGCTGCTTCAACCATGAACTAAAAGTACAGCTATGCTTGTAAACAAATTATAGTGTTCAAAAACCATATTAATAGATTGCTTTTTATAAATAATGTTTTGTTGTTAAATTTAATTGCCGAAAATTATGTTTTCGAGGTCATTTCCTTAGTAGGCGACGTCAGAGGTCAGCATTTGGGAGAAGTCGGAGCTCAGGGACATCAGCAGGGGTACAGGGTGAGAACAGATAGGAGAGAAAGGGGGAGAAAGGGTGAGAAGGGGAGAAGAGAGAAAATAGAGAGAGAAGAGTAGAAGAAGGAGAACGGGAGAAGGGCTGAGAAGCAGAACAAGGGGGTGGGGGGTGGCGGGGTATATGGGAAATGTTTATATGGCCTAGAGACACTACTAGTCTTTCCCGTTCCTAAATGTCACATGGTCATGTGCCTGAGACGTGATAGGGCACCCCATCGCCTGTCTCCCTGTGTCTAGGACGACCATGTCGTTACCGCTAATCAGAGGCCTTCCGTCACACATCACACATCAGTCTACATGGTCGTTGGTATTCAGATAGCAGACATCTCTATTATTGAGAACACGGAGCATTCCTTATGACTGATCCTATTATTGAGAACATGGAGCATTCCTTATACCTGATCCTATTGAGAACATGGAGCATTCCTTATGACTGATCCTATTATTGAGAACATGGAGCATTCC
The DNA here is from genome assembly GCA_023634145.1 of Thymallus thymallus. Classification (NCBI taxonomy): domain Eukaryota; kingdom Metazoa; phylum Chordata; class Actinopteri; order Salmoniformes; family Salmonidae; genus Thymallus; species Thymallus thymallus. The sequence goes on along the minus strand of CM042421.1, from coordinate 13,688,253 downwards.
TTATGTGACTGTTTTGAAAAGCTGACATGAAAAGGGTAATACATTTTAAAGTGACACTAGTAGAGCTAGCTGTATGAGGACACTGTGAACAGTGCAGTAGAGCTAGCTGTATGAGGACACTGTGAACAGTGCAGTAGAGCTAGCTGTATGAGGACACTGTGAACAGTGCAGTAGTGCTAGCTGTATGAGGACACTGTGAACAGTGCAGTAGAGCTAGCTGTATGATTCCCTGTGAACAGTGCAGTAGAGCTAGCTGTATGAGGACACTGTGAACAGTGCAGTAGAGCTAGCTGTATGATTCCCTGTGAACAGTGCAGTAGAGCTAGCTGTATGAGGACACTGTGAACAGTGCAGTAGAGCTAGCTGTATGATTCCCTGTGAACAGTGCAGTAGAGTTAGCTGTATGAGGACACTGTGAACAGTGCAGTAGAGCTAGCTGTATAGATAGATAGATAGATAGATAGATAGATAGATAGATAGATAGATAGATAGATAGGTATGATTGCCTGTGAACAGTGCAGTAGAGCTAGCTGTATGAGGACACTGTGAACAGTGCACTAGAGCTAGCTGTATGAGGACAGTGACATTTAATTTGAATTTTCTAATTATAGGCTGAACATTTTCTTACCCCACTGAAGGTATTAATTTTCCTTCTTGGATGTCCTCTGTTTACATAGTAGGGCAATGATGTGAATCACCCATGCATTCTAGCTAGGTAGCTACAAATACTACCCATGTTCACTTCTGGCAAGTGTACTCCCTGACCCTAATTTTGGCAATGCATGAACATTTAGTACCATAATCATTCATAGATCATTGTCTGTCCCAAAAAGATCAGACTACAGCAAGTATGACCAACCAAAGCAAAAGAGACATTGTAAGAGTGCGTCAATTCAAATCTGGTATCGGAATAAGAGAAGACATTAGGAGCTGTTTCAAACTAAACTAAGTTTATTAAATGCAAATGTTTAGATGATAAGTATGAAGGTTCGTATACGGGCTCACTGAAACACCACGCAGGGCGGACAGAGAACTGACCACAGTTTGACATATTCTTCTCTAAATACCCCAGACAGAGCTAGTTCCGGTTTCCGAACAGACCAATCAGGGTAGAGGCTGAGTGTGGTTTAGACTTACTCAGCCTATCAGTTGGCGCACGGGTTGGTCCCAACCCCTTGACGCAATCCAGTTGACGGAAGTAGTGATCCTCTTAGTAGATGTCCAAGCTTCATACACAGTTCTATCATAAAACCCCCAACTAGCACATTCCTTCCACATAGCTCCCCCCTACCCAAACCTACAGCAGTTCTAAAGATCTCTGATCACACAATACATTCACTTAATAACTCTTGTTGTAGATTAACATATTCATTAGCTAAAACATGTATCAGCCCTTACAACATCTTTTATTAAGTCAACCTAAAATGTCTATCTAATGTAACATTTACTAATGTATAGATAAAGAAAACAGAGAGCATGCACAAAATTAACTTTATTTTACAGGATGATAGAAAGCATGAAGATAGATAGATAGAGTACTTTTTTGATCCCTTTGGGGAAATTACTTTATCAAGCAGCTTCAAAAAATGCAGGGCAGGTGCAAAATGCCAGAAGGAAATACACAAAAGACAGAAACACGATACATGATACAAAGTGCGGCAGTATGAAAAAGTATAAAAGTACACAAAGTCTGGAGTGCAAAAAGCTATGGAAACGCATTGCATACTATGAGTGAATGACTGAATATGTACACAAAAAATGATACAATTATTGCAAGTTGATATGAATAAAAAAATATTTGCATGGTTAACTATACAGGTCGATGACAGTGAGGGTAATAGTTTACTTAATATACAGTCTGGTTAAATGTACAGGTAACTGAATATTTGCATGGTTAAATTAACTGTACAGGTAAATGACAGGAAGAGATACTTAAATAGCTAAATGTGCGTATGATATAATTAAGGGTAATAATACTATTTCCATAAAATACAGTCCTTAGAACAGGGTTTAATTACATATTAATGCACATATTGCACAATTGAAATACTAAATGCAAAGAAAAAAAAGTAAACTACTGACAGGATACTAGTATAGAGTCCTGAGTGAATGACTATGCAAGTTCAGTCCAAGAATTACTTACAATATTGCATGTGATATGATATAACAACTGTACATGAATATGTACATACAGTCCTGAATGAATGAGTGCTGAGTGAATAAGTCCTGAGTGAATGAGTGATTACAGACCAGAGAGTTACTCATGGATGGATGGATGGATGCCTAATTGTTAAACTAGGTCCTAACACCCCAACAGTTCAAGGTCGATGTTGCCGACGGCAGGGCACCCCGGTGAGGCATTAAATAGTCTAATAGCCGCCGGCAGGAAGGACCTCCTGTAGTGCTCTCTGGCACACCGTGGTGGGATCAGTCTGTGACTGAAGGTGCTCCTCTGCGTCATAACATGGCGTGCAGAGGGTGGGTGACGTTGTCCACGATGGCCAGGATCCTTCTCTCCACCACCTCCTCTAGAGTGTCAAGGTTAATCCCCAGAACAGAGCTAGCCTTCCTGATCAGCTTATTTACCTGAGAAGCATCACTGGCCTTTATGTTGGCGCCCCAGCACAACACTGCAAAAAAGATGGCAGTGGCCACCACAGACTGGTAGAAAGTATGCAATAGTTTACTGCACATGTTGAAGGACCTGAGCCTCCTCAGAAAGTAGAGTCGGCTCTGGCCCTTTTTATACAGAGCCCCGGTGTTACCAGCCCATTCCTGTCTGTTGTCTATATGGACTCCCAGGAACTTGTATGACCCAACCGTTTCCACATCCATCCCCTGTATAGGGACTGCAGTCGGTTAGGCCTTGGTTCTCCTGAAGTCCACCACCATCTCCTTTGTTTTGCTGATGTTGAGCTGAAGGTGGTTCTGCTCACACCATACCACACCACAAAGTCATTGATTGTGCTCTGTAGCCGCACAAATTGTGGCCTACCGGTCAGGTAGTCCATAACCCAGGAGACTAAGGGTGCTTCCACTTTCATCCTCCTCACCTTCTCACCCAGTAGAAGGGGCTGAATGGTGTTGAAGGCACTGGAGAAGTCAAAAAACATAACCCTCACAGTGCAACCTGCGTTGTCCAGGTGAGAGTAGGCCCTCTGCAGAAGGTAGATGATTGCATCATCCACCCAGATGTTGCGCTGGTATGCGAACTGCAGGAGGTCCAGTGATGTGACACCAGGGGTCTGAGGTGAGCGAGGACTAACCTTTCCAGGGTCTTCATGATGTGGGATGATAGCGCTACAGGTCTGAAGCCATTCAGGACAGTGGGGACGTTGGGGGACGACAACCGTGACGGGATACTAGTATACAGTCCTGGCCTGGAGAGCTGGAGGGGAGGTGGACAGAGCTAATATCGCACCTGTTAAAAAATTGGTTCAGCTCATTGGCTCTGTCCTGGGTCCCCTCCGTCTGCCCAGAGTTTGACTTTTTGAAGCCAGTGATATTTCTCATACCCTTCCACACCTCTCTCACCTGGCTCTGTCTCAGCTTGTCCTCCATCTTCTCCTTATACACTCTCTTCCCCTCAGCAATACACAACTTCAGCTCCCTCTGAATGCATTTCAATTTGTCCCTGTCCCCCTCCTTGAGGGCCCTCTTCTTCTCATTTAGCAGGGCCTTCAGGTCACTGGTGACCCAGGGTTTATTATTTGGAAAACAGCATACCTTCCTGGTGGGTACGGTGTTGTCTACACAAAAATTGATATAGTCTGTAAGTCCATCAATGTCCTCCCCATGAGCCTCACAGAGCACATCCCAGTCTGTTGCCTCCCCGGACCATCTCTTAATGGTCCTAGTGGTCGCTGGCTGCTGTTGAACCATAGGCCTGTAAAGTGGGGTGAGGTGGACAATGTTGTGATCCGATCTACCTAGGGGAGGGAGTGCAGTGGAGTTGTATGCATCCGTCACATTAGCATATAACAAGTCCAGAGTTTTATTATTCCTAATTTGGCACTTCACGAACTGTTTGAACGTGGGCAGCGTTGAAGAGAGAGATGCATGGTTAAAATCCCCAGAAATGGCAAAGAAGGCACTGGGATGCGCTCTCTGTAACCTCGCGATAACAGAGTGGATGACATCACATGCTGTGTTTGCGTCAGCGGAGGGCGGGATGTAAACAATAACAGCAATGGCCACCGTGAATTCCCTCTGCAAATAGTAGGGTCTCAGGCTACAGGCTAACAGCTCAATTTCCAGGCTTCAAAACTGTTACTTATGGCTCGGATTACACCATCTCCCTTACTCTTACCGGAAGAAGCACTATCCCTGTCCGCTCTGATGGTCTGGAAACCTACGACAGTGATGTTCCCTGTGGGGATGTTATCATTCAGCCATGTCTCTGTAAAAAACACTAGACTAGCACAAGACTCTCTAGTTCCTCCATCTTGTTATGCAGCGATCTCACGTTGCCCTTAATGATAGGCGGTATAGCTGGCCTGCGTCCACATGGAATGACTGTGAAATGCAAACATTGAATGACTGTGACATGTGAAGGTGTAGACTCAGTGAAGGTGTAGACTCAATGAAGGTGTAGACTCAATGAAGATGTCGAGGGAAAGAGTCTTTTAGCCCTCTCTGTACCCTGGTGCATTGGAACAATTATTGTTCAGCCTCATAGTAGCATGATTGGGGTTCTGATTCTGGATAGCAGAACTCCTGTAAATAGTGAAAGGACATTTAGATGTCTATGGGACAGTTTTCAAACCATAACATTGTAAAACATTCAGTGGGCAACTGAATGGGGAGAATGAACGATCTGTCAAACTACAGAACTTTGTACTTGTTCATATGAATGTGTGACTGAAAGGGGGGCTGAGCTTGCTTTATGCAGAGTGCATCATCTAGAGTGCACCTGTAATTAAAAAGTTATTCAAACAGTGTATGTCATCACTATGTTGATAGGTTAACTTCAGTCAATCATTTGAAATGAAAAGGTCTAGGTAGCCTAGCCATCCAGTGCATTTGTGGCACACCTTGTATGTCAGTGGCAGATGGCTGGCTTGGGCCTCTGAGCTTTTCTGTTGTCTGTGGTCATCCACAGCTCCCTCTTTCAGGTACTACCTTCTTCATCTTCTCTGCACCCTAAAGCAGGAGAAGTGGAGAGAACAGATAGAGAGGGAATAAATAATTAGGGGGTTTAAAATGTACAGGCTGTGCTGGGGGTCATGATACCTGTATTGAAGATACCAGTGGGCAGGTATCGCCACAGACACCTACTGAACATGGGCGTCTGTTGTTACGTTAAACCACCTCTGCCATTCCATAGACATTCCTTTTCTAAACCAGACTATATAGTCAGTCTTTCTCTCTTTCTCTCTCTCTCTCTCTCTCTCTCTCTCTCTCTCTCAAAATATTGAAGTGCTTTTTAACTGGGTATGGTAGTTAGTGGCTTCTCAACATGGCTCCTCATGTTTAACTCTGTCACTCAAATAACGTTGGTTGATACCACTTTTAAACATCATGCTCATAGTAACCTCATCTTCTTTCCCCAAAGAACACAGTTCTAGAAGCTTGCTGAAACTCTTCCGAATGGCAGGTATTCATTTTGAGCCCTGACCCCTGCAGCACAGAAAGATGCTGTTAATGCTGACAGTGATATAAAAGTAGGCTATAGATTCTTAATTCCTTATTCAGAATAAACATATAATTGATAACAACATAAAGATATTGAACCACATTTGATTGCAATACTAGTCGTTTTTGCTTGTTATGGTATGTGTGGGGTTCTGTAGTGCCTCTTTCAGTCCACATTTAACAAATGTTCTACTCTACTCAATGTCTTATAGGCCTTTCATGCAAACATTGAATGCAAGCAAACACTTCTTACTCATTACGTTTGTACAAATAGAAAACTTTCAATCAATCATTCACTGTTGTGTCATCGCTAGAATTTCCATTCTGTGTATCCATCGCAGTGCCATTCTGTATCGTCAAAGTACAATTCTAGGTCATTGTACAGTGCATTCGGAAAGTATTCAGACCCATTTACTTTTTCCACATTTTGTTACGTTACAGCCTTATTCTAAAATTGATTTAAACAGGTTTTTAGACATTTTTGCAAATGTATTAAAAATAAGAAACTGAAATATCACATTTACAAAAGTATTCACAACCTTTACTCAGTACTTTGTTGAAGCACCTTTGGCAGCGATTGTAGCCTCGAGTCTTCTTGGGTACAAAGCTACAAGCTTGGCGCACCTGTATTTGGGGAGTTTCTCCCATTCTTTTCTGCAGATCTTCTCAAGCTCAGTCAGGTTAGATGGGGAGTGTCGCTGCACAGCTATTTTTGCTCTGGCTGGGCCACTTAAGGACATTCAGAGACTCCTGTGTTGTCTTGGCTGTGTGTTTAGGGTCGTTGTCCTGTTGGAAGGTGAACCCCAGTCTGAGGTCCTGAGTGCTCTGGAGCAGATTTTCATGAAGTTTCTCTCTGTACTTTCCCTCGATCCTGACTAGTCTCCCAGTCCCTGCCCCTGAAAAACATCGCCACAACATGATGCTGCCACCACCATGCTTCATTGTAGGGATGATGCCAGGTTTCTTCCAGATGCTTGGCATTCAGGCTCATCAGATCAGAGAATCTTGTTTCTCATGGTCTGAGAGTCATTTAGGTGCCTTTTGGAAAACTCCAAACTCTGCAGCTTTGTCAGAGTGACCCTCGGGTTCTTGGTCACCTCCCCCGATTGCTCAGTTTGGCTGGGTGGCCAACTCTAGGAAGAGTCTTGGTGGTTCGAGAGTTCTTCCATTCTCTACGCTCTATGGACAATTCCTTCGACGTCATGGCTTGGTTTATGCTCTGATATGCACTGGTAAACTGTGGGACCTTATATAGACAGGTGTGTGCCTTTCCAAATCATGTCCAATCAATTGAATTTACCACAGGTAGACTCCAATCAAGTTGTAGAAACATCTCAAGGATGATCAATGGAAACAGGATGCACCTGAGCTCAATTTCTAGTCTCATTGCAAAGGGTCTGAATACTTATGTATTTCTGCTTTTTATTTTTAATACATTTGCTAAAATAAAAATAAAACAGATTTTGCTTTGTCATTATGGGGTATTGTGTGTAGATTGAAAAAAAGATTTAATCAATTTTAGAATAAGGCTGTAACGTAACAAAATGTGGATAAAGTCAAGGGGTCTGAATACTTACTAGTGCATTGTACATACCATATGTAAGACATATGGACTTCATCCACAACGATTCCGATGATTCTGGAGCTGTATAGGACTGAAGCCAACTCATCCCTCCCAGTCTTCCCCAACCAGCTCTGCCGACATCAGAAGACAAGGTCGCATGCACCCTCCCTTATAGCATTCTTGTCTTCCTCCACAACCACTGCTCTGAGATCCAACGCTTTTGCCTCGCGGATTTGGTCCTTCGTCCACCACAGCCTTTAGCGGGGACACGGCTGTCATAATTACAGGCTGTTTTTTCTTCAAGACTACAACAAGCTAGCTAGTTGCTAAATGCGGCTTTCCCCAAAGCCTGTTGGCAAGACTGCTAATACATCCTCCCCTCTCACAAAAGCTTGAAATGCTTCAAGTTGCTCCTGTTTTAAATCAATCCCTAAATTGGTCGTTACTATGTGGCAGTGTTATCTCTCTATCTCCTTTTCAGAATGCTCCATCACTGAGTTTTTCTCCCAACAGTTTTTGTTAGCCCTAACTTTAGCTTGGCTTCTCTAGTGGGGTGTAGCAAATTGACGGGGAAGCGTGGGGGGACGTTCCTTGACGTGTGAGATATGTCAGATAAAAAAATAATAATCAATTTACGATGAAAAAGATTACAAAGTTCTATCTGCGCAAACATCTTTAAACTTGGTTCTATCTGCAATACAATCGAACAATGCTGGGTTGTCAATGAAAAATAATTGTATGTAAGGTGATATAATTATAATTAATTAATATATTTGATAACGTGATTAGAAAGAAGTAAGGTAACTCTCTTTATTTAATAATTCAATGTCTGTACTTTTCTATCGAAATTGAAATAATTGTAACATTCTGTGCCATATGGCTGAACCCAGATGTACATTTCAGAGCCATAAGGTACCAAACTTGGGATGTGAAATATTTTATGCTCAATATCTCAGAACTATGCTTTGCGCAGATAAAACCTTATACATAGTCCCAAGGTCTCGAGACACCACGGAGAGACTAGAGGCAAGTCAGTGCCTATCAGAGTGTAAAGACTATCTGGTCTATATACAGACTGCAGATACACAGTGAAACTCTGAGTCAGGGTTGAGGCTGGGGCTGGGAAAGGGCAGACTGAAATGCCACCAGTGTTTATAAAAGCAGATCGATGGAGCGAGGTAAAGGGGGTAAACTCTCCCAGACCACAAACCTCAGAAGCAAGGGTAGAGTGGGTGCTGGCTCCAGGGACAGAGGGGACACAGAGGCAAGGGTATTCCAGCTTGATGTACTGAAGCTAGTTTACAGAAGCATCCCGCAGTCACCTTCACTGAGACATGAAGAAGTACTGTGCTGGGAATCCAGGGGCAGAGGGGACACAGAGGCAAGGGTATTCCAGCTTGATGTACTGAAGCTAGTTTACAGAAGCATCCCGCAGTCACCTTCACTGAGACATGAAGAAGTACTGTCGCACTTGCATGGCAACAGCTCAAGTGTTTGTGGCATAGTGTTTGACAGGGAGTATAGGATACACTCTTAGAAAAAAAAGGGTTCCAAAAAGGTTATTCGGCTGTTCCCATGGGAGATCCCTTTAAATAAACCTTTGGGTTACAGGTAGAACTGTTCGGGGTTCCAAATAGAACCCTCTGTGGAAAGGGTTCTATCTTTAGCTGGTTATTTTAGGTTCTAGGTGGAACTTTTTCTAAAAGTACACAGTTGGGAACTTATATCAAATCCAAGAGTGGGTTGGTATGTTCTATATGCATCCCAGCCTAGCGGGGGTTGGATCGGGACAGAAGGGGAATAGGAAAGTGACACAAACAAGGAAGTCACAGGAAATGTAAAGCTTCTATCAACAAGAGTGAAAGAAGCTGGGCCTGATCTGAGAGAGTAAACAAAGTCATATGCAAAATAGTCATGAATAATTCAGTTTTACCCCTCCTTTGCATCCTCCCTTCTCTCTTTCCCCTTCCTCTTTCCCTCAACGTTTACGAGGGTTGAAGACTATTTAAGTAGCAAAGACAATCAAAGGCTTTTCCCTCCTTTTTTTGCCTCCATTTATATTGTCTTAGTTATGATGTCTTCACTTTTATTCTACAATGTAAAAGAAAAACCTTTGAATAAGTAATGTTCCAAACTTTTTGCCCCCAGTGTACTGTATATATATATATATATACAGTATATTTAGATTAATTTGTTTTACTTTCACTTTCACTTACTTACAGTAGCTAGGCAATGTAGCTAGCTAATTTAGAATACTCAAACACCGGGCGAGAGATTACTATTTTTGTTAGCTAGCTGGCTAAGCCTACCCAACACTGGAACTCTTCCAAGTCAAGGTAAGCTTTCGGTTTTATTAATTTATTGCCACCAGGACCCGCTGGTGTAACTTCTAAACTGCTTGCTGTACACTGCACTGCATGATTGCAGAGGATTTACTAACAGACAGCTGTTGTCTTGTGCACTGAAGTCCACAAGCAAAGGAAAAAGGTGAGAGGATGATAGCGCATAAATGCGGTTGATTAGGGGTGTTTCTTAAGTGGAAGCAAACAGAACGAAATGGGGAATCCAATAGAAACTCTAATTTGCAACTGTTTGGACTAATGATTACACCCTAGATCAACTACATGTAGGCAAGAGTGTGCAAGGCGGTATTGAAAGTCACTGCCTGTGACCTTGAATAATCCAATTTGTCTCTCGACCTGGGCACCTACGTTACAAACTTTAATTCATAGGCTTTGTTGTAGCAACCTCATGACGGGTATAGGAATAATGTTAGTATCATGTAGTAGCCTTAACCTATCAATGTTACATTGAGCTGGGAGAATGGAATATGAATGACAGTCAAAATCTAATCTAATCAAATTGTATTTGTCACATTCACCGAAAATATCAGGTGTAGACCTTACAGTGAAATGCTTACTTACAAGCCATTTATTTACTAATTAAACTAAATATATATATACAGTGGGGAGAACAAGTATTTGATACACTGCCAATTTTGCAGGTTTTCCTACTTACAAAGCATGTAGAGGTCTGTAATTTTTATCATAGGTACACTTCAACTGTGAGAGACGGAATCTAAAACAAAAATCCAGAAAATTACATTGTATGATTTTTAAATAATTCATTTGCATTTTATTGCATGACATAAGTATTTGATCACCTACCAACCAGTAAGAATTCCGGCTCTCCCAGACCTGTTAGTTTTTCTTTAAGAAGCCCTCCTGTTCTCCACTCATTACCTGTATTAACTGCACCTGTTTGAACTCGTTACCTGTATAAAAGACACCTGTCCACACACTCAATCAAACAGACTCCAACCTCTTCACAATGGCCAAGACCAGAGAGCTGTGTAAGGACATCAGGGATAAAATTGTAGACCTGCACAAGGCTGGGATGGGCTACAGGACAATAGGCAAGCAGCTTGGTGAGAAGGCAACAACTGTTGGCGCAATTATTAGAAAATGGAAGAAGTTCAAGATGACGGTCAATCTCCCTCGGTCTGGGGCACCATGCAAGATCTCACCTCGTGGGGCATCAATGATCATGAGGAAGGTGAGGGATCAGCCCAGAACTACACGGCAGGACCTGGTCAATGACCTGAAGAGAGCTGGGACCACAGTCTCAAAGAAAACCATTAGTAACACACTACGCCGTCATGGATTAAAATCCTGCAGCGCACCAAGGTCCCCCTGCTCAAGCCAGCGCATGTCCAGGCCCGTCTGAAGTTTGCCAATGACCATCTGGATGATCCAGAGGAGGAATGGGAGAAGGTCATGTGGTCTGATGAGACAAAAATAGAGCTTTTTGGTCTAAACTCCACTCGCCGTATTTGGAGGAAGAAGAAGGATGAGTACAACCCCAAGAACACCATCCCAACTGTGAAGCATGGAGGTGGAAACATCATTCTTTGGGGATGCTTTTCTGCAAAGGGGACAGGACGACTGCACCGTATTGAGGGGAGAATGGATGGGGCCATGTATCGCGAGATCTTGGCCAACAACCTCCTTCCCTCAGTAAGAGCATTGAAGATGGGTCGTGGCTGGGTCTTCCAGCATGACAACGACCCGAAACACACAGCCAGGGCAACTAAGGAGTGGCTCCGTAAGAAGCATCTCAAGGTCCTGGAGTGGCCTAGCCAGTCTCCAGACCTGAACCCAATAGAAAATCTTTGGAGGGAGCTGAAAGTCCGTATTGCCCAGCGACAGCCCCGAAACCTGAAGGATCTGTATGGAGGAGTGGGCCAAAAGCCCTGCTGCAGTGTGTGCAAACCTGGTCAAGAACTACAGGAAACGTATGATCTCTGTAATTGCAAGCAAAGGTTTCTGTACCAAATATTAAGTTCTGCTTTTCTGATGTATCAAATACTTATGTCATGCAATAAAATGCAAATTAATTACTTAAAAATCATACAATGTGATTTTCTGATATATTTTTTTTTTATTCCGTCACTCACAGTTGAAGAGTACCTATGATCAAAATTACAGACTTCTACATGCTTTGTAAGTGGGAAAACCTGCAAAATCGGCAGTGTATCAAATACTTGTTCTCCCCACTGTATATATGTTTTTGTTCCATGGTCCTTAGCTTAGTGATGAGCTTTGCTTGTCCTGGCACCACACTGCCAGGTCTCTTACCTCCTCCCTATAGACTGTCTCATCATTGCCGGTTATCAGGCCTACCGTCGTTATGTCGTCAGCAAACTTAATGATGGTGTTGGAGTTGTGCTTGGCCCTGCAGTCGTCGGTGAACAGGGAGTACAGGAGGGGACTAAGCACTCTCCCCTGAGGGGCCCCTGTGTGGAGGATCAGCGCGGCAGATGTGTTATTACCTATCCTTACCACCTGGGGGCGACCCGTCAGGAAGTCCAGGATCTAGTTGCAGAGGGTGGTGTTTAGTCCCATGGTCCTTAGCTTAGTGATGAGCTTTGTGGGCACTATGGTGTTGAACGCTGAGTTGTAGTCAATTAACTATTTTCTGGGAATTAACCTTGACACTCTAGAGGAGGTGGCGGAGAGAAGGATCCTGGACAAACTGCTGGCCATCATCGACAACGTCAGCCACTCTCTGCATGCCATGGTTATGATGCAGAGGAGCACCTTCAGTCACAGACTGATCCCACCACGGTGTGCCAGTGAGAGCTACTGGAGGTAGCTGCCGGCGGCTATTAGACTATTTAATGCCTCACCGGGGTGCCGTGCCGTCGGCAACATAGACCTGGAACTGTTGGGGTGTTAGGACCTAGTTTAACAATTAGGTATCCATCCATCCGTGAGTAACTCTCTGGTCTGTAATTACTCATTCACTCAGGACTTATTCATTCAGGACTCATTCATTCAGGACTGTATATACATATTCATGTACAGTTGTTATATCATATTACGTGCAATATTGTAAGTCATTCTTGGACTGAACTTACGAAGTCATTCACTCAGGACTGCATATTAGTATCCTGTCAGTAGTATCTTTTTTCATTGCATTTAGTATATTGAATGTGCAATACGTGCATTTATCTGTAATTAAACGCTGTACTAATGACTGTAAATGATATCATGTGCACATTTAGCTATTTAAGTATCTCTTCCTGTCATTTACCTGTACCTGTACCTGTATCTCTCTCTCTCTCTCCATCCATCCATCCGGGTAGAAACTGTTGCGGACAATTTATGTTTGAGGCTTTACTGAGCCGGACAAACTTTTTTCTCTCTCTTTTCTCTCTTCGACTGGAGGAGAGCCCAAGCACCTCCCCCGTGTTTCCAGCAGATCAAGTGTGCAGATATTTGCACAGTCTTGTATGAACTGGAACATTTTCTGGTTGGCGGACGCATTGCCTTTCTTGTTGTTTTCCTTACCAATAATACCTTTGGACATGTGTGTGTGTTGCTTATTTTCTGTATGTCGTGTTGTCGTTTCTACTGTAGCATAGATATTGTATGTACGGAGCATGATGTATTTACAGTTTATTCACGTTTTTAGGTACTGGTGACAAATAATGCATTCCGATTATTGCATGGATTGTAATGGACAACTATAATGTGTGTAAAATACTTTTTTGAAGGCTGTATTGCTTATGATGAGCTAAGCTATTTGCCAGCTATGTGTGGCGCCACGTTTGTTGACATTATACAATGCAATATGGGTGTCACGTAAACGTCTGTCAGACCATAGATGATATAATGAGGTGAAGGAATTTCGGGTAAACTTCCGGAAGTGAATGAAGGGAAATGAATGATCGTAGATGACACCCCCCCCCTTCAACATGCATACTGCAAACAGACCAAACTCATCTTGTCTCCTCTTATTATCTTCGGTCAGGCGAAAAACAAACATGGCATCCGCACAAACTACCCATCAAACTACCCAAGTGTTTTTCAATTATTTCGATCAATGGTGAGCTCACCCGTGATGTGATTAATTATAAATAGTAATTGCTATTAGCTAATTCATATTGTAGGTTCTGTCAGCCAAGAGTTACGTCAATCTTTCCTCAGTTAGTGCTAGGACAAATGTAGTCCGTAATAGTTTGCAAGCCCTGCCACATCCGGCGAGCGCCAGAGCCGGTGTAGTAGGACTCAATCTTAGTCCTGTATTGACGCTTTGCCTGTTTGATTGTTTGTATGAGGGCATAGCAGGATTTCTTATAAGCATCCGGATTAGTGTCCCGCTGCTTGAAAGTGGCAGCTCTAGCCTTTAGCTCGGTGCGGAAGTTGCCTGTAATCCATGGTTTCTGGTTAGGATATGTATGTACGGTCACTGTCATCTAACCACTTGCGTATTGAGCTAGTCACTGGTACTTCCTACTTTAGTTTTTGCGCGTAAGCAGGAATCAGGAGTATAGACTTATGGGCAGATTTTCCAAAGGGAGGGCGAGGGAGAGCTTTGTACGCGTCTCTGTGTGTGGAGTAAAGGAGTTTTTTCCCCTCTGGTTGCACATGTGACATGCTGGTGGAAATGAGGTAAATCGGATTTAAGTTTGCCTGCATTAAAGTCCCCGGCCACTAGGAGCGCCACTTCTGGATGAGCATTTTCTTGTTTGCTTATGTTCTTATACATCTCCTTGAGTGCGGTCTTAGTGGCAGCGTCGGTTTGTGGTGCTAAATAGACTGCTTCGAAAAATATCGATAAAAACTCTCTTGGTGGATAATGTGGTCTACAGCTTATCATGAGGTACTCTACCTCAGGCAAGCAATACCTGGAGATTACCTTAATATTAAGCACCAGATGTTATTGACAAATAGACACACACCCCCACCCCTCGTCTTACCGGAAGTAGCTGTTCTGTCCTGCGATGCACGGAAAACCCAGCCAACTGTACAAGATATCACAGTTTTATTGTCCTGTTGGTAGGATAGTCTCGAACAGCTAATAGAACGAATGGAAGAGGCGGGTTAACCACTCGCCGATGAGGCACCCACCCGGTATTTCCTTATTTTCTTCATGCAAATGTGTAACGCCTGTGCCTTCTTCCTCGACGGTGCCCCTCCCGCCCGACTCGCCGGCATACTAACCACTGGCATGATTATGATGGCAGCCGCGCTCACACCGGTTTCCCATCCCCTGATTCCACACACACACACCTGCTTCCACTCACCTCATTACACACCCTATATACTGCATGTTCCCCTCCCTGTGTTGTGTGTGTGTGTGGATTATTGTTTCTGAGCTGTGCCTCAGACTAGCGCTGGGAGCGATTCAATATGTTATTCAACGGCGGTCTTTCTTGTTTTCCTTTTTGTGTTCAACATCCTCCTTTTTGTGCTCACCACCCTCGCACCTTCACTGAATGACAAGGATTTGGGCCTTGTCTGGGAGCTACATTATATCCTTTGTGTCCGACTCATTAAAGAAAAAATCTTTGTCCAAATATGAGGTGAGTAATCACTGTTCTGATATCCAGAAGCTCTTTTCGGTCATAAGAGACTGTAGCATCAACAATATGTATAAAATAATTTACAAACAATGTGAAAAAAAATAAGCACAATTGGTTAGGAGCACGTAAAATGGCAGCCATCCCCTCCGGCACCATACTTCTAGTCATTCTTCTAGTTATTTAAGATGCTGTAATAGAAATAAGGCCATGCTCATAAAAAAAAAATAAATCTCCCTAATCTTAAATGGCACTAACCGCCACTGGTGCACACATTTTAACCAATGCTCTATGCTCCCCCATTTCAGATATGGAGGTCTCTCCTTGCTCTATTTTAGTATTCGTTCTGCCATGGCGGTTGGCGAGCTCCCTTTCATGACCCACCCCCCCTTCTCTCTCTTTACTCACATCTCTCTCTCTCTCTCTCTCTCTCTCTCTCTCTCTCTCACACACGCCCACACACACACACAGGACATCCATGGACTTTGAGAAGTAGTTGAAATTTGGTCAGTCCACCCTGGCCTTGATGTTAACGTCCACACATCTGAACCTATCATAGACGTGTTTTACAAGTTTGGATAGCACAGTACAGTCTCTCTCTCTCAGTCAGGCTCTGATTAAAAGGGGTTGTGAAAGGCAGGGGACACACATGAAGCCCAGGCAGTGGGGCCCACTGGGTGGAATAAACATAGATTTTTGCTTGTTTCACTCCCACCGGTATTTCAGGACCCACCGTGGGATCAATGATTTTAATGTGTTAAGGTAGAGATAATTGGGTTTGAGGGTAGTGGTTGCCTGGTGCTCAGATCGGTAGAAGCCTTATAATTAGTTGGGACAGAGTAGAGCGGAGAACTAGGACTTCACTGTGTGTGTTGGTGTGGTGGGGAGTGTGTGTGTGTGTGTGTGTGCGTCCATGTGTGTGTGACTTGGCAGTTACTCATCAAGGGGCTTTGCGAGGGGGATGTCCTACAGACTGTCAATCTTAAATACATGGAGAGAATGAGATTGAAAGATTAAGGTATGGAGGTAAGAAAGATTGAATCAGAATGGAGAGTACTGAGGGTAGTATACATGAGAGAGAAAGAGAGAATGTGTGAAAGAGAGAGAGAGA
>CM042421.1:13432077-13667077 GCA_023634145.1 Thymallus thymallus | reverse complement strand
CCAGAATACTTACCTCTCTGTCTGAGCGAGACTTTCCCATCGTGCCTCCCAGCTCCATACCCTCACACTCTTCAGGGTCTCACACACACACCTCGTTGAGCCCATGTCACAGGAGTGTAGTATGTTTTTATTAGTGGTCGGCCACCTGATGAACATAAACCATTATCCCCAGGCCCAGGCCCAGGGAAGGTCAGAGGAAAGAGCGATATAAGCCACAGGGCTAACACAGCGGTTCATATCAGCTAGACTAATAGAACTGTCAGACAGCAGCCGTGCTAATTATCACAAACAACGGCAGTGTCCCAAATAACACCCCATTCCCTATGTAGTGCACAAATTTTGTCAAAAGTAGTGCACTATGTAGGGAATAGGGTACCATAGAGTCATTGTATAATTCCCAGTATCATACCCATGGGACTTTTAGTATGTGGACATTATATAGGACAACATATGCATAATACATAACACACACATAGAAAATACATACATACAAAATGCAAACATGAGAATCACACACATATTCACACGCATGTCGCATACACATACATTACGCCCCACACCAAATACTATTTTCATGCTGTTTGAGAGCTACATACTGTACATACTTCTACCCCATGCAGAGGTTAAAAGATAACATTTTAAGATGTGGAAAAGCTTTTATAATGCAGTCCCTATTGAGATCACCACTGACCTGACATGTCATCATATTATATATAAAGAATGTGGACACCCCTTCACATGAGTGGATTTGGCTGTTTCAGCTACACTCGTTGCTGACAGGTGTATAAAATCGAACACGCAGCCATGCACTCATTGGCAGTAGAATGGCCCTCCTGAAGAGCTCAGTGACTTTCAACGTGGCACCGTCATAGGATGCCACCTTTCCAACAAGTCAGTTTGTCAAATTTCTGCCCTGCTAGAGCTGCCCCGGTCAACTGTAAGTGCTGTTATTGTGAAGTGGAAATGTCTAGAAGCAATAACGGCTCAGCCGCGAGGTGGTAGGCCACACAAGCTGACCGCCGAGTGCTAAAGTGCGCAACGCGTAAAAAAACGTCTGTCTTCGGTTGCAACACTCACTACCGAGTTCCAAACTGGAAGCAATGTCTGGAAGCAATGTCAGCACAATAACTGTTAGTTGGCAGCTTCATGAGATTGATTTCTATGGCTGAACATCAGCACATCAAGTTTAAGATCACCAGGCGCAATGCCAAGCGTCGGCAGTGGAAACACGTTCTCTGGTGTGATGTCACGCTTCACCATTTGGCAGTCCGACGGACAAATCTGGGTTTGGCGGATGCCAGGAGAACGCTACCTGCCCGAATGCATAGTGCCAACTGTAAAGTTTGGTGGTGGAGGAATAATGGTCTAGGGTGGTTTTTCCATGGTTTGGGCTAGGCCTCTTGGTTCCAGTGGAGGGAAAAGTAATCCAGTGGTGTGAAATCCAGAGATTAGGGCCTAATGAATTTATTTCAATTGTCTGATTTCCATATATGAACTGTGACTCAGTAAAATCTTTTAAATTGTTACATGTTGCGTTTATATTTTTGTTCAGCAAGTTGCTTTGTGTACTGCCAATCTAAAACACTAGTGACTAAGAGGAACTCAAACTCCTTAAAAATGGACAGAAAGTTTTGGAGGCAGATCAGATTTTGGAAAGTTGACGTTACAATAATTAAAGGCATTTTTGTAATGACATTTTCATAATTCACCATAAAAAGACAAAATGTGCATAATCTAAAACATAATTACAGTAAACACCTATAACAGCCCACCCCCCTGGAGAAAAAAGAGAGATAGAGAAATGGAGGGAGGGATATGGAAGGAAAGGAAAGAGATAAACACCCAGTGTACAAAACATGCTCTTTCCATGACATAGACTGGCCATTTGAATCCAGGTGAAAGCTTTGATCCCTTATTGATGTCACTTGTTAAATTCCCTATAATCAGTGTAGATGAAAGAGAAGAGACAGGTTAAAGAAGGATTTTTAATCCTTGAGACAATTAAGACATGGATTGTGTTTGTGTGCCATTAAGATGGTGAATGGGCAAGACAAAATATTGAAGAGGGCAGAGAAGGTAGAAGTAGTTAGAGGGGTTGAGAGGGAAGGAAAGGATACATGCAGCTTCTGGGTGAGAGGAGAGGAGAGGAGAGGAGAGGAGAGGAGAGGAGAGGAGAGGAGAGGAGCAGTAGATTCTCTGTGGTGGTTTCAGATGTCTTCTCTCTGTCTCTCTACCATGTTTTGCATGTCTGCCTGAATCACACGCATGGCTGTTCCCCAATATCACCTCATAACCCAATACATACAGTATACATAGTGAACAATACGCCTGCAGCACTAAACAACAACAAAGCCTAGTTTCACAATACAACCACACAGGGAACAATACAGGAATCAAACCAGATCAGATACTATGGAGAGTGAGAGTGAGAAATAAGGTTTCTACCAGCACACAGGATATATCCAAGGTTGTAACCCTTCACACTTACTGTATACAATAACACAATAGCACACAATGCCTCCATCTTGAGAGTCTCCACACATTATGATAACTATGTTATTTTCTCACAACTTCTCATGGATGTACTTATTATACGCTTTGTATCCTTAGAATGTTGGATAATGAAATGAAATTGAATTCGGGGCTTATCTTTATGCAGTCTGCCGACTGTTTAATGAGAGAAAGGCACAGAGACTGATGATAGTGCACCAAACACTGGGGGAAAAGAGAGAGAGGGGGAGAGTGAGAGAGAGATGGGATGATAGTAAGATAGAGCGAGAGAAGGGTAGAGAAAGAAAGAGAGAGCGAGAGAAGGGTAGAGAAAGAAAGAGAGAGCGAGAGAAGATAGAGAAAAAAAAAAGAAATGTCTGGTCTCTCATCCACTGTCATCTATCGTCGTTAGGACCCCCTCTCCTCCATCTCTGTCCTTGTTTTCTCTATGTGCTGAGCTCAGTGATACAGACTCTTTGTCTGAGGTGGGATAACAGGAGAGAGAGAGAGAAGAGGTGTGGAATAGAAATAGGGAGAGAGAGGGAGAGAGAGAAGGGACAGAGCGTGTCCTCATACATTTTGATGACTCACACGGCTGCTCCCCATATCAGAGGGGAGACACGGCGTGTTATTGGTGAGACACAGTGGTGGCATGTTCACGCGGGCACTGCCTACCTGACAGCCTGACATGCCTCTGCCCATCACACTGCTGATAAGGACATACACCCCCGGTCAAAAGTTTGGAATATTACTCATTCAAGGGTTTTTCTTTATTTACATTGTAGAATAAAAGTAACCAAAAAAGTGTTAAACAAATCTAAATATATTTTGGAACCAAAAATCTCAAATTTGGACTCCAAAGCAAAGGACAAATTTCCACCGGTCGTGTTTCTTGGCCCAAGCAAGTCTCTTCTTCTTATTGGTATTCTTTAGTAGTGGTTTCTTTGCAGCAATTTGACCATGAAAGCCTGATTCACACAGTCTCCTCTGAACAGTTGGTGTTGAGATGTGTCTGTGTCAGGCTCTGGCCATAGAGAAGCCTTTTGCTTCTCTATGTAGGCATGGTCAGAGTCTGACAGGTCCTGATTTTCTGTTTCTATGTGGTGGTTTGTGTTGGATCCCTAATTAGAGGCAGCTGCAGTGCATTGTCTCTAATTAGGGATCCTACATATGTTTGTAGGTCCCACACCCTAGGTGTGGGTCATTATCTCGATGTCACAGAATAGGTAAGTGTGTTATGTTTATTTGTATCGTCGTTTAGCTGATATTCTTTTTGTTTTGTTTAGTTCCACGTGTAGTATATTTAAAAGAATATTAAACGATGTCAAACTATCACTGCGCTGCGCCTTGGTCTCTCCAAACACAACAGTGTGACAGAATGACCCACCACTTGACCAAGCAGTGCAACTCGGGAGAGAAAGAAAAGAAGGGAGGACAGCGTCAAAATCGGGGCTCAGGAGGACGTAAAGCCCGAAGGCAATGTTCTTGGGGGGGGGGGGGCTATGGGGGTGGTCTGGCTACGAGGAAAAATAACCAGTACCACTCCCCATGTGGACGATGCTGAGGCCGAAGTATCAATGGGGGGTGCAGAGCAGGGAGCAAGAGGAGTATCTGGAGGAGTATTTTGGAGCTGTTCTGGAAGAAATTAGGGAGCTAGATGAGGAGGTAGAGAAGGAGATGATGGAGTGGCTCAGTCCGGGTCCGGTCGTTTGCTCCACTCCAGTGCCGGAGCAGTCCGCTCCACCGGTGCCCAGTCCGGGGCCGGTCATCGGCTCCACTCCCGTGCCGGAGCAGTCCGCTCCACCGGTGCCCAGTCCGGGTCCGGTTGTCGGCTCCACTCCCGTGCCGGAGCAGTCCGCTCCACCGGTGCCCAGTCTGGACCCGGTTGTCTGCTCCACCCCCATGCCAGAGCAGTCCGCTCCACCGGTGCCTAGTGCGGGTCCGGTCGTCTGCTCCACTCCAGGGCGGAGCCATTTGTCCCACCGGATCCCAGTCCGGATATTTGCCCCGTTCCACTTGTTACTTGAACTCTGTGAAGCTTTTATTTGGGCTGCAAGCTTTGTTTAACACTTTTTTTGATAGATAGAGAGAGAGAGAGAGAGAGAGAGAGAGAGAGAGAGAGAGAGAGAGAGAGAGATAGATAGATAGATAGATAGATCACTTGCACATCAAGAGGCCTTAACAAATTAGCAGAGACTACAGACCAAGAAGACACTGTGAAATTCTCAACCATTTAAGGTTTGAGACTTGCTGCAACTCCAATCTGGCTACTATTCAAATTGATGGGACACTATAACCATATTTTGTTAAATTGGTATAGCGTTCTCACTCACAGGTGCAACAAGTAGCGCCTCTTACAAGGCACGCCTCAAAACATGTTAATGAGACAGAAACAACAATACCATGCACCTAGTGGTCAAAAGGTTTTTGGCGCTCCAAAGATACGCTAAGGTACTGTTTTCTGTGCGGTGGAATTACAGTAACATTCGAAATACAGCAATTCCTTCCCCACCCACAACATTGCAATGCAATGCACAATAATTTACTGGGTATTTTACTGTTGATAATACCTAAAATTACCGTATAATTTACAGTGATGCTAAGAAGCTAAGAAAAGCCACACACACAGGAAGGTAGGCAAGCACACATTCACACGCAAGTACAGACAGACAGACATGCACACATGTACGCATGCACACACACACAGCCCAAGGCTTTTTTAAATACCCTGTGAAATACAACCCACGTCATTGTTAAAGTGTGTCAAGGCTTACAATCACTATTCTTGTTTTTATCTACCCAGGGGATCCTAGTACTGTAAAGCAGGGCCAAGGTACTGTAACCGTTACGCTCATGTCTAATGCATTTAAGCATTGCTGTTTACTGAATGGGTTGTCCGAGCAACAGAAAACAGGATACAGGAGTGTATTCCAAACATGCTTTGTATCTTAAGGAGGCTGGCTGGTGCTGTTTAGTGTTGTTTTGTGCTGACTCTGCTGTGTTGAAATCTCGACACACACAGACACACACTAACAGGAAGACATAGGACTGACTCAGACCTAATGACTATGCATAGCTGATGTCGCTGAATACAACCTGAGAAACAAGAAAGAGAGGATTAGAGAGAGAGGGATGGGTCAGAAATGCCAAAATGCTGCTTCTCACAGAGGCTGTAGCAGACAACGGTTCTAATTGCGTCAATATATGAAAATGTCATGAAAATGTCATCAGCTGATACGTAACGACGTATAGTAAGCCGTATAGGCACAGAAAATCTCTTGGGATTGACTTCTGACAGACTAGACAGCAACACACACGAGCACGTGCACACGCACACACACACACATACACACACAAACAGAGCAGAGCAGACTGGCAGACCATAAAGATGTTTAATGTAACGGAGGCCCTGAATCACCTGAATCACAAACTCCACCCTGACAATGACAGCCGCCAGCTGGAGACTGGGACAGCTTAGTGCTCTGGGTTGTAAATTCATTATAGTGTCTGAGAGAGCCTGGAGTTGGGGTTACGGCTGAGCCCGCAGCGCTGAGGAAGAGAATAAGAGATATTAGCCTGCTCTAAAATCTGTTTGTGCTGTCTTGCCAACTCCTGTGGTATGTTTGGCGTGACAGGGTCCATTGGAGTTGGCAGGACAGCACAAACAGATCTGGAACCATGCTAGAGAGATGTAGCTACAGAAATGTTTTCACAATCACTTCACAATAGTGAGTAGGGAGTGTTATTATGTAATGTAGAGCCTCTAGGTACATACTTCATTACAGGGTGATGCTGTGACTCTAGTTAGCGTAAAGACCGTAGCTTAAGTCTGGTTTTACTACCTGATTTACAGCATGTTGCCATGTTAATTACCAAATAATCCGAAAAAAAACTTCAAACTGTGCTGTGAATGCTAGCTAGCTTTTCACTGCTGGAAAGTAATAATGATCAGTTGTGAGATGTCCGTTTGCTCTTCATATTCCCTATTAATAGTCTTTCTATGCAGTCTTCAAGTAATGTCAATACTCAGTGACTCACAATGCCTGGGCCTTTTCAACGGCAGAAAATTGAGGAAATATCAAGTCTTGTATAAAGATCAAGACTTTGGAATAAGCGTTATCATTACAGAGCGGCACAGAGACATCCTGCGTTAGGATCAGTGAGGGGAGGTTGTATTGTACATTTACAGTACAATAAATAAAACTTCTGGCTTGGAAAACACCTTTTGAATCAGACTCCCTCCATCCACTGTATCCACAGCACAATGACTGTCATGTTCAAAGTACAGTTTGGGTATATATTCAGTGTCTGAAACATCATCTCAGCAATGCCTCAGCTCTCTAGTAACACATATACAGTATATTCAGGAGAATGTTTGCCACTTTTAGCAGCTTTAGAGATTACAAAGTATTTCACTTCCTATTTGTCCCGCTTTCTGTCCTTTCCCTCTCACTGACATCCTCTCTTTGTCCTACATAGCTTAGTGAAACACTGTCTTGTTCCTCCTGCGTCCCAGCTGCCCCAGCCAAACACCTGCACAAGCCTAATTACCACACAAGCCTCTCTAAAGTTCCAATAGAGCACAGCCAGAGAGAAATTAGTTTGTTCCAGATAGGTTATCCTGTGAATCAGCAGAAACCAGCCTTGGTTCTCTCTCTCTCTCTCTCTCTCTCTCTCTCTCTCTCTCTCTCTCTTTCTCTCTCTCTCTCTCTCTTCCTCTCTCTCTCTCTTCCTCTCTCCATGTTCTCTCTCTGCCCCTTTTCTCCCTCATTATTTCTCTGTCCCTCCCTTCCACCAGACACACACACACACCACTTTCCACCAAGAGGAAGATTAATGATCTGACTCCGAGATTGAATATCAAAAGCAAACTCTAACATCTCAACTTCCCTTGCCAGCTGCACTCCCGGAGTAATTGTCCAAAACCCGGCGGAAAGAGAAAGCTATTACGCCATACCAGACATTTCAAAGATGAATGGCTTTACAATGAAATGTCAACAGTCAATGTTGTATATAATTTGGATCCTCGCTACTTCCTACATGTAGAGTCCGGGGCAGGAGTTCACTTAGTTAACTTGTCTTCCTGAAAGTAATATTACCTCAGTGCCATGCCTTTACCTCTACAGGATCGTGTCCCGTCCTCGGGACGCTTGAGCTAACGTGCGCTAATGTGATTAGCATGATGTTGAACAATAATGCAATGGTTCATTGGATATGTCTAAAACTTTGCACATACACTGCCATCTAGTGGACAAAACCTAAATTGCTTCTGGACTCCAAAATAATATAATGTTCTTTCTCTTGCATTTCAAAGATGATGTATTCTTTGTATTATCTTTTACCAGATTTAACGTGTTATATTCTCCTACATTAATTTTACATTTTCACAAACGTCAACGTGTTTCCTTTCAAATGATATCAAGAATATGCATATCCTTGCTTCAGGTCCTGAGCTACAGGCAGTTAGATTTGGGTATGTAATTTTAGGCGAAATTTGAAAAAAAGTGTCTGATCCTTAACACCTAGCTGAGGAAAGACATTAGGAATGGATGTTTCATAATGATTCGAATTGAGTAGGAGGAAGTTAGGTAATATTGTTTTTCTTTTCTAAAAGTAACTTTAGGAACGCTACAAACAGAGAACACTCAAAGAGAGAGCATCTTTTATATGACATGAGGGGCTGTGTCATCCAACCCAGGCCTAGATATGCAGTGCCAGGAAAGATCAGCCAATCAGCATGGAAGAGATTTTTGATGTTCCAAATGTCTTCCTCCTCTGCCTATCTATACCACAACACAATGTTAGCCTACCAATGGAATTGTTATTTTGACAATAGATCAGCCTCATATCTTGTTACACTCTATGTGGAGCTAGCTAAAGATAGTCCCCATGGTGTGTGAGAGAGAAGCTTCCCCATGGCTCTCCATTATCTTCCTGAGCTAGCAGGATGCCTTAGAGCATTTCCACGTGATGAGTTGAAGTCTTTCCCTCCCCCAGAATGCAGTTAGAGTCTGCTCCTCCAGCTTTACATATTGTTGGTCTGGTTCTCTGTACACCCTGCAGTGTCAACAGAACAGAGCAGAGACAGCAGGACGGATCTCAGATCGGACGTCCATGTTCTCTAATTAGAGAAGCGTTAAGATTTCCCTTCACTGGAGCTAATGGGCCCAAACCATTATTAGTCCTCCACAAACTGTTGGCACTATGCGTTGGGGCAGGTAGCGTTCTTCCTGGCATCCGCCAAACCCAGATTGGCGGACTGCCAGATGGTGAAGCATCACTCCAGAGGACGTGTTTCCATTGCTCCAGAGTCCAATGACGGCGAGCTTTACACCGCTCCAGCCAACACTTGGCTTTGCTCATGGTGATCTTAGGCTTGTGTGCGGATGTGGCATAGGTAAAGGCTTTGGATAAACAGATGGAAAAGACGTCTTAGAAAACATCTACCAGAAAACGCATTAAAACAGAAATACATAAACCCTGCCAACTAATATCAACATATTTTGTTTAAGAATCTGTAACATAATTACTGGAGCAGTTGGGTCACCTGCTACAGTCCTCTCTTCCACTGGCATACTGATATGTTCAGATCATTTTATTTTTCTTTCTTTTGTCTGGTGTTCAAACCATGAGTGTTAAAACACTCTGAGTCTGTTCTGAGTCTCAAATCTGAACCTATCATAGACGTGTTTTTTTTACAAGTTTGGATAGCACAGTACAGTACAGTACAGCAGAATACTGTACAGACAGTAGAGAACAGTAAAGTACAGTCCAGTATAATACAGTACTTCCCTGCCTCTCCTCCCCTGCTTCTCCTCCTCTGCCTTTCCTTTCCATCTCATATTCTCCTTCTCTCCCTCCGCTGTACTGTATATCTCTAATTCTTTCTCTCCATCACTCTCCTCCACCTCCCTCTCTCATTCTACTTGTCCTTTTCGGATTCCTGTTTTTCTATCTCTAACCTCCATCTCTATATACCCCTCTCCTTTTCTCCCTAAAATCCATCTCTCTCCCTCGTCCTATCCCTACCTCTCTCCCTTCTCCACCTCCCTCTCAGATGTACCTTTCTAGTGGTTCTGGCTGGTTGCAGAGCTAGCTGGTATGAATCGTCTCTCTTCCATCCAGGCTGTTGCTGCCAGCCTGTTTACTGTATGCTAATTAGACAACTCAAGAGGGTAAATATCATCCTGGGTACGACATCTGACCATATCAAGAGGACACACAGACACACCAACATACAGACACACACACACATCCTGTTTGTTTGTTGGCTACCCTTGGGATGGTTGTTAGCGTGGCGGACACAGTGTGAATCAAACTAATTAATCCTGGGGAGGAATACCTTACAATGTCTTTCTCTGGTTGTATGTATGTGTGTGTGTGTGTGTGTGTGTGTGTGTGTGTGTGTTCACCAACTGGCTGAAACACTTGCATGAGTCGAGTAGGACTCATTGTCTTATCCCTTCTGCCTTTAACCCAAATCAAAGCATCAGCTTCTAACAGAAATAAACACTTCAATATCTCTGCCAAATCTACATCACTGATCCAGGTCTAGTATTGTATTTCACCTAAATGTTACCTGCTTGGTTCATGAACTATACTAAATACTGCCAATGCACTGCACTGTATTGCCAAAGCTCCACCATGTCACCACTCCTGTCCTCTGAGGGTGGAGTAGTAGTGTACTGGTTGTTTATCATACACTCTAATATTAATCCACAGCTAAATAATTGAGTGTGTCTGGGGAGAGGCTGGGGGTAGAATGGTTGAATGTGTAATGAGAGCAGAGGGACTGGTGCAGAATGGTGTCCTAACTGACCCTCCTCGTCTTTTCCAGACGTTGACATGCACTTGCATTTCAGTTGCTGAATGAAAGGTTAGAAGACGCCTTTTCCTGATGTTGAAAATACATCATACACGTTCGTTGAAAAGACGTCTCATACGGATGTAGAAAATAAGTACGCTACATGAGCAAAAGTATGTCGACACCTGCTCGTCAATCATCTCATTCCAAAATCATGGGCATAAATATGGAGTTGGTCCGCTCTTTGCTGCTATAACAGTCAAGTTCTTCCACACTGTTCTTGACAAACCATTTCTGTATAGAATTTACTTTGTGCACGGGGGAATTGTCATGCTGAAACAGGAAAGGGCCTTCCCTAAACTGTTGCCACAAAGTTGGAAGCACATAATCGTCTAGAATGTCATTGTATGCTGTAGTGTTAAGATTTGCCTTCACTAGAACTAAGGGGCCTAGCCCGAACCATGAAAAACAGCCCCAGACCATTATTACTCCCCACAAAACTTTACATTTGGCACTATGCATTCAGATAGGTAGCGTTCTCCTGGCATCCGCCAAACCCAGATTCATCCGTTGGACTGCCAGATGGTGAAGGGTGATTCATCACTCCAGAGAATGCATTTCCACTGTTCCAGAGTCCAATGGCGGTGAGCTTTACACCACTCCAGCCGACGCTTGGCATTGCACACGGTGATCTTAGACTTGTGTGCGGCTGCTTGGCCATGGAAACCCAATTCATGAAGCTCCCAACAAACAGTTATTGTGCTGACGTTGCTTCCAGAGGCAGTTTGAAACTCGGTAGTGAGTGTTGCAACCGAGGACAGACTATTTTTACTCGCTTCAGCACTAGGTGGTTCCATTCTGTGAGCTTGTGTGGCCTACCACTTAGTGGCTGAGCCATTATTGCTTCTAGACGTTTCCACTTCACAATAACAGCACTTACAGTTGACCGGGGAAGCTCTAGCAGGGCAGAAAGTTGACTAATTGCATTTCCGGTGCATTTCAGGTGCTGAAAGATAGAATATGTATTATAAGGATGTCTAAAATACATATTTTCTGGACGTTGAAAATATGTATTTTTCAATCATTGAGTCTATAGCCAAATTTCAACTGTTTTTTTCAGTGACTTGTTCATTTTTGTTGTTTGTTTGACCTGCTGGCTGCAATTTATTCTACAGTAGGATTTATACTCGCTCTTCCGTTTCAGGAACTCTGGAGACGTGCTCCGACCAGCAACTGTCTATCATGTGCGTGAGGGAAAATAGATCATGCTTCAGGCAGCATAGAGAAGAAAAATATTTTTTTTGAACAATAGAGGCTCCTCAGAGGAGGAAGAGGAGGACCATCCAACTCAGTGAATTTCACCATGGTGTAGCCGGAGGACAGCTATTTTCCATCCTCCTCTGGGTACATTGACTTCAATACAAAACCAAGGAGGCTCATGGTTCTCACCCCCTTCCGTAAACTTGCACAGTAATTATGATGACTTCCGGAGGATGTCCTCCAACCTATCAGAGCTCTTGCAGCATGAACTGACATGTTGTCCACTTCACTAGATAATTACTCTAGTACTGAAAGCCTAAGCTACAGATAGCTAGCACTGCAGTGCATAAAATGTAGTTGACTCAAAGAGAGAGAAAGATAAAACTTGAACAGTTTTGAACAAATTAATTTCTTCAAAAATTAAGGAGAATGAATGCAATTAATTGATAATTGAATGTTATGATGGACACAGCTTTGTAGAACCAAAACATACAGAACCGCTTCTCAACAGTTTGCAAACGATATTATGCATATCACTCTTACGACAGTCAAGCAATCCATTTCTCCATGTGTGGTTAACAATCTAGTCCGGTTGCGGCCACCACAAATAGACCTTGTTTCGACTGTATCAATAAATCATCTTATTTGTATGCCTAGCAATCAACAAATGTACATTGTTTAAAGCACAAGTCTCAGTCACAAATAAGCCCCCTATAGTGAAGAACGTGAACGAGAGGCTTTTAGAATAATTTCTCTTTTGAGTTTTCAGTTCATTGTTCGCTGGTAGGGAGGGGCTACAGGCATTGTTGACTCAAATGAACAAAATTAGTCAAACAATTCATTATTGTCACTGAATGACTCAAAAAGATCAGAGTCCATAAAACAAGCTGAACCTCCCATCACTATATCACATGCACTCATGTAAGCTTTTTCAAAAACGTTAACTCTGGCCTCAATGCTCTTAAAGCTTTCCGACATGCCAAATAAACCAACACACCACTTCAACTACAATAACATAATGGTTACAGATTTTTATTTGTGGTTGTTATGACAAACACTTGCAAAGCATGCTGGGTAATATATAAATAAGCTCCGCCCCAAAGAAATAAAAAATTGGTTGCTGCGAACATGAAAGTACAGTATGACACAGTTTAGTATAGTAGAACACAGTAGACCACAGAAGAGTACAGTACATTACATTATGGTACAGCACCGTAGAGTAGTTTAATTAATTAGAGTAGAGTACAGTAGAGTACAGTACAGTATATTTTATTTCAGTAGAGTACAGTACAGTAGAGTTGAATTTAGTAGAGGCCTAAAACACCAAACTGCAAGCAATGCAGATGTAGAAGCACTGTGGCTAGGAAAAACTCCCTAGAAAGGCAGGAGCCTAGGAAGAAACCTAGAGATGTTCAAACGTTCATAGATGACCAGCAGGGTCAAATAATAATCACATTGGTTGTAAAGGGTGCAACAGGTCAGTACCTCAGGAGAAATGTCAGCTGGTTTTTTACAGCTGAGCATTCAGAGGTATAGACAGCAGGTGTGGTTGTGGTAGAGGTAGAGGTAGAGGTGTAGAGGTAGAGGTAGTGGTGTAGAGGTAGTGGTGTAGAGGTAGAGGTAGTGGTGTAGAGGTAGTGGTGTAGAGGTAGTGGTGTAGAGGTAGAGGTAGTGGTGTAGAGGTAGTGGTGTAGAGGTAGAGGTGTAGAGGTAGTGGTGTAGAGGTAGAGGTAGTGGTGTAGAGGTGTAGAGGTAGAGGTAGTGGTGTAGAGGTGTAGAGGTAGTGGTGTAGAGGTAGAGGTAGTGGTGTAGAGGTAGAGGTAGTGGTGTAGAGGTAGAGGTGTAGAGGTGTAGAGGTAGAGGTAGTGGTGTAGAGGTGTAGAGGTGTAGAGGTGTAGAGGTAGAGGTAGAGGTAGTGGTGTAGAGGTGTAGAGGTAGAGGTAGAGGTGTAGAGGTGTAGAGGTAGAGGTGTAGAGGTAGAGGTGTAGAGGTAGAGGTGTAGAGGTAGAGGTGTAGAGGTGTAGAGGTGTAGAGGTGTAGAGGTAGAGGTGTAGTGGTGTAGATGTAGAGGTGTAGAGGTAGAGGTAGTGGTGTAGAGATAGAGGTAGAGGTAGTGGTGTAGAGGTAGAGGTAGTGGTGTAGAGGTAGAGGTGTAGAGGTGTAGAGGTAGAGGTAGAGGTAGTGGTGTAGAGGTGTAGAGGTAGAGGTAGAGGTAGATAACCACAGGTCCGGAACAAGGTAGCACGTCTGGTGAACAGGTCAGGGTTCAATATCCACAAGCAGAACAGTTGAATCTGGAGAAACAGCACGACCTGGTGGACTGTGGACAGCACTGCGAGTCATCAGGCTATAGATATATATATATTTATTTAAATAGGCAAGTCAGTTAAGAAAAAATTCAAACTCTGACTATTATGCGCCGCACTATGGGACTCCCAATCACGGCCGGTTGTGATACAGCCTGGAATCGAACCAGGGTGTCTGTAGTAACACCTCTAGCACTGAGATGCAGTGCCTTAGACCGCTGCGCCACTTGGGAGCCCAGTAGGAGCTACAGTAAGTAGTCCGGGAGGGGAGGGAGAGGGAATTAGAGCATACTTAAATTCCCACAGGACAACAGATAAGACAAGATAATTACACCAGATATAACAGAATGGCACATAGACTAGTGCAGCATAGATACTGGAGGCTGAGACAGGGGGGAGGGACCTGCTGCTCTAAACTGCTGCTCTAATTCAGTAGAGTACAGTACAATACAGTACTGTTTAATTCAGTAGAGTACAATACAGTACTGTTTAATTCAGTAGAGTACAGTACAATACAGTACTGTTTAATTCAGTAGAGTACAGTACAATACAGTACTGTTTAATTCAGTAGAGTACAGAACTATACAGTACTGTTTAATTCAGTACAGTATAGTACAATACAGTACTGTTTAATTCAGTAGAGTACAGTACAATACAGTACTGTTTCATTCAGTAGAGTATAGTACCGTTTAGTTCAGTAGAATAGAGTACATTAGAGTTAAAGTCATTTGCTCTACTGTACTGTACTGTACTCTAACGTACTATACTTTTCTTTACTGTACTCTGTACTGTAATTTACTGTACTCTACTGTGCTCTGCTGTACTGTACTGTGCTGTCCAAACTTGTTAAACAAACATGTCTATGATTGGTCGGGACCGGACCAAATCTGAACCAATTATAGACATACAGAACCAGTCAAAAGTTTGGACACACCTAATTCCAGTTTTTTTTTCTGTGAAGACATCACAACTATGAAACAACACACATAGAATCATATAGTAACCAAAAATGTGTTAAACAATCAAAATATATTTTAGATTTTAGATTCTTCAAAGTTGCCTTGATGACAACTTTGCACACTCTTGGCATTCTCTCAACCAGCTTCACAAATTGCTGCAAAGAAACCACTACTAAAGGACACCAATATGAAGAAGATACTTGCTTTGGCCAAGAAACACGAGCAATGGACATTAGACCGGTGGGAATCTGTCTTTTGGTCTGATGAGTCCAAATTTGAGATTTTTGGTTCCAACCGCCGTGTCTTTGTGAGATGCTGAGTATGTGAACGGATAATCTCTGCATGTGTGGTTCCCACCGTAAGCATGGAGGAGGAGGTGTGATTGTGTAGGGGTGCTTTGCTGGTGAAACTGTCTGTGATTTATTTATAATTCAAGGCACACTTAACCAGCACGGCTACCACATCATTCTGCAGCGATGTGCCATCCGATCTGGTTTGGGCTTAGTGGCACTATCATTTCATTTTTTTCATTTAACTTTTATTTAACCAGGTAAGCCAGTTGAGAACTAGTTCTCATTTACAACTGCGACCTGGCCAAGATAAAGATAGGTACTTTAAAGCAAAGCACTGCGACAATAAAAAACCAAAAAAACAACACAGAGTTACACACGGTATAAACAAACGTACAGACAATGACACTATAGACAATCTATATACAATGTGTGCAAATGTAGTTAGATAGGGGAGGTAGGACAATAAATAGGTCATAGTGGCGAAATAGTTACAATTTAACATTAACACTGGAGTGAGAAATGTGCAGATGATGATGTGCAAATATGTCTTTGCTGCGGGCAGAGATACTGGGGTGCGAATGAGAAAAAATAACAGTATGGGGATGAAGTAGTTGGGGTGGGCTATTTACAGATGGGCTATATACAGGTGCAGTGATCAGAAAGCAGCTCTGACAGCTGATGATTAAAGTTAATGAGGGAGATAGGAATCTCCAGCTTCAAGGATTTTTGTTGTTTAGTCTATTCGTGTTTAGTCCTGTAGTTCGTCATTTGTGTTTTTTGTTTATACATAGTACTACTTAACTTTATTACATAGTATAAATAAAAAAATGTCGAACTACTATCCCTGCGCTGCGCCTTGGTCATTCCCACAACCACATCGTGACAGGCGGCCAAACAAGGTTTTGGCTTTGGGGGTGACCAGTGAAATATACCTGCTGGAGCGCAGGCTACGGGTGGGTGTTGCTATGGTGACCCGTGAGCTAAGATAAGGCGGGGATTTACCTAGCAAAGACTTATAGATGACCTGGAACCAGTGGGTTTGGCAACGAATATATAATGAAGGCCAGCCAACGAGAGCATACAGGTCGCAGTGGTGGGTAGTATATGGGGCTTTGGTAACAAAACGGATGGCACTGTGATAGACTACATCCAATTTGCTGAGGAGAGTATTAGAGGCTATTTTGTAAATGACATAGCCGAAATCAAGGATCGGTAGGATAGTAATTTTTACGAGGGCATGTTTGGCAGCATGAGTGAAGGCTTTGTTGCAAAATAGGAAGCCGATTCTAGATTTTATTTTGGATTGGAGATGATTAATGTGAGTCTGGAAGGAGAGTGAACAGTCTAACCAATGACCTAACACATCTCCAGGCTGTGTAAGGGCTATTTAACCAAGAAGGAGAGTCCTGCATCAGATGACCTGGCCTCCACAATCACCTGACCTCAACCCAATTGAGATAGTTTGGGATGAGTTGGACTGCAGAGTGAAGGAAAAGCCGCCAACAAGTGATCAGCATAAGTGGGACCTCCTTCAAGACTGTTGGAAAAGCATTCCAGGTGAATCTGGTTGAGAGAATGCCAAGCGTGTGCAAAGTTGTCATCAAGGCAAAGGGTGGCTACTTTGAATAATATAACATATATTTTTATTTATTTAACTCTTTTATTGGTTACTACATGATTATATATGTGTAATTTCATAGTTTCGATGTATTCACTACAATGTAGTTAATAGTAAACATTTTGTAAAACCCTTGAGTAGGTGTGAGTAGGTGTGTCCAAAAATCTACCTCCATGGACGTTGAAATGAAGGCCGGTCCCGACCACCCCAAATCTGAATCAGGGGAGAGTGTGCGTGTGTGTGAGGGAGAGTGTATGTGTGTGATGTGTGTGTCACAGGAAGTTTGTGGCACCTTAATTGGGGAGGACATGCTCGTGGTAATGACTGGGGAGTGGAATGAGTGGAATGAGTGGAATGTTATCACATACATCAAACACATAGTTTCCTTGCGTTTGACGCAATTCCATTTGTTCCGTTCCAGCCATTATTATGAGCCGTCCTCCTCTCAGAAGCCTCGACTGGTGTGTGTGTGTGTGTGTGTGTGTGTGTGTGTGTGTGTGTGTGTGTGTGTGAAGGTCAGGCATGTCCCAGTGGACCTCCACAGCAGCAGATTATTAGGAGGCAGTAATTCTCCCATTCAGTAGAGTAGAATAGAGTGGCTTGGCAGACTGAGTGTGTGTATGGGCTTGTCTCTGGTGAAACATAAACACACTCACACACTATTGAGCCGGGAGCACTGGGAATCCCACGTTAGCATTGGAGCATTGTAGCTCCTCAAGAACCCCATTGGAGAACAGAGGGAGGGCTACAGAGAGGACAGAAGAGAGAAAGCGACAGAGCACAGCAACAGGGTAAGAGGCTGGAGAATCCCTAGAAGAGATGATTGCTATTAGCAGGAGCAGAGACAAGGGACTCCCGTGAGGAGTGGATCAGAGGACTAGAGGAGTGGAGGAGAGAAATGGAGGAGGAGGTGAACGTGTGACCTTGCCAACGGTAGAACCCTGGAGTCAAACACACAGGCATTAGTATGCAGAGGAAACAACACAGAGAGAAGAGACTCATCCTCCTAGGGAGGAGAGGGAGACGCATGACTCCAACCAGATATTACACTAGTATTGACAAGAAAGCAAGATATACTTGAAAGCAAGATATACACTGAATGTGTACAAAAGCACACCGGTTTGTGTCAAGAACTGCAACGCAGTTTCCTGTGTGTATCAAGAATGGTCCACCAGCCAAAGGACCTCCAGCCAACTTGACACAACTGTGGGAAGCATTGGAGTCAACATGGGCCAGCATCCCTGTGGAAAGCTTTCGACACCTTTTAGAGTCCATGCTCCGACGAATTGAAGCTGTTCTGAGGGCAAAAGGGTGGGGCACAACTCTATATTGGGAAGGTGTTCCTAATGTTTGGTACACTTAGTGTATTTAGAGATTTTAATAGAATAAGTACAGATTGATTTACATACTTATAAAGGCGTACCAAAAATATATTTAAACACTTGTTTATTACAGGTGATAATGGAATACAAATACAGCTACAAGAGCTGCTGCATGAGACTGAGACTGGGAGAATGAGAGAGGGAGAAGCGTCCATCCATGTATATGGGTAAGATAGTCTAGCTAGCTGACGTTAGCTGGCTGGCTCACTAGCTAACGTTACGTGTATGAGATCTGTGTAGTTACACTACCGTTCAAAAGTTTGGGGTCACTTAGAAATGTCCTTGTTTTTGAAAGAAAATCAAAATTTTTGTACATTAATATAACAGTGTAGACATTGTTAATTTTGTAAATGACTATTCTAGCTGGAAACGGCTGATTGTTTATGGAGTATCTACATAGGCGTACAGAGGCCCATTATCAGCAACCATCACTCCTGTGTTCCAATGGCACGTTGTTGTGTTAGCTAATCCGAGTTTATCATTTTTAAAAGGCTAATTGATCATTAGAAAACCTTTTTGCAATTATGTTAGCACAGCTGAAAACTGTTGTGCTGATTAAAGAAGCAATACAACTGGCCTTCTTTAGAATAGTTGAGTATCTGGAGCATCAGCATTTGTGGGTTCGATTACAGGCTCAAAATGGCCAGAAACTTTCTTCTGAAACATGCCAGTCTATTCTTGTTGTGAGAAATGTAGGCTATTCCATGCAAGAAATTGCCAAGAAACTGAAGATCTCGTACAACGCTGTGTACTACTCCCTTCACAGAACAATGCAAACTGACTCTAACCAGAATAGAAAGAGGAGTGGGAGGCCCTGGTGCACAACTGAGCAAGAGGACATTAGAGTGTCTAGTTTGAGAAACAGACGCCTCACAAGTCCTCAACAGGCAGCTTCATTAAATAGTACCCGCAAAACACCAGTCTCAACGTCAACAGTGAAGAGGCGACTCCGGGATGCTGGCCTTCTAGGCAGAGTTGCAAAGAAAAAGACATATCTCAAATATCAGAACCAAATAGGAACCTTTTCGTAATGTTTCCTAATGGACATCAAAATACCTTATTATAATATCATACTGGGACCAAACTGGGACCTGTACTGAACATCCTTTTATGTTACCTAGGTTAACGCCATGTTTTAATGTTCTTAGAACGTTCTCAGAATGATAGTAGTATAATGTCTCGATAAAACCCTTAAAAGGACCTAATGGGAACATCTCGTAATGTCCTTAGGACATCCCCTGTTGGTATTAATAGACTGATTAACAGCAAGTCTTTAAGACGTATTACCTCTCCAGTCCTTGTATTGAAAATGTAAATTGAGCATACATTTCATTTGGTTCAAATTAACACAACCTTAATGTGGGACACCTACTGGTCTGGCTCTGAAACATGAGTCAGCGTCCCAGAATAGGACCATACGGCAGGGGTGACTAATCTGCTACACCCTGTCCTGACATACACACACACAACCCCTTGTCTCTCTCCCTCTGTGTGTCCTTGTGTGGCGTCAGAGCACAGTGTCCTCAGACAGGATCAGAGGGAAGAGACACAGGGACAAGGATGTCCCCTCTGTGTATGTGTGTGTGTGTGTGCATATGTGCTTGCTGCGTGTGTGTGTGTGTGCATATGTGCTTGCTGTGTGTGTGTGTGGGTACACGTGTTGTCATGCGTGTGTACGTGTAATCTCTACACAAAAATTCAGATCCACTGCCTTTGCCTCTGATAAACACATCCTCTCTCATTTCGTTTCCCCTCGCAGTGCGAAGCTGCACTCGTCACACACACAGCACGCCACTACGCTCATCGTCACGGTTGTCGCCACAATGGCACCTAGGTATGCAAGTGGTGGAAACGAGGATGCATCACTTCTCCTCTACACCTTCCATGTGTGACGTACGTGTCACACCTCTGCTGCCAGACAACAGTGAAGGATGGAGGGCGGACAAGGTGGAGGTAGGGGCAATGTGGATGGAGGGAGGGAGGGGAGGGAAGAGAGGAAGGACGTCTAATTGTGCAGGGAGACTTTTAGAGGTTGATGGGAAAGGAGGAGGTGAGGATAGAGGGATGAACGGAGGACATGGTGGACAGATTTTAGCTATCAACAGACTCTCAGGCTACTGTGAGGTGTCAAATCGTCCTGGTTAATGCACTTCCTATTTGTCACTTCAGAGTTATGCACACACACATGCAGGCACGCACACACACGCTCACACATACCCACACGCACGCGCCAGGCACGCACACACTCCCACCCAGGTCTACCAACAACAAGATCTCACGGTTTGACTTCAGCATTCACGTTAATTCCGAATGGTTAAAGTAAGGGTTAAGGTATGGGAAAGGGTTAAAACCAAAACAAATCTAACGAGAGCACTGGGATTGAACAAGCGACCCTCTCAGACGGAGCTTGCGGATTACTCCAGTCCGCCATCCTCTCTCTAATATCTGTGACTTCATTAACCAGTGAAATATTCAATTGCAGGATCATGGGTAATTCAGTTTAATCTAATGGACAGAGTTTCCTCCACTTAGTATATCAGGAAAGAGTGACAGAGCCAGGCTCGTAGTGATCCAGCCAGGCTCGTAGTGATCCAGCCAGGCTCGTAGTGATCCAGCCAGGCTCGTAGTGATCCAGCCAGGCTGGTAGTGATCCAGCCAGGCTCGTAGTGATCCAGCCAGGCTGGTAGTGATCCAGCCAGCCTCGTAGTGATCCAGCCAGGCTGGTAGTGATCCAGCCAGGCTCGTAGTGATCCAGCCAGGCTCGTAGTGATCCAGCCAGGCTCGTAGTGATCCAGCCAGGCTGGTAGTGACCCAGCCAGGCTCGTAGTGATCCAGCCAGGCTGGTAGTGATCCAGCCAGGCTCGTAGTGATCCAGCCAGGCTCGTAGTGATCCAGCCAGGCTCGTAGTGATCCAGCCAGGCTGGTAGTGACAGCACTGGGCCCAGAAGAACACCTGGGATATGAAATACACTCAAGGGGTTTGGACATTTACTCTGCAAGTTATAGGGACGTCAATAAGGAAATCCATAGTGAGTCTTAGGCTAATTCATTGGGAGTGGTAGTGATTTTGATTGTTCTATACTTGGATAAATGTTTTATCCCGGCACCACACTTTATGGATGTGCATACTGCTCTTTCTTTGGCTGAGATGCTTCAATATGCAAAGACAATCCCCCAGAGTGTGACAGAGAGGAGAGGTTGGAGGCGTGAGGGGAGTTAGCTGGGTTCAGATGAGGCTGTATTGGTGTGAGTGCAGGTCAGCGTTATACTTTAGGAACCCTGTACACAATCCCTGGACATTACAGACAGAAGGTATTATTATGATTATTATTATTATTCTGGTTCTACCTCACAAGCCCCATACAGTTGTAACTGAGTATAATCACCTGACAACCCTTATAACAGAGAAGAACCTCCAGCAGCTTTGATCTTACTTGGCCTCCTCATCTCTAATTTACAACTCCCTTTAGTGCTTCTTCCAAACAACTCAACACAACTCTGCACACACACACACACACACACACACACACACACACACACATACACAAGACCAGAGAGAGACACAGGCACACACACTTTCTCTCACACACTTTCTCCTCCAGTCCTGTGGGCACAGCAAAATGGAGAGCTCAAATAAAACACAGCTCCGATACAGTGTCGCACAAACCATGGGAAACACAAACAACCGTAGATGCACGCACACGCACACACACACGCACACGCGCGCACACACATCATTGAGTTCTACTCTACACCTAGACGGTGACCACGATGACCTCTGCCACTCTCTCAGTCCAGGTCTCCAGGGCTCCACACACACAATCCAGATGTGACATATGACCATTATTACCCCTACCAAAGTCTCTCACTCCCTGGCTACTGTGAGATAGAGGTCTTCACGGGTCCACCTGAACGCCAATACCCGGTCGGGGTCCAAAATTCTGTAGTTGACCCTTGGATCCGGGTCGTATCTAATTTGATTCTCATGGGTCTTGGGTATGTGTAATTGTAATTATAGTATAGAGGGAGAGAGAGAGAATTGTCTCATTGATGCTGCTGCTCAGGCTTTTCACGAGAGCGGCGCGTGTAGCTTGTTGTTGTTGTCGGCCAATCACAAGTCATCAAAGCGGCACTAGGTAGGCTGCTACTTAAAACTTTTAATGGAGTTGTTGTTGTTGTAATTGTGTAGGATGGGGGAAAGCACAGCCTATGTAGACTCAATTATCCAACCCAGTTAGCTAGCTTCTCTTCTCAGGGTTTGATGCAGTTTGATGGGTGATAAATAACCTAACTTGGGCAGCTGGAAGTCTCTCCCTTCTACTCGCGCAACTCAGCCACATACACACACACACACGCACGGCGCCTGCTGCTAGCTTCGTTTCGCTCTCCCTCAGTTCATGCATTAACAGCTTCAGTTAATAACATAGTAAAAAATATAGATTTTCTGCTGCTTCCCTCACTTGGATCGGATCAGACTGGGTCTGGACCCAACCGGGTCTATACGGGGCAGAGTCTGGTTGTGCTCGACTCCGTTTAGACTAGGCCTCCATATTAAAAAAATGTCTGTCAGTAGGCCTTGGAGGGAGAAGGAGCAGGTCGTGAGAAAACGACTAAGGAAAAAACACTTATCTCTCAGGACGGAAGATATGAATAATACAGACAGACAAAGGAAGAACAAATAAACAGACTGAGGGATCAAAATGTTTTCTGGCTTTTGTTAATCTGTGATAACCAGTCTAAATAAACCAGTCTAAATAAACCGAGAGTGAGAGAGACAGCTAAGAGAGAGAATTAGAGAAGGATAGAGGAATGAGGGGAATAGAGGTTAAACAACCGTCTGTCTGTCTGACCTCAGGCGCCTCTACACACCCGTCTGTCTGTCTGACCTCAGACGCCTCTACACACCAGTCTGTCTGACCTCAGACGCCTCTACACACCCGTCTGTCTGACCTCAGACGCCTCTACACACCCGTCTGTCTGACCTCAGACGCCTCTACACACCCGTCTGACTGTCTGACCTCAGACGCCTCTACACACCCGTCTGACTGTCTGACCTCAGACGCCTCTACACACCCGTCTGACTGTCTGACCTCAGACGCCTCTACACACCCGTCTGACTGTCTGACCTCAGACGCCTCTACACACCCGTCTGACTGTCTGACCTCAGACGCCTCTACACACCCGTCTGACTGTCTGACCTCAGACGCCTCTACACACCCG
This sequence comes from Thymallus thymallus, assembly GCA_023634145.1. NCBI lineage: Eukaryota > Metazoa > Chordata > Actinopteri > Salmoniformes > Salmonidae > Thymallus > Thymallus thymallus. The sequence continues at coordinate 13,643,745 of CM042421.1, read as the reverse complement.
TCTGTCTGACCTCAGATGCTTCTACACACCCGTCTGTCTGACCTCAGACGCCTCTACACACCCGTCTGTCTGACCTCAGACGCCTCTACACACCCGTCTGTCTGACCTCAGACGCCTCTACACACCCGTCTGTCTGACCTCAGACGCCTCTACACACCCGTCTGTCTGACCTCAGACGCCTCTACACACCCGTCTGTCTGACCTCAGACGACTCTACACAACCGTCTGTCTGACCTTAGACGCTTCTACACACCCGTCTGTCTGACCTCAGACGCCTCTACACACCCGTCTGTCTGACCTCAGACGACTCTACACACCCGTCTGTCTGACCTCAGATGCCTCTACACAACCGTCTGTCTGTCTGACCTCAGACGCCTCTACACACCCGTCTGTCTGTCTGACCTCAGATGCCACTACACACCCGTCTGTCTGTCTGACCTCAGACGCCTCTACACACCCGTCTGTTTGTCTGACCTCAGACGCCTCTACACACCCGTTTGTCTGTCTGACCTCAGACGCCTCTACACAACCGTCTGTCTGTCTGACCTCAGACGCCTCTACACAACCGTCTGTCTGTCTGACCTCAGACGCCTCTGAGGTCAGACGCCTCTACACACCCGACTGTCTGTCTGACCTCAGACGCCTCTACACAAGCCTCTACACACTCGTCTGTCTGTCTGACCTCAGACGCCTCTACACAACCGTCTGTCTGTCTGACCTCAGACGCCTCTACACAACCGTCTGTCTGTCTGACCTCAGACGCCTCAACACACCCGTCTGTCTGACCTCAGACGCCTCTACACACCCGTCTGTCTGTCTGACCTCAGAAGCCTCTACACACCCGTCTGTCTGTCTGACCTCAGATGCCTCTACACAACCGTCTGTCTGTCTGACCTCAGACGCCTCTACACACCCGTCTGTCTGTCTGACCTCAGACCCCTCTACACACCCATCTGCCTGTCTGACCTCAGACGCCTCTACACACTCGTCTGTCTGTCTGACATCAGACGCCTCTACACACCCGTCTGTCTGTCAGACCTCAGACGCCTCTACACACCCGTCTGTCTGCCTCTACAACTGCCTCTCTTTCTTACGCTGCGATATGAATTTTCAAGATTATTACATTTAGAGTACACACTTTGGAGCAGTGAGAACGCGTTCTCTGGAGTGATGAATCACGCTTCACCATCTTGCAGTCCGACGGACAAATCTGGATTTGGCAGATGCCGGGTGAACGCTACCTGCCCGAATGCATAGTGTCAACTGTAAAGTTCGGTGGATGGGGAATAATGGTCTGGGCTATTTTTCATAGTTCGAGCTAGGCCCCTTAGTTCCAGTGAAGGGACATCTTAACGCTACATCATACAATTACATTCTAGACGATTCTGTGCTTCCAACAGTTTGGGGAAGGCCCTTTCCTGTTTCAGCAAGACAATACCCCCGTGCACAAATCTAGATCCACACAGAAATGGTTAGCCGAAATTGGTGTGGAAGAACTTGACTGGCCTGCACAGAGCCCTGACCTCAACCCCATCGAACACCTTTGGGATGAATTGGAATGCCGTCTACGAGCCAGGCCTAATCACCCGACATCAGTGCCCGTCCTCACTAACGCTTTGTGGCTGAATGGAAGCAAGTCAATATTCCAATATCTAGTGGAAAGCCTTCCCAGAAGAGTGGAGGCTGTTACAGCAGCAAAGCGGGGACCAACTTCATATTAATGCCCATGATTTTGGAATGAGATGTTTGACGAGCAGGTGTCCAACTACTTTTGATCATGTAGTGTATCTTCCAAAAACAGCATGAGGTAAAAATGCAATCAGAGGTGACTTGCGGAAAACACCATTTCTGATAAATTTATGATAAACTCTTCTACAGAAACACAGGTATCAGCCGTGGCTAAAACCCAACTTTCATGGTACACAGTCACTCCAACCTGTCCTTGAAATTAGCTTAGTCTGGTTCCTCAACGTACCCTATTATCCAGCCCAGCTAAATTGGTACAAACAGACAGATAGTCACCCAGATCAATTATCTACATCCAAAAACATGACCTGAGGAGAACAAATCGGCAGTCATTTGAAAACCAATATCACCAATTTAATACAGAGGATATTGACTGATTGAAACTGACATTGGAATGGGCATTTTAAAAGCAGAGGTCTGAGGAATCTTCTCTAGCTAGTCCGTTGTTAGAATATTTATGACTACAGAGCATAGCCCCGTGTAGCTCAGATGGTAGACCATGGTGCTTGCAACGCCAGGGTAGTGGGTTTCGATTTCCAATGGGGGACCAGTATGAAAAAAGAGTGAACATGTATGCACTAACTAACTGTACGTTCCTCTGGATACAAGTGTCTGCTAAATGACTAAAATGTAAGTGTAGAGTGTTTAGATAAGGCCCTCTGTGTGTCTGGTGAAAAGACAGTGGATTAGAACAGTTCAGACTTGAGTCCTGATGCTGTTTTATCACCACATCCCTGAGGACTGCAGATGTGTATTATACTATTTCGTATAAAATGCTGGTGGTCTTGTAAGGTGTTTGACACCATTACAGAACTGATACAGTTTACCTGCTCAGTGTTATTATACATGAGAGAAGACATGTCCTGTCAAGACTCAGACAACAACAACACTAATCTACCACCAGTAACATAACCAATACCATGACTCAATATACTGTATCAATATCCACTTAGCCTCAGCCTGCTACCTATTCTAAAGGGGAGCATAACAGTGACATAGGGGTGTTTGCAATTTAGGAGAACAGCTGATGTGGGACTTGAACCGACAACCCTAGGGTGAAAGCACATGACTCCATGTGGCAAATGTCTCATTGTGTGTGTCTCAAATGGCACCCTATTCCCTACACAGTGGACTTCTTTTGACCAGGGCTCTCTATGGGTACAAGTAGTGCACCATGTAGAAAATAGGGTGTCATTTGGGATTTAAAAAGTGTGCTTGCTTATGCTTACTGTACAGGCTTACATATGGTTGAGGCTAAAGTACAGTTCCTTCTCTTGTGGTGCTCTGTGGCCTTTTAGGATGTCTCTTCATTGTAATGTTAGATGCTCCTCAAGTCTCCTGTCACATACATTGAGCTTCAGGGTACCTTTGATGTTTCACCTTTGATGTTTCTTTGATTCCAAGAAATTCATGAAGTTTACTTTGTTCAAAACATTTCTTCTCAGCCGTTTTTTTGCCTGGCTGTGAGCGCCCCGTGAGCTCAGATGAGGTGGAAATAAATGCACTCACAATCAAAATGGTACAGTTAACAATGGCCTGATTCACAGAAAATAACCCCCAATCAGTGTTTATTATGCCTGGACAAGCCTCCATGGATATGTCACAAATGGCACCCTATTCCCTATATAGTGCACTAGTTTTGGCCATGGCCCAGAGGGCTCTGGTCAAAAGAAGTGTACTATATAGGGAATAGGGTGCCATTTGGGACAAAATCCATGATTCACTCAGGGTGTTAGACTTCACACAGGTCCCGCCATGAACAGGAAACAACCTGATAAAAGGCAGCATGTAGCCTAGTGGTTAGAGCATTGGGCCAGTAACAAAAAGTTCACTAGTTCAAATCACTGAGCCAACAAGGTGAAAATTCATTCCATGTGCCCTTGGGCAGACCCTGGCAGCGACCTTGTGTCTCAGGGAGAGTAGGATATGCTAAAAACACATTTCCAATTAATTATATAAGCACCCACCAAATTATTATTAAAGGCTGCTGTGACCAAAATGTAATTATATTGTAATGTTAATTCAATCAAATCTGCACACACACACACGCACGCATGAAACAAAAAGTGCTAAGTACATGGTACAATAGGTAACCAGGAGTAACTACTATGGCAGTATACTGGAAATCCTCTGCAGAGAAAGAGGCCAAGAAGTAGAGCCACTCTCTCTAAATGAACACCATAGCAACCAGAGAATGCCAAGGCCAGGTGGAATAAAGGAAACAATGTGAAAGGTAAAAGTATCAGGCCAAAACATCCTTGTCACATGCATACAACTGTGTAAGTGGCTTTGCCCACGCTGTGTAGGGGTTTTAGAATGCGCTACATGACGGAAGAGGACACGTTATCTACTCTACAGTAATCTCCCCTGTATGCCTAAGAGCTAAGAGTGTGTGCGTGTGGGAGGGAAGAAAGGCTAAGAGCAAATAAACATGTTGGCTGGGGAACAAGGGATGCATTGAGGTGTTGTCAACCCCTCTCGTCATCAACCCCCTCAGGTGGTGGTGACGGAGGGATCCATTCTGTAACACACACACCGACACACACACAAAGGCATTTGCGTACGCTTGCACACACACATATGCGCTAAACACATACACAAGCGTACACACACAAACGCATGCAGACACGCAGACACGCAACTACACATGCGCGCACACACACCTCATGTTCCAGGACGTGCGCTAGCTATTCATTTGCATAATCTGTGACAGGGCTGACAAAAGGCCCTTAAATAGTTCCTGAAACACCCGGCTCATCTGAAGCGCTACGGAACATTATCAGAATGTTAGAGCCATTATGTTTCATGGTGCCGGGGAGCATGGGAAACAGCATGTTTGCTGGTTGATCCTTCCTACTGCTGCAGGGGTGTTTCTGTAAGAGAATTGTGTTGCCAGTACTTAGTAATACTGTAATGTAACCCCCATTTATCTAAACACCAATCCCCACCAATAACTTTATTTGTAACCAAACTCCCGATTGGTATTTCGATCCCAGCCACCACCCACTCATACTATCATAAGCCGGCTCTTGTTTGATAGCTCATGTTGTTCATGCTAAAGGCACCATAATAACTCACCAATGACAGCTGTCACAGCTTAGTTTACATGGCCTGTAGTTGGATAGCCCTGATACCTGCGGCTTCTCCAGTACTGAATCCCAAAGAATAGACTAGATAAAACTATCTTCTACACCACCAACACCACTATCATTGTGGAGATTGACAGGGAATTGCATGGGGGTGATCTACACGGGCTATTCTCCATTTGGAAGAACCCATTAAACATACTTTTAAAGGGAGAGCGATAAAACCCAAAGTAGAGGTAGGAAGAGATGAATCCTTTAGCCAGACTTTTCCAGCCTCTCTATCTCCAAATTACCGCATCTGGACCCGAGCGAAAGAGAGAAATCGAAGTGAATTAATTGCCTCATGATGCAGGAAGGAGAGAGAGGGAGGGAGGGAGGGAGGGAGGGAGGGAGAGATAGAAAGAGAGAGAGGAAAATATATAAGGTGAAAAAGAAAGCAGCCATTTCTAAAGAGCCTCTTCACCAGGTAAAAATTCACTAATTATCTTTCTTTAAAAAAAAATCAAACCCTCATTTATACAGCGCTGTCGGGATTCTACTTCTTCTTGAAATAACTTAATAACTCAGATTGAATACTTATCTAAACAGGTACTTAACAATAATAACGAGCACGCTAAGACAGAGCGCGCTCAAACTCCTATCATAGTCCTGCTATGAGTTGTTTACCTAATTATCTTTCACATGGCTAACGAACAAAAGTGGAGAATATCTCTCGGATGGTGATGGAGGGTTTGAATACGGTCCCCAGCTGCCTCTCCTTGGCCTACAGTGGCCCAAACCTTTCAGTGCTTCAGGGCCCAGTAGGATGCCCTGTTCCCTCCCTCTCAATACCCAGTACCAGGGACCCGCTGAGGCCCGAGCTATAGAGGCCCTCAAAGGGGGTAAGGGGGTTAGGGCATGGAGAAAGGTGGCCCCACACAGGGCCAATCACACACAAGGCTGAAATCCACAGGACCTCACTCACATTGAGAGAGTGGTTGAGGTACACAGCGCTGGCAGCATTGCTATTAATACCGGCCTCGTCACTTACAAAGGTCACCCACAGTGCTGGCAAAGAGACAGGCGTATGCACACTCACACATGCACAAAAAATACAGCACTATCCTGCAGGGTAGATGCGAACGGGGCTTTTAGAACACAGCGTACTGTCCGTACGGGACAGCTGCAGCTGCATTGTCAACATGGCTTAGGGACAGGGGCACTCAGAGTCAGCACAGCCAGTATCCACAGTCACATCTATGTAAACACTGCAGGGCACAAAGGCTTAGATAACTGTGACTTTACTAGACCTGAATAAAGCACACGTCCAAACCTATATACTGTACATTGATATGGTAATGCCCATCTGCATGTGAAATAACAAATCACACTCTAAATAAAGTGCATTAAAGGAACAAAACACAGTTCACATATTGAAAGTTCATTTAAAGATGCAGTCCAGCATCATAAGTACAACAAATGTTTAACATATCATACGATTTGCAAAAACATAGATATACACTACCGTTCAAAAGTGCAAAAAAAAACAACATTTTTTGTCCATTAAAATAACATCAAATTGATCAGAAATACAGTGTAGACATTGTTAATGCTGTAAATGACTATTGTAGCTGGAAACGGCTGATTTTCTATGAAATATCTACATAGACGTACAGAGGCCCATTATCAGCAACCATCACTCCTGTGTTCCAATGGCACGTTGTTGTGTTAGCTAATCTGAGTTTATCATTTTAAAAGGCTAATTGATCATTAGAAAATCCTTTTGCAATTATGTTAGCACAGCTGAAAACCTTTGTGCTGATTGAAGAAGCAATACAACTGGGCTTCTTTAGACAAGTTGAATATTTGGAGCATCAGCATTTGTGGATTCGATTACAGGCAAAAAATGGCCAGAAACAAATAACTTTCTTCTGAAACACATCAGTCTATTCTTGTTCAGAGACATGAAGGCTATTCCATGTGAGAAATTGCCAAGAAACTGAAGATCTCATACAACACTGTGTACTACTCCCTTCACAGAACAGCGCAAACTGGCTCTAACTGGAATAGAAAGAGGAGTGGGAGGCCCCGGTGCACAACTGAGCAAGAGGACAAGTACATTAGTGTCTAGTTTGAGAAACAGACACCTCACAATTCCTCAACTGGCAGCTTCGTTAAATAGTACCCGCAAAAACACCATTCTCAACGTCAACAGTGAAGCGGCGACTCCAGGATGCTGGCCTTCTAGGCAGAGTTGCAAAGAAAAAGCCATATCTCAGACCAGGCCAATAAAAAGAAAAGATTAAGATGGGCAAAAGAGCACAGACACTGGACAGAGGAAGATTGGAAAAAAGTGTTATGGACAGACAAATCTAAGTTGTTCATATGGTACGTAAGAAGTGCCCATCAAGCCAATCCAACTTGTGAGAGGTGCTTCAGGAAGTATGGGGTGAAATCTCTTCAGATTACCTCAACAAATTGACAACTAGAATGCCAAAGGTCTGCAAGGCTGTAATTTCTGCAAATGGATTCTTTGACGAAAGCAAAGTTTGAAGGACAAAATTAATATTTCAATTAAAAATCATTATTTATAACCTTTGTCAACATCTTGACTATATTTCCTATTTATTTTGCAACTAATGTCATGTATGTTTTAATGGGAAACAAGGACATTTCTAAGTGACCCCAAACTTTTGAACGGTAGTGTATATATACACATACTATATACAGTATATGCAGATTGTAACATATCATAAGAAATAGATTATTTAGTACACAATTGGATATCATAGTACACAAAAACGGGGACCGGTTTGAAATTATACAAAAGTTCTGGAGCATCACTTTAACACATGATTTCACTCATGCAAAATACCAGCTGTCATGGCTGCGAAGCTCTGTTACATAAGCACACCTCCCAGACACTATGCAGCAGGGAGAACAGGTCTCTGGCAACAAGAGAGTCTGATTGATAACGACCCTCCTGTGTGTGCTTACACCATAGGCCTTATGACGATTCTGACACAAAGAGTAATTAACAAGTAGGCAGGGTGTCGTCTCACGATCCGTATCTCATTATAACTGGAGATGTATCCATACTGCAGGGTGGAGCTGGAGATGACCTCCATTGTGCCCTGTCATCACGACAAGAGCAGGTATTTCTCACGTATCAAAGGCATTTCTTCACAACGCCCCTTCATTTTGATAGGAGAGGTGGGATCAAGGGGAAGTAGCATATACTGTAAAGGAGTGTTATTACACAACGTGTGTCCTGGACAGATGGTTGCAGTGAATTATATATACACTTTAGACTGTTTTTCTCTCTACTCCTCGTTGAAATAGAAATGAGCTGACAACCATGGTAAGTTTTGACTGGGTTTTCACAGTGTACCTAGAATAACTCAGCAAGCTGTTTTAGAGGAAAAATAAACATAATTATGTCAAGAGAAAATGTATTAACACCACACAACTTGAATGGAGGAAGGAGTTGATCATTGCATTTGCACAAACTCCCAGTGCGCAACACACAGCCCTGTCCTCTCCGTTGCTGGAGTTGGACTGTTCCAACCTCCCTCCTGCCAACCACACTTGGCAGAGCTAGCACAGTGACCAGTGGGAGGCCATGCCAAGGCCGGGAACAGCTCACTGTGCCTCGAGCCAAGGGGACACATGCTAGTGAGGGAATTTGGCAGGGAGTAAGAGGGAAATGAGAGGAGAGTGCAGTGCACTGTGGGTAATTTGTGCTGAGTGGGGATGGTCAGTGCTATCCGGAATCCTTGGGACGTCCCTACCTGAAACCCTAACCCTACCCGTACCCTACCCGTACACTAACCCTAATCTTAACCATAACCCGAACCCTAAACTGAACCCTTACCTTAACCATTTTGAACTTCAATGCGGTAGATAGCATGGATGAGTGGAGATTGGAAGTCATTTAATCTCTCTCTCTCTCTCTCTCTCTCTCTCTCTCCATTTCGACCAGTAAATTAACTGATAATGAGACTCCACTATGTACAGTACATTTCAATGGCTGGTGCTGGTTGGTAAAACAGGGCATGTGTAACATGTATAGCTCCCTTGAGATAGAGGTTATCATCATGTCAACTCAAGGTCTACTGCGTAAGGCCTACTGCACATTAGCTTGAGGCTACAATCCTCACCCTGAACACAGGTGTTGAATCTTGCAATTGGCGTTGATACGCTACCCATACACAAACACAAGCATAACCACTCACTCTCACTGCTCTAACCCGTTGAAATTGTTTCTTATTCAGACAAACCCAGATGCCAGTGTCCCCACTGCGTAATACAAAATGTCCCCAGAGTTTGTGAACCGTGGACATATCACGCAGATGTGACACTCTGCCAATCTGCTTTGTGAGTGGGTAAGTGCCAACTATTACAGTGAATTATCTGTGCTGCGATGTGTGGATGTGTGCTGGAGGCGGAGGAAAAGTAAGACACATTGGAGAGGAGAGGACTGGCTAGGATGAGATGAGAGGAGATCTCACCTGCCAAGAACCAGCCAGACCTAGCCCAACTAAGCCCTAGACAGACTTTCTGCAACCAGACATTGTGAAGGCTGATTTTATCCCTTTGGAGAATGAGGTATATTGAAAATATACTAATATTATTAATAATAATAATCAATAATAATAATAATAATAATAAAATGCAGGTTTATGTGTAGGGTACACCAACTTACCCCTGACAGATGTCCATGATGCAATTCAGTGCAACTGACAGAGAGATGCTGATGTGAGACTGATGATCTTCCTCTTGTTATTACCATCAGTGGTTTAACACAATACATCAGTGATAGTTAATTGGCCCGGCACAAGCATTTGTTCACCTTTCAGTGTTCCTTTCTCCCCACACAGCTTTTGAAGCAGACTGCCATTCAGCCATTACAGTTGCAAGAAGATACCAACCCTACTGTTATGCTTATATATACTGAGCTGCACTGGGGTCAGAATGCAATCATGGTTACATTAAGACACCGTGGAGCCGGCGCAAGATATGGGTCGGAAAATGGGACCCCTGTGATAAATCATAGCTTTGGTTATTCCTGTCAACCGATAAATGTTCCTCAATGACTCGTAGACTAATTTGCCTCATGCATAATGCACACCGGCACTTCAACAAGGAAACCGAGCAGCGCTTCAGACAAACACACGAGGTAGGTTACGTTATATGATTATACTTCGATCGTTATTCAAATAATATATTTCACATTGCACAACAAACACTTGACTGTGGCGCCTTTATGTCAAATAATTATTGGCAAACGGAATGCGCTACTCAATCAAACATTTTCTTTTGTTTCATGGTTTATTGGCTATAACTTGAAGAGATACAATAAAGAGTTGTCCTCCAACCAATAATTTGTTTCAGTGTCGTTGTCTACAAGTCATGGACATGGCTCCATGACATACCTTCCCTCTTCTCCATGACTCACAAGGTGCGTTGGGGAAAGGACATCACCAAGTGTCTTTAAATGACCAGCAACCCCCAGGGAACCAGCATCTGGAACAGGGAAAAAGGTTGGTCAACTTGAAAGGGAAATGGCACCTCCCACAGTGGCAGGTGATACACGATAATGTACTCAGGCTGCTGTATGGGCTTAGGGGTAAGGGTAACATAGGGCATTCAAGGAGAGATCAGATGCGTTGCAGCAGCACAGCTCTCAGCTCTCAGCAGGCAGCGGTGTAGTGGGCCATATCTCAGGGCCAGAGAACACTGGAGAGGTGCCAGCATCTCCAACACACTCAGGGTATGCATGAGGGAACATTGTCCACTGAGATTTGGAAAACTGCTCTGGTGGCTAAGGCTCTGATCCCGATAAGCCAGATTCCTCCAGTGCCACTTCACCAATGGGCAGCTCCTCTGTACCTATGACAGCAGTAGCGATATCGGTAGCCGGCATCTCCTCAGATGGAACAAGACCACCCAGGGCTCCAGCCCCGGTCTCCAGTACCTCTGTGAAGGTCTCGGCCTGCATCTGGATCGTGGGCTCTGTCTCAGCCCACCTCTGATGGAACATACATGTAGAAATGCCATGCCAGGACTGGCGACAGTGATCGCACCAGTACGGGCATGCCTTCGGGCAGCTGGCCCAGCTGTGGTCGGTTTGCAGGCAGTCATGGCAGTAGCGATGGTCTGTGCACTGTAGATGACAGCTACAGGGCTCATCATCTGGAAGAAGGTCACCCTCCAACAGCATCAGTAAAAACCGCTGGGCTCTGAAATACTTTTCATCCAGGGTCTTTGTGGATTACAGCCTCACCCACCTTCGCCAGTCGTCAGGGAAACAGCATTGTAGTCTGTCTACCAGAAGAAGAGTGGCGTCGTCCCAGTAGCGTTGATTGTGTAGCCACCCCCACAGCAAATCAGTAGAGTCCTCTTTCTTGTTGCACCAGCTTGGTGGCATGGTGGTCAGTCCTTCACTGTCCATGGCAAGGGATCCCACCACTGCCACCATAAGTGACAAAGACACAGCGGTTGGAATCAAGGTACTCCAATTTCCACCGGTCTAATGTCCATTTCTCGTGTTTCTTGGCCCAAGCAAGTCTCTTCTTCTTATTGGTGTTCTTTAGAAGTGGTTTCTTTGCAGCAATTCGACCATGAAAGCCTGATTCATGCAGTCTCCTCTGAACACTTGATGTTGAGATGTGTCTGTTACATGAACTCTGTGAAGCATTCATTTGGGCTGCAATCTGAGGTCCAGTTAAATCTTATCCTCTGCAGCAGAGATAACTCTGGGTCTTCCTTTCCTGTGGCAGTCCTCATGAGAGCCAGTTTCATCTTAGCGGTTGATGGTTTTTGCAACTGCGCTTGAAAAAACGTTCAAAGTTCTTCACATGTTCTGTATTGACTAACCTTCATGTCTTAAAGTAATGATGGACTGTCATTTCTCTTTGCTTATTTGAGCTTTTCTTGTCATAATATGGACTTGGTATTTTACCAAATAGGGCTATCTACTGTATACCCCCCTACCTTGTCACAACACAACGGATTGGCTCAAACGCATTAAGAAGGAAAGAAATTCCACAAATTAACTTTTAAGAGCAATCCAGGTGACTACCTCATGAAGCTGGTTAAGAGGCAAAGGGTGGCTACTTTGAATAATCTCAAATATAAAATATATTTTCATTGGTTTAACACTTTTTTGGTTACTACATGATTCCATGTGTTATTTAATAGTGTTGATGTCCTCACTATTATTCTACAATGTAGAACATTTAAAAAAATAAAGAAAACCCTTGAATGAGTAGGTGTGTCCAAACGTTTCACTGGTGCTGTACATTTTTCAACCATTTTCAATCCTATGAATTAGGAATAAGCAAAGTCAAACAGATGGAAAAGGGGTCTTAGAAAACATCTACCAGAAAAAGTATTGAAAGGTATTAGAAATACATCAAAACACAATAGTGTCGAAGACCCCTTCAAACAAATATCACATCTTATATTTAGCTTTGGAGAAAATCTTCTGCCTTCTGTAAATTTAATAAACATTGCCTTGTGCCTTGAAATTCCTTAACCAAAAATCCACATACAGTGGGGAGAACAAGTATTTGATACACTGCCAATTTTGCAGGTTTTCCAACTTACAAAGCATGTTGAAGTCTGTAATTTTTATCATAGGTACTCTTCAACTGTGAGCGACGGGATCTAAAACAAAAATCCAGAAAATCACATTGTATGATTTTTAAGTAATTAATTTGCATTTTATTGCATGACATAAGTATTTGATACATCAGAAAAGCAGAACTTAATATTTGGTACAAAAACCTTTGCTTGCAATTACAGAGATCATACGTTTCCTGTAGTTCTTGACCAGGTTTGCACACACTGCAGCAGGGATTTTGGCCCACTCCTCCATTCAGATCCTTCAGGTTTCGGGGCTGTCACTGGGCAATACGGACTTTCAGCTCCCTCCAAAGATTTTCTATTGGGTTCAGGTCTGGAGACTGGCTAGGCCACTCCAGGACCTTGAGATGCTTCTTACGGAGCCACTCCTTAGTTGCCCTGGCTGTGTGTTTCAGGTCTTTGTCATGCTGGAAGACCCAGCCACGACCCATCTTCAATGCTCTTACTGAGGGAAGGAGGTTGTTGGCCAAGATCTCGCGATACATGGCCCCATCCATCCTCCCCTCAATACGGTGCAGTCGTCCTGTCCCCTTTGCAGAAAAGCATCCCCAAAGAATTATGTTTCCACCTCCATGCTTCACGGTTGGGATGGTGTTCTTGGGGTTGTACTCATCCTTCTTCTTCCTCCAAACACGGCGAGTGGAGTTTAGACCAAAAAGCTCTATTTTTGCCTCATCAGACCACATGACCTTCTCCCATTCCTCCTCTGGATCATCCAGATGGTCATTGGCAAACTTCAGATGGGCCTGGACATGCGCTGGCTTGAGCAGGGGGACCTTGCGTGCGCTGCAGGATTTTAATACATGACGGCGTAGTGTGTTACTAATGGTTTTCTTTGAGACTGTGGTCCCAGCTCTCTTCAGGTCATTGACCAGGTCCTGCCGTGTAGTTCTGGGCTGATCCCTCACCTTCCTCATGATCATTGATGCCCCACGAGGTGAGATCTTGCATGGTGCCCCAGACCGAGGGAGATTGGCCATCATCTTGAACTTCTTCCATTTTCTAATAATTGCGCCAACAGTTGTTGCCTTCTCACCAAGCTGCTTGCCTATTGTCCTGTAGCCCATCCCAGCCTTGTGCAGGTCTACTATTTTTCCCTGATGTCCTTACACAGCTCTCTGGTCTTGGCCATTGTGGAGAGGTTGGAGTCTGTTTGATTGAGTGTGTGGACAGGTGTCTTTTATACAGGTAACGAGTTCAAACAGGTGCAGTTAATACAGGTAATGAGTGGAGAACAGGAGGGCTTCTTAAAGAAAAACTAACAGGTCTGTGAGAGACGGAATTCTTACTGGTTGGTAGGTGATCAAATACTTATGTCATGCAATAAAATGCAAATTAATTATTAAAAAAATTGATTTTCTGGATTTTTTTTAGATTCCATCTCTCACAGTTGAAGTGTACCTATGATAAAAAATTACAGACCTCTACATGCTTTGTAAGTAGGAAAACCTGCAAAATTGGCAATGTATCAAATACGTTTTCTCTCCACTGTATACATTTTACATTTCTCTCCCTCATTAAGATCTAAAGGTAGATCTATCAAAGAGTTAGTATTTTGTATTTATATCAATACTGTTCTGAACTATACTATACTCTACTGAGCTGTACTGTGCTGTACTTTGATGTCCAAACTTGTGAAACATAGATGTCTATGATTGGTTCAGATTTGTTCCGTTCTGGACCAACCAAATGTGGTCTTATTTGGGGGCAGAACTCATTAAAATAATAACCAGTGTGTAGAATAATAGCCAAATATGCAATTGCATATTTGTACCTTTGTGTACCTCTTTAGGATATATCACCATGAAGAGAATGACATTCATATCCATAATTATACATTTCTGTGTAGTACAGGTCAGGGACCCATGATGAAATTATGTTTCTGGAATTTAATAACCAAAATAGATTATTTCAAAGTTACTGTGTCATGTCATAGCTGACACTCCATTCTTTCAGCAGACATTGTTGAATCTTAATCCAGAGCCGATATTTCAGAGTTTTTGAAAAACGTGTAAACATAAACTGAGGGAGATTTTATTGAAATTCTGTTACCAAACTTTACATCTGCACAGTTATTCGAGTAAATGTGTTTTTGTAACCACTCTGAAATGCATAGACAGAGCCATGGTTGACTATTCATCTATACAGTGTTTTTTTACATTTAAATGTTTTACAAACATTGGAGTAAAACAAGCTTATATTCTGATGGTTCTGATGGGTTACGACAGTTGAACTAAGCTCATTGAAAGAGTTTTTATGAGTCAATTACATTTTATCAGGTTTCAGGAAATAGCAAGGCACGTCTACTGCATCAACAAAAGCTGTTAATGATATAATTGATGCCATGGACAAGAAACAGCATGTGTCTCCCTTTTCATCCATCTGTCAAAGACATTTGACACAACTGATCATGACATCACGTTGCAAATACTTGTCAACATAGGATTATCTGATCAGGCATTCTCATGGTCCAAACGCTACCTGTCAGACAGAACTCATTGTGTCCAATTATATGGCGAGTCTTCTGATATGTTTTACTGTCCAGAAGAGGCTGCTACAGGGCTCTTTTCTTGGACCGCTATTGCTATCTATATAAAATAATGTTGGTAGAAATGTGTCAAATTACAGTTATTTATAGTTGTGCAGCAACTCTGAATAATGAATTTGAAGAACTGCAGTCTGCCTTTACTACGGTCTAGACTTTTAAATGCTGAAAAGGCAAAGTTGAATGTTTTTCAAGAAATCAAAGATGAAACCTGACTCTTCCGTGTATATTCACTATGCAAAACAAGCACATAGAAAGAGTAGCAACTTACAAGTACGTGGGTTTCTTGATAGATGTGTGTCTCACCTTTAAACCCAAAATCAAAGTTCTTGTGAAAAAGCTTAGGCTCAAGTGTGGTTTTTATTTTTGTAATAAGTCATGTTTTCTTTTGAAGTCAGAAAGAGGCTTGTTTCCTCTACTTTCGTGCCTGTAATTAATTATTGTGGTATCTTGTACATGTATGCCCCTGTGGCGTCATTACTTATGCTGGACACTGTGTACCATGGGGCGCTGAGGTTTGTTACTAAGTCCAAAGCTCTCCTCACACATCACAGTACCCTCTATATGAGAGTGGGCTAGACTTATTTAGCTTTTCATATCTCCCTGGCATACGACAGCAAAGGACAAGGGTTGCCTAGCCGTGTGCGTATTACCTCCACTAGGGGTGTGGCTACTTCTTGGGCATTGTTCAGCGGAATGAACATTGGGGATAATTGTGCTGCAGAGAGTTGAGGTTCCTCAAATACCTTTGTGAGGTTTAATAGCTTGGATGTAGCTGCTACCAGTGAGGCTCAAAGTGTTCTTATGACTGGGTCCAGGAGTGGATGTTAGGCAGTGCGCAATTGCGCATTTATCCGACTTACCACAGTTCCCTATGGGTTTGAGCCTTGGACTGCCTTGGGGTGCGGCAGCATTATCAGGGTTACCACAGTTTCCTGTTGATTTGAGCCTTAGGCTGCCGTGGCAGCGCACAAGTAAACGGCTTTCAGGTACAGCAGGTTTCCTGTGGGTTTGAGCCTCGGGCTGCTGTGGATCGAATCTGGTCGATGATATGCAGCGTGTGTACGTTTTACCAAGTCACTACAGGTGTTCTGTTTATTTGGATTCGCTGTTCCTTGTACGAGTTCTCTCATTTCAGGCTGGCAAGGTAAGTATAGTTTTTGGAACGATAGCGTCTATGGACTTGTTCATAGCCAAGTTCCTGCAGGTTATGGTTCCTTTTATGTAGCTCTGACAGTTCAGGCCTCATGAGTCTCTGACAGTACAGGCTTCTCAGGTAAGTATTTGGGAGAAAGGTGGCTTCTGTATACCCTTTTTGGAGCCAATGGAACCTCTGTGCTTGGGCTGCCGTCAGCCTCCTAGTTTGGTACCCTCTGAGCCTGCTTGGGGCATGATTGTATGATGTTATGTCTCCATAGTATGAATAGGAATTACTTTCTTCCCTGATGGACGGCCCAGATCTATAATGGTCAAACTGCTCAGGTTCAAAGATAAGTAGGAGATTCTCAGGAGAGCCAAGTGCCTGAGTGGAACCACAATCTTAATCAATGAAGACTTCTCCGAAAAAGTATGCTCCAAAAGAAAGGAACTACTGCCACGACTAATTGAAGAACATAAAAAAGGCAACATCTCATACTTGAAGTATGATCAGCTGGTCATTCACCCCCCTCTCGTAGGCCTATGGCAAGTGACTCTGCTATAGTTGACTGATTTGACACACCCACACACACATAAACACACTCACACACACACACACACACACACACACACACACACACATTTACTCTACTTTGTTCATGTGTTTCATCTATCTCATGACTAAAAACACACATTGCTCTAACTGTCACAACGCTTCAGTGGTTATGTGGACTGTGTCAATGTGCATTCCATAGGAAGTGCACCCCTATTGATAAAACTAACACAAATGTATGGTTGTATTGGACATGCACTTCTATGTTTACGTTCCACTCTCTGGATGATTCAGACTGTGTAGTTCTTTTAGTTGGGCAGGATATCAACCCTGATAACATGGTATTTAAACCATTAGATATTAATGAAGCGAACTATAAATATAATGAGTGTGTTGATCCAGATTAAAATGTCCTGAAATTTACCAGAGATGAGTCTATCACTTGTGATTACTATAATGTTAAGCAATTTAACAACCTGTAAAGCAGTTTATCTAATTCCAAGACTAGCTTATTTTCTACCTTTCATTTGAACGTTTGCGGTCTTCCTAAAAATCATGACCACGTTGTTCCTTATTTGTCATGACTTTTCTATGGTTGCCCTTTCAGAAACATGGTTGACTGAAGAGACAACAATGCTTTATGATGTCTCCTTGTAATGCTGTTCACCACTGTCGAACATCAACAGTCGGATGAGGAGTGTCCATTTTTGTTCGTAAACATTGTAATTCTTTGTTAGAGAGGACCTCACACTTACTGTACATCTGATAACATTGATGTTGAATCTCTTTTCATAGAAATTCCATTCTGTACATTTTTTGGGTGGTAAAAAAGTGTTTATTGGATGCATTTATCGGCCACCCGATTCTGACATTGGTTTCATTGATATCCTTGCATCATCCTTGAAGATAAAATGTGATAAATATGTTTTCTATTGGGTGATTACAACATAAACCTATTTAGAAGTGAGAACCACTCACTGACATCTGACTTTTTGAATACTTTATACTCCAGCTATCTGTATACCCTCATCTATAAGAGTGACCAGTTCATCTGCCACCCTTATAGATAATATTTTTGACAAATTCTTTGAATAATGTGGCTGATACAGGTATACTTTATACTGACATTTCTGACCACTTTCCAATGTTCCACTTCTCTTTGGCAGCAGGAAATGAACAGATGGGAATGATTAGTAGCGTTAAATGTACTAATTAAATAAATAATTGTGAGTGCTTTAAGATGTGATTGATGATATTTCATGGGAACATTTGTATAATCAGGCCGATGTGGAGTCTGCTTAGCAGACTTTTCTCACATCTTTCTGTAAAAAAAAAAACAAGTTGTATAAAAAGTTTGTCACAGATCCCTCTCCCCTGAATTCAGCAAATTACAAAAAGTATAAGAACAAATTTACTCACCTACTTCGAATATCCCAAAATAGATATTTTACTAACACATTCCAAGAATCCTTAAACAATATAAAGTAAACTTGGAAAATCAACTGTTGAATAAGAAAAAGGCAATAAGAAAAATAATTTATTGTTGGGAATAAGAACTATGGTGATTGTGATGTTATTTCATGTGAATTTAAAACACTTTTTTGTAAATGTAGGTTCCTCTCTGTCAAAGAAAATAGAGAAAACTGATGGAAATCCCTTGGATTACATTAAGGGACATTCCCATTCCCTGCTTCAGTTTGATCCTCCTGATGTAATGGAGGTGATGGAGGTAATTGGTAAATTAAAGATATCAGCAAGCGGTCATGATGAGATTGGTGTCTCGTGGTGAAATGTGTGTCTTCCTCGATTACTGATCCTCTAACGTATATCTTCACTGGTATTGTTCCCAAAGATTAGTAAATTGCCAAAGCTAGCCCTCTCTAAAAATCCAAGATTTTTACAAATTCTTGTTCAATACTACACTGTATTCTATATGACCACCAATATGTTTTTCGTAAAAATTACTCCACAGATAGGTCTCTTTTGCAACTTGTGGATAAAATCTTTACAGCACTGAACAACAATGAATACACTCTTGGCATCTTTTTAGATGTATCCAATGCATTTGACACGGTCGATCATGAAATATTACTTTCTAAATTGCATTTTTACAGTTTTCATTATTATACATATCATTGGCTATATAGTTATGTTTTATGATAGAGAATAATTTGTTTATGCAAATATGTGTGCATCTACCAGGGCCAAGATGTCCTGTGCTGTGCTGCAGGGTTCGTACAACCCCAAGAACACCATCCCAACCGTGATTATTCCTGATCTATATCAATGACCTGCTGTGTCTTCTAGCGTACTTCCCATTCTCTAATTAATGAAGCCTACTCAGGCATGGCCAAATTTTCTGAATGGTTCCAGATAAACAATTTATCTTTAAATGTTTAAAAAAATCTAGCTTTATTTTATTCACTAGTAAGAATAAGAAATGCTGGAAAGATCATATTCAATTTGATTGCAAGAAAGTGATGAAATCTGTTGGTATTATCAGAAAGATTAGTGGTTTGGTTCATCAGGATTGCTTCCTAAATCTATACTATAGCTTAATTTGCCCATATATCATTTACTGTAATATTGTCTGGGCCAGTACATATGCCTCCTACCTACACAAACTACTCATCATACAAAAGCCTCCTCTAATTACCTGGCTCCATCTGCACCTTTGTTTAAGAAACTCAATATCTTGTCTATATTAATGTACGCCAGTGATGCACTTTCATCTACAAATACTCATAACTCCCAGCAGGGTTGGCGAGTAACAAATTACATGTAATCCGTTATGTTACCAGCTACAATATTGTAATCAGATTACAGGTACTTTTGAAAACTAGATGATTACTTCGAGGATGACTTTTAAATTCAGAAAGGATGTTTGCGCAAAATAATATTTTACACTTTTCTATGTTTTCTCAATGACATTCAAATCCGTATTGTAAATGTGTATTTGAACCCAATAATGGTTGAATTCAAGATGCCTGTCAATCATTGTTTGACAGGCATCCCAGCCTATGGAATAAAAGTGGGTCTTTTAAAAAAATACATCAAAACTATGAAATAACACATATGGAATCATGTAGTAAACAAAAAATCGTTGTTATATTTGAGATTCTTCAAATAGCCACCCTTTGCCTTGATGACAGCTTTGCACACTCTTGGCATTCTCTCAAACAGCTTCATGAGGTATAGTCACCTGGAATGCATTTCAATTAACAGGTGTGCCTTCTTAATAGTTAATTTGTCGGTGGCCTCCTGAGTGGCGCAGTGGTCTAAGGCAATGCGTCGCAGTGCAAGCTGCATCGCTACTAGGGTTGCACATTTTGGGAAATATTCAGAGGTGGAAACGTTCTGTGGGAATTAAAGGGAATATATGGGAATTAACTTAAATATATGCAAATTAATATTAATACAATTTAAATGCAGATGTTTTTTGCATTGGATATACAGTATTTACCATATCATATGATAGTAACATAAACCTTTTACCTTATAATAAGTAGACAAAATTGCAATTGATTCAATCCTTCCAATAGAAATAAAAAAAACAAGCCCTCATCTTCACTGTCACTTTCCAACCTTGTTGAGGATGGCTCGTTGTCAGGCTTTAAAAGCCTAAAATTTGCCCGGATGGCCACCATTTTTTCAGCCCTTGAATTGGTCAGCCTGTTGCCTGCTTTGGTGTGTGTGTTCCCAAACAAGGACCAATTGCGCTCTGAAGCGGCTGATGTTGGTGGGATTTGGAGGATGATGGAGGCAACAGGGGAAAGAGCCTCAGATCCACAAAGTCCCTTCCACCAGGTGGCTGATGACATACAGTGGGGAGAACAAGTATTTAATACACTAACGATTTTGCAGGTTTTCCTACTTACAAAGCACGTAGAGGTCTGTAATTTTTATCATAGGTACACTTCAACTGTGAGAGACGGAATCTAAAATCTAAAATAAAAAAATCCAGAAAATCACATTGTATGATTTTTAAATAATTAATTTGCATTTTATTGGGTGACATAAGTATTTGATCACCTACCAACCAGTAAGAATTCCGGCTCTCACAGACCTGTTAGTTTTTCTTTAAGAAGCCCTCCTGTTCTCCACTCATTACATGTATTAACTGCAACTGTTTGAACTCGTTACCTGTATAAAAGACACCTGTCCACACACTCAATCAAACAGACTCCAACCTCTCCACAATGGCCAAGACCAGAGAGCTGTGTAAGGACATCAGGGATAAAATTGTAGACGTGCACAAGGCTGGGATGGGCTACAGGACAATAGGCAAGCAGCTTGGTGAGAAGGCAACAACTGTTGGCGCAATTATTAGAAAATGGAAGAAGTTCAAGATGACGGTCAATCTCCCTCGGTCTGGGGCACCATGCAAGATCTCACCTCGTGGGGCATCAATGATCATGAGGAAGGTGAGGGATCAGCCCAGAACTACACGGCAGGACCTTGTCAATGAGCTTTTCAAATAGAGCTTTTTGGTCTAAACTCCACTTGCCGTGTTTGGAGGAAGAAGAAGGATGAGTACAACCCCAAGAACACCATCCCAACCGTGAAGCATGGAGGTAGAAACATCATTCTTTGGGGATGCTTTTCTGCAAAGGGGACAGGACGACTGCACCGTATTGAGGGGAGGATGGATGGGGCTATGTATCGCGAGATCTTGGCCAACAACCTCCTTCCCTCAGTAAGAGCATTGAAGATTGGTCGTGGCTGGGTCTTCCAGCATGACAACGACCCGAAACACACAGCCAGGGCAACTAAGGAGTGGCTCCGTAAGAAGCATCTCAAGGTCCTGGAGTGGCCTAGCCAGTCTCCAGACCTGAACCCAATAGAAAATCTTTGGAGGGAGCTGAAAGTCCGTATTGCCCAGCGACAGCCCCGAAACCTGAAGGATCTGGAGAAGGTCTGTATGGAGGAGTGGGCCAAAATCCCTGCTGCAGTGTGTGCAAACCTGGTCAAGAACTACAGGAAACGTATGATCTCTGTAATTGCAAACAAAGTACCAAATATTAAGTTCTGCTTTTCTGATGTATCAAATACTTATGTCATGCAATAAAATGCAAATTAATTACTTAAAAATCATACAATGTGATTTTCTGGATTTTTGTTATAGATTCCGTCTCTCACAGTTGAAGAGTACCTATGATAAAAATTACAGACATCTACATGCTTTGTAAGTAGGAAACACTGCCGATTTTGCAGGTTATCAAATACTTGTTCTCTTCACTGTATGTTGGCATGACTGCCTTATTGCATCTCCATCCCAAAGCCCTTGCTTGGAAGTGTTCTTCGCCAGACTGCCAAGAACCTTGCCCTCATCCAGGCCAAGGTGGCGAGACATGGTAGTGATGATGTAGTTAATTATTCCCTGCCCACAAACATTCAATCACCCATCAGAGATGATTGTAATACAGTCTGCTTTCTCTATGATTTGCTTGACCTTCACTTGAACTCTGTTGAACTCTGCATCCAGCAAATGAGTAGATAAAGCATGTCTGGTTGGAGGGGTGTATGCTGGGCGAAGAACAATCAGAATCTCTTCCAATACACATTGCCTGTGAGAACCAGAGGTGAACCAGTTACATACACAGCTCGAGCAAGACATTCATCAGCATGTCTCTGACTATGTTCCTCCATTGAGTCTGATTCCAGGAGGACCATGAGCTGTTGCTATCGATAAGGTGTCTGATTCATCATTTTCACCTCGAAGAGAAGTAGAGCGACTTTAGTCAGAGGTTGCTTGTTGTGAGCGCTGAGGGAACTTTATGCCCTTGGCCAGATGATTCTGCATCTTTGTTGCATTCTTCACATATGATTTGGCACAGTATTTGCAAATGTACACAGCTTTTCCATCTACATTAGCTGCAGTGAAATGTCTCCACACCTGTAAAGATTAGAAAAAAATAAGTGGAAAAATAAAATACAATTCCATGTACAGATAAATGATTAGATTAAACAACTCCTTTGTAAGATACATGTTTTAAAATGAAACATGTTTTAAAATGTATGGAAACAGGTGAATTAACACTCCTCATTTAGCAGGCTCAAGCAAGCTAAAACCCACATGGTAACAATAACTAACTAGCAGAAATTGTTGACACACTTTGCTGTAGGCTACTACAGTATTTACTAGTTAACAAAAAATAATGTATGTCATATAAAATATATTCACCCCACCCAGTATTGTAATCATAACTTACCAGAAATCATGTAGTCCTTGGCTCAGACAGTGTAGTAGTGTAGGCTCAATAGCATCTCATTAGTGTGCAAGATCTTGAGAATCATCTTGTGATGGAAGAATGCACTGTGCATGCAGAGGGTTGCAATTCCATTGAATTGGGGATAGTTTAACCAAAATATTCCACAATACCTAGAATTACCTCATGTAGCCTACAAAAAAGGTTCACTGTTATAAGCTAACTTTGTTGAAGAATTTAAGCAAAATTCCCCAAATCTCTGGGC
Source organism: Thymallus thymallus (assembly GCA_023634145.1). Classification (NCBI taxonomy): domain Eukaryota; kingdom Metazoa; phylum Chordata; class Actinopteri; order Salmoniformes; family Salmonidae; genus Thymallus; species Thymallus thymallus. Next base: position 13,620,575 of record CM042421.1, on the reverse strand, counting down.
TTAACTTCCCATGGAAAATGTCTAGAAGATTTCCAGAAATGTACCTGAAAGTTTCCGACCCTATGCAACCCTAATCTCTACAGATGCTGGTTCGATACTCGTCTGTGTTGCAGCCGGCCATGGCCAGGAGACCCATGAGGCGTTGACAATTGGCCCAGCGTCGTCTGGGTTAGGGGAGGATTTGGCCAGCCGGGATGTCCTTGTCCCATTGCGCTGTAGCAACTCCTGTTGCGGGCCAGGCGCATGCACACTGACACGATCACCAGGTGTACAGTGTTTCCTCCGACACATTGGTGTGGCTGGCTTCCTGGTTAAGCGTGCATTGTGTCAAGAAGCTTGGCGGGTTGTGTTTCAGAGGACTTATGACTCTCAACCTTCGCCTCTCCCGAGTCTGTATGGGAGTTGCAGCGATGGTACAAGACTGTAGCTACGAATTGGATATAATTTTTGGAATTTCTTTCCTTCTTAAATATATGGCCAGCCATGTAAACTTGAACATTGATTTATCCTGCAATAGATGTTGTTCAATTGGTAATATACATTTTTGTCTTCTTCTAATGCCTCTTAAGGGGAAAGTATTCTAAGGGTAACAGAATGTAATCAGATTATGTTTTCTGAGTTTGGTTAATTCAAAAGTTACGTTATTGATTACAATTTTGGACAGGTAACTAGTAACCAGGGCCGGCCCTCCCATTAGGCAAGATTAGGTGATTGCCTATGGGGGCACTTGAATTTGGGGTGAAATTTTGACAACTGGCTGCCATCCTCCGGCGCCCCTGATCGGCTACTACACTGCCGGCGGCACCACAGCCACCAGCTGCCAGCTCATAGCGTTGCTGCAGTTCCCGCCACCACCCACTTCTCACGGGGGGCGCTGGTGGTGTAGTAGTCGATTTTTGTCTCGCCTAGGGTGGCAGAACGTCCAGGGCCAGCCCTGCTAGTAACTTTAACGTATTACATTTAGAAAGTAACCACCCAACCCTGCCTCCCAGACAGTTTACCAAAACCGTTCAATGGTTTCTTCCAGGTTGATTCTGAAATACATAAAAATAGCACAAGACTGCGATAACCTTCACCCTCCTCTCTGCCGCACCTCTCTATCAGATACAGATGTTCTATACTCTGGAATTCTTCAAGCGAAGACTGGGGGTCAGCCTGATGAACCAAACTACTCAGTCATCTCCATATAGCCTAGCTCTCACACACTCACATGCACACACACATTTAAACAAAACAAATATTGTTAGTTTTTTGTGATTACTGATCTATTTATCTATACATTTATAATTAAGTAAGTTTTGTTATCTGTTTTAACAAACCTTTATATTTTTGTACTTATATATTGTTTTTCTGTGGTGTGGTTTTCATATAGATAGATAGATAGATAGATAGATAGATAGATAGATAGATAGATAGATAGATAGATAGATAGATAGATAGATAGATAGATAGATAGATAGATAGATAGATAGATAGATAGATAGATAGATAGGTAGGTACTTTATTGATCCCCCGGGGGGGAAATTTCATTGTCAAGCAGCTACAACAAAACACAGGGCAGGTGCAAAATGCCACAACGAAAGTACACAAAAGACAGATACACGGTACATGATACATAGAGCGGCAGTATGAAAAAGTATAGAAATACAAAATATCTGAAGTGCAAAAAAATAAAAGCTATAAAAAGACATTGCATAGTATGGGTGGTTGGCTGAATATGTACACCATACATTGATGGATGTTGGATGGTTAACTATACTATACAGGTTGATGGCAGAGAAATACTTCAGTAGCTAAAAATGCGTATGATATGAGCGAGGGTAATAATAGTTTACTTAATAGACAGACTGGGTAAATGAATATAAGCCCTTGGGCTTACAACCACACCTGCACACCATTTTTATTTTTGTATCTGTATTGTTTTCTTTGGTGCAAATAATAATTATACTAATAATAATTATAATAATTTTATATCGAGTGAAAGGGAACATACAGTTATGAATATAACTGGTATAACATATTTTGGCCCTCTGCCGTCAGAAGGTTTGAGCTTGCTAAAGAGCGTTACTGAATTCAGGAAATGAATGCCAGTCCCGGTATTATAGCCAGGATGGCAGGGTTTCCAAAGGCGGACTCGGTATCCATTGGCCGATTGGAAGTGATTTCAGTTCTTCAGGTGAATATGATTGGTTGTCGACTCCCCATAGTATGTTATATCTTGTTCCCTCCTTCAGGGAACTGTAGTGACATTCATCAGTATGTTCTATGTTGTAAATGTGTTTGCTACTTTGTGTGCTGCTTATTTGGACAGGTCTCTCTTGTAAAATAGTTTGTTCATCTCAATAAGACTAACCTGGTAAAATAAAGGTAAAAACAATTATGCATTTATCAATTATATTATTCAAGAACAAATGGGTATTCACCATTCATTTAAAGGTTTTTAAAATATGGATGTAGCAACTAAGGATTCTACTTCAAAGTATTTTTACTTAGTTACTTTACACCACTGTGTATATGTGGGCTTGTGTACGCTATATCTAAACCTGACTGCTGTGTTATGATAGCACCACAAACCTCATCTCTCTCCCATGTGGTGGTCCGACCGCACCAGGGGTCCCCCAATAAAATGAAAATTATCATCTAATCTGACCAGAATCACATCACAGATCACGCACGCACGCACGCACGCACACGCAAACGCACACACACACACCTTGTCTACTATAAACTGTCTTGTATCTACCTCACACCACACAGCTAGATAGAAGCAGATGACAGCTTAGAGAGCAGTATGATGGTGAAAACATCTGATAGTATATACGTACCTACGCTGCAGGGTTCCTATTTGATTTAAAGGCCTAACCTCTTGTTATCTAGGTTAGGAACATAAATTGGGACTCTGGGGAGCAAGAGAGCCTGGGGGTAGAGAGAGTTGTCCCTTTCACCTCACCTGATGGTGAGAGCCTGGGGGTAGAGAGAGTTGTCTCTTTCACCTCACCTGATGGTGAGAGCCTGCGGGGTAGAGAGAGTTGTCCCTTTCACCTCACCTGATGGTGAGAGCCTGGGGGTAGAGACAGTTGTCCCTTTCACCTCATCTGATGGTGAGAGCCTGGGGGTAGAGAGAGTTGTCCCTTTCACCTCACCTGATGGTGAGAGCCTGGGGGTAGAGAGAGTTGTCCCTTTCACCTCACCTGATGGTGAGAGCCTGGGGGTAGAGACAGTTGTCCCTTTCACCTCACCTGATGGTGAGAGCCTGGGGGTAGAGAGAGTTGTCCCTTTCACCTCACCTGATGGTGAGAGCCTGGGGGTAGAGAGAGTTGTCCCTTTCACCTCACCTGATGGTGAGAGCCTGGGGGTAGAGACAGTTGTCCCTTTCACCTCACCTGATAGTAAGAGCCTGGGGGTAGAGACAGTTGTCCCTTTCACCTCACCTGATGGTGATGTCATAGCTCCCACACTGACAGAGAGAGAATCAGCAAACACAGTTGAAAAACAGTTGAAACATAACAAACACAGATGAAACAGTTGAAACATAACAAACACAGATGAAAAACTGTTGAAACATAACAAACACAGATGAAACAGTTGAAACATAAAAAACACAGATGAAACAGTTGAAACATAACAAACACAGATGAAACAGTTGAAACATAACAAACACAGATGAAAAACAGTTGAAACATAACAAACACAGATGAAACAGTTGAAACATAACAAACACAGATGAAACAGTTGAAACATAACAAACACAGATGAAAAACAGTTGAAACATAACAAACACAGATGAAACAGTTGAAACATAACAAACACAGATGAAACAGTTGAAACATAACAAACACAGATGAAACAGTTGAAACATAACAAACACAGATGAAAAACAGTTGAAACATAACAAACACAGATGAAACAGTTGAAACATAACAAACACAGATGAAACAGTTGAAACATAACAAACACAGATGAAAAACAGTTGAAACATAACAAACACAGATGAAACAGTTAAAACATAACAAACACATACACATAAAATACACAGCTGTACACTACACAGTGCTTGTTCATTGGTCTTTTCCACATGACTAAACTGTAATAATGAAACGAGTACGATACTCAGTGAACCCTTTCCAATTCTATTACCATTGTTGTTCATCAACGAGCGACCCCGCTGGGAAACATTACACAATCATTTTGTCAATAGAGACGTCATTCCATCATGTGGAGTGTTTTCATTTGGCTCCTGATGAGACCAAGAGGAAAGTCACACATGAGAGGGATGCGGAGTAACGCCTGTTTAAAATGAAAATTATAAAACTCAAGTTTTCAAGCAGAATCAAAGAGGGCATATGATTACATTACTAATTATAACTACAAAAATAGAGTGGTTAAAATCTGAAGCCTTATTATATGATTATTCTAAGAGTACAATGGTTGGCTGTCGCTAACACCAAAACACAATGCTGATTAATATTCTAGAACCTAGTTAGTTTCTATGCTTGGAAACCCCTGCCTACTTTCCACAGGAGGCTAATTAGCAATAGCAATTATCCTGCCTTCCTTGCTGTTATTCTGATTGGGGCCAAGGTACGTGCTTGCTAATTCAGGTGCTGCAGCGAGCGACTTTGAAAGCTCTTTGGTTGTAAATAAACACACAAGCCACACACACAGTAAGCAACTAAAAACCACACACCTTTGATTTTTGTTTGGAGGCATCAGCAAAGAGCAAGCCAAGGTCATGAAGGACATTAATTACGTACGATAGGATCAAAAGTTCAAGTTTTGGGTGAGTCATTTCTCTTTCGTTTTCAGCTTGGTCTGAGGACCATGGTTTACCTGATGGAAAAATCACATGATTTCACGTGATATTTCCACATGTTTTGCACATTTGAAATCATGTGTTTTTGGAACACTTTGCATGTGATGATGTGGATTTACACATGTGAAATCATGTGTTTTGGAACATTTCACATGTGATGATATTTCACATAACCTCTCACATGAGATTTCACAGGTGATGCCCTGCAAAAATAAATGATGTGTTATGGCACACACAGTGCTTTAACTTAAATATTTGACACTTATGTCTACCTTGTGTTTGTTCATTTATACAGAAATTACTAAACTTACCTGGGATTTTGAAATATTTTGGTTCGCAGCAGACTGATCTTCGTGCTTGAAATAAGTAAATAAAATCAATGAAGAGAGAAATGTTGCAAAGGGTCAGAAACCTTCCAGTAAATTTCTGGGCTTTTCCAGTTTGTGGCATAGCAGAAAGATTCTTGTACCTCAAATCCTGATGTTGTGAGTTCAAGTTTCAGGTGGGGCCATATATTAAGTAGAGAGCAATAACACATGGAATTGCACATGTGAAAACACATATTCATATGTGAAGTGTTCCAAAAACATGATTTCACATTTAAAGTGTTCCAAAAACACGTTTTCACATGTGAAGTGTTCCAAAAACATGTTTTCATGTGAGAAATCATTAGATTTTCCACATCTGACATCATGTGATTCAACATGTGATAACATAAAAACTTGCTGTAAGGTTTGTGGTCAATAGGATACTGTTATCAGATGTGTTTTGCTATATACAGCGGGTGAAATAAGTATTGAACACGTCACCATTTTTATCAGTAAATATATTTACAAAGGTGCTACTTTCTATGAAAGTTTCACCAGATGTTGGTAACAACCCAAGTAATCCATACATACAAAGAAACCAAAACAAATAAGTTCAGAAATTAAGGTATGTGTAATAATGTGAAATGACACAGGGAAAAAGTATTGAACACATGAAGAAAGGGGGGTTCAAAAAGGCATGGAAAGCCAAGACAACAGCTGAAAACTATCAGTAATTAAAAAGCAATCCAGCCCCCTGTCAGTGCAAATTAATATCAGCTGGTTCAGTCCCAACTGATGGCCTACAAAAAGGTCTCATTGCCAAGGTGTCACACAAGACACATCTCATGATGGGTAACAGTGCTCACTGGAACATTCAGAAGCTTAGAAATGCGCCTATAACCAATGCCATCATTATGTTTTGCAACAATTAGGTTGTGAATGTCTTGAGACAGCTTGTGTGACACCTTGGCAATGAGACCTTTTTGTAGTCCATAAGTTGGGACTGAACCAGCTGATATTAATTTGCACTGACAGGGGGCTGGATTGCTTTTTAATTACTGATAGTTTTCAGCTGTTGTCTTGGCTTTCCATGCCTTTTTGAACCTCCCTTTCTTCATGTATTCAATACTTTTTCCCTGTGTTTTGGTTTCTTTGTATGTATAGATTACTTGGGTTGTTACCAACATCTGGTGAAACTTTCATGTCAATAGCACCTTTGGAAATATATTTACTGAGAAAAATGGTGACGTGTTCAATACTTATTTCACCCGCTGTATTTACTTTCAATCACAAAGCACTTGGTTATTTTTTGCTTGTATTGCAAATTCACTTGGCATGCCACACTTGCAATCGCCTTTAAACTAGGATATTTTAGATACGCTTATGGCACAAACTGTACAACATGTTTGTTTTATAGTAAGTTACCGGCTACTGAGTTGGTGTGAAAATAGTGGAACTGTATTTTGTCAGTAAATAGGCAACTCAGTATTGGGTTTACTTTCTGAATTGACTAGAACATAAATGGAATTGACCTTAACACTGACAGTGTGAGGGCTTGGTTGTGGTAAGGCCTCTTACTCCCACCAGGGGGGGGTGAGAGGTACACAATCAAGTCCTCACACCCTAACTGGGGAGATTAATGATCCCCAATCAGAGACAGCTGTCTAGTGTTGTCTCTGATTGGGGATAGTATTTAGGCCCCACACACATCCACCTGTGCGTGGATCATTGCTTGTGTTAGTGTTCTTGAGTTGTTCACTACAACGCCACGGTGTTACATAGCTTTCTTGTTTTTGTTAGTGTTTTATTTATAAATAAAACATGTTCGCACAGTCCTCTCGCTCTGCGCCTCGTTCCCTGCACACTCACCGTGACAGACAGGTTGCCACTGTTACAGTATTCTGCCAATCAGCAAGTGATGTGCATGTTGTCAATAGAAGGGCCAGTGATTGCTAGTGGCAGCAAGTGCCCTGTAGGTTACTGGCAACATTCTTCCAGTAAATGATTGTGACTTTTACAATAACTTCCTGACAAGCAGTTTCCAGTTAAGAAAGTATTAATTCACAGCAACAAATTGCCATTAAGTTACAGGAAATTATATATATATTTATAATAAACATTTCATAGTTCAGTTCCTTCATATGTACAGTATACCTGTGGAGTGTACCTTGGACCTTTTTGTACTCCAGGTAACAATATCCTCACCCTTTTTCCTTTCTTTTTTTAAGTGTGTTAATATACACTGAGTGAACCAAACATTAGAAAAACCTCCGCTTTCCATAACATAGATTGACCATGTGAATCTAGTTAAAGCTATGATCCTTTATTGATGTCACTTGTTAAATCCACTTCAATTAGTTTAGATGAAGGGGAGGAGACAAGTTAAAGAAGGATTTTTAAGCATTGAGACATGGATTGTGTTTGTGTGTCATTCAGAGGGTGTATGGGCAAGACAAAATATAGTGCCTTTAAATGGGGGTATGGTAGTATGTGTCATGCTCACGGATCTGGTGGTCTAGCTGCACTGTAGCAGGACATTTCAGTTTGTCAGCTCCCAAGAGGTAATGAGTTCAAATCCCATTTAAGGCTGAGTCCAAGTTGTGGTCACAGTATAAGATTGTACGGTAATGGAAATCAGAATACAGACGCATACTGTAATTTTATAGAAATAACACCTTCAAGCTGTTATATATATATTTACATTATTTTTACTGCAACTTTAGACAAAGTGAATAAATGTATTCTTGGCAATATTCATTATGTCCACATAATGTACCTGGTGGAACAGTAGGAACATCAGGTAGCTAGCAACCAAGAGGTTGTGAGTTTAACTACCAAGTGATGTTGAGTTCCAAATAATCATCATGCTATCCGTTAACATTAACATCTGAATTTAGCTGTAAACTTCCAGTGGAATGTGACACAACATCCTAAAATCGTCCCTGGAACAAACCGGGAACTGGACAAAAACTGCAGGGGACCATGACTGTTTAAATGTAATTAATGTCATTTATGCCTTTCAAAGTAAAATATTCTAATCAACATTTGACTCCTGGGTTTTCACATGCGCTCAAATATTGTCACGTTTAGTGTCATGGTATCACATGTTGAAATGTTGCATCCCCATGTTGTCACACTTATTTCACATGAGATCGTGTTTTCACATGTTGTCGTGTTGTTTATGTTATCATATGCTGAAATTTTGCATCCTCATGTTGACCCATTTATTTCACATTATTTCACGAGATCATGTTCTCACATGTACTCACATGTTGTCATGTGCAGTTTTATACAGTGGTGTAAAGTACTTCAGTAAAGTAACAACATGTTTATAGAAACAGAGTGAAACGTGCTGTTAACTTCCCCCCCAGATTACAAACACTTCATTTCACTTCAAACCCCATGTATCAGAGATAAATTATAGTCTTCTTAGAGAGGCCAAAATATTCTCTTTCCACCCTAATCTCTCTTTCATAATTGATAAAAAGAGAAAGAAAAATTGCATATAGAACCTTTAGTTTAGTCTCAGATGTCCAAATGAATCTTTCCTGATCCCGGTGCAAATGGTTTTATCAATTTTTCTACGGTCTTGAGTATCCGTCTGAGAATACATGCCGCTGTGCAGTCGGCACAGTGGCACGAGATAACGTTACACTTTGAATCTCCAACAACTTTCAATCTAAATTCAGTTTGAGTTCCGATCCAGTGAATTTGCATTTGAATCATTGGCAAGAGTTGGAGAGTCGAGAGCTTCCATCAGATCACTATGTTTCCCTCTCTCTGAGTGCACTTTGCCTTCCACTATTATCGGCTTCACAAAGTCAATACAATAATTACTTTTGATATCTACAGATCCTATAGCAGAAAAATAGTGCACAGTAAGCTCTCTCTATCTCTATGAAAAAAGTCCATTATTTCCAACTCAGCAAGTCTGCCTTAGACGACACCTTTAATTCCAAAAACCCACAGCAACCTAGAAATATTGATTTAATATATAATTATAGGACAAAGCGAAATATCATATTAAAATCAATGTCACTAAACATTCCTGGGATTGGAAAGGAAGAAAAAGCTTGTACGATAGCATATACAGTTGAAGTCGGAAGTTTACATACACCTTAGCCAAATACATTTCAACTCAATTCCTGACATTTAATCCTAGTAAAAACTCCCTGCTTTAGGTCAGTTAGGATCACCACTTTATTTTAAGAATGTGAAATGTCAGAATAATAGTAGAGAGAATGATTTATTTCAGCTTTTATTTCTTTCATCACATTCCCAGTGGGTCAGAAGTTTACATACACTCAATTAGTATTTGGTAGCATTGCCTTTAAATTGTTTAACTTGGGTCAAACGTTTCGGGTAGCCTTCCACAAGCTTCACCGTTGGGATGGTGTTCTTCGGCTTGGAAGCCTCCCCCTTTTTACTCTAAACATAACGATGGTCATTATGGCCAAACAGTTTTACTTTTGTTCCTTCAGACCAGAGGACATTTCCCCAAAAAGTACGATCTTTGTCCCCATGTGCAATTGCAAACCATAGATTGTTTTTTTTATGACTGTTTTGGAGCAGTGGCTTCTTCCTTGCTGAGCGGCCTTTCAGGTTATGTCGATATAGAACTTGTTTTACTGTGCATATAGATATTTTTGTACCTGTTTCCTCCAGCATCTTCACATGGTCCGTTGCTGTTGTTCTGGGATTAATTTGCACTTTTTGCACCAAAGTAAGTTAATCTCTAGCAGACAGAATGAGTCTTCTTCCTGAGCATTATGACGGCTGCGTGGTCCCATGGTGTTTATACTTGCGTACTATTGTTTGTACAGATGAACGTGGTACCTTCAGGTGAGCCAGACTTGTGGAGATCTACCATTTTTTGCTGAGGTCTTGGCTGATTTATTTAGATTTTCCCATGATGTTGAGCGAAGAGGCACTGAGTTTGAAGGTAGGCCTTGAAATACATCCACAGGTACACCTCCAATTGATGTCAATTGGCCTATCAAAAGCTTCTAAAGCCATGACATAATTTTCTGGAAATGTCCAAGCTGTTTAAAGGCACAGTCAACTTAGTGTATGTAAACTTCTGGCCCACTGTAATTGTGATAAAGTGAATTATAAGTGAAATAATCAATTTATTGTGTCATGCACAAAGTACATGTCCTAACCGACTTGCCAAAACTATAGCTTGTTAACATTAAATTCTTATACTTAGTTATTAATTTTATACAACATTCAGATGCAAACCTCATAATTGAGGAGTGTGCACTTTCAAAGATACAGTTATGTTGTTCTACCATCCTTAGTTACATCCCAAATTAGTAACAAATTCAACATATTGTTCTTTGAGTCCCCACCAACAATTTCCCACATTGTTTATGTTGGAAATATTGTTTAATTATCCACTTTTGGATGCTGACGTTTTGGCGGGAAGAAATCCTCTCTCTCCCAATACTGCATGGCAGGAAGAGAAAGTTTCTGCAAGGAATTTACAACCGGTCATAAACTGGCCAACTATTTGAATAAACTGTAGGCCTACTGCACCTCTGATTGGTTATGCCACACCGGTCTGTGTTGAGTACAGGCTGAGTCATGCATGTAAATGCAACAGAATCCTATTTCACAATCGCCAAGTCCAGAACAGACAATGGGAGGCACACGGTTCTACATTGAACTCTTTTCCACATCAGGTAACTGATGCAAGCAGTAGAATCAGATTTAAAAAAACAGATCAAAATACACCTTGTGGAACAGCGGGACTGTGAAGAGACACACACACACACACACAGGTACAGACACGCATAAGCACACGGGCGCTAGCACATGCACTCTACACACATGTACATTGTAACATTGTTGTATAGGGGTATCATTTTGTGGTGGTGTGACAGTGGTATAAGATCAACGGTTTTATATTTTGTTTTATGTGTAACATAAGTGTCTTAACTAACAGGAAAAACTTTTGAGAGTTGAGTGAAGTTCAATCTCCTGTTTCTCGTGCTCATAAAGGTTTTAAAAGTGTTATATTTAACCAATAAGGCCAGAGGAGGTGTGGTATATGGACAATATACCTCAACGCGGAGTGCCTGGACACAGCCCTTAGCCGTGGTATATTGTCCATATATCACAAACCCCTGAGGTGCCATACTGCTATTATAAACTGGTTACCAACTTAATTAGAGCTGTAAAGATGTTTTGTCATACCTGTGGTATACGGTCTGATATACCACAGCTGTCAGCTAATCAGCATTCAGGGCTCAAACCACAGTTTATAATATCAGCTATGTACAGTGTTTATAACAATGTGCAAATAATTGTAGTGCGAATAGTAGAGGAAGATAAGTAAACAGATAAATATTCTCTCTCTCTCTCTGACGCTCTTGCTCTGTCTCTTTCGATATCTCTGTCTCTCACTCGATCTCTCTCTCTCTGTGCCCTGCTGGTGACATCATACATAGGACAACCTGGCGTTTATTTCTTATCACCACCAGCTGAGAAGGAACATCCCCACTCCCCCTGATGTGACGCACACTGACTGTGACACTGATGTGTGTTTCTCATGTTGAGATGATTAGCTGTGGAAGGGAGGAAGGAAGGGCAGCCCTACGGTGTCAGAGAGAGAAAGTAATCTCCTCTCCTCCTCCTCTTCTCTCTTCCTCTGCTAGACTGCCAGGGTCTGGGAGCCAGAGGTGTACGTTTTATGAATGGCATCTCTCAGCGTCAGTGTTCGGGTGCATTTCTACTTCTGCTGCTGTCACCTCAAACCCTCCAACCCTGCTCTGGCTCTCTCCAGCTTGCAGCCACTTAGGGGGTACTGTCGGATGACTTTCCACAATACCAGAAGCAAAATAACATGCACCGGCAGACTGTTAATCCAACGTGCACACAGCACGTAGGGTGGATTTCACAGGCTATTGAACAAACAACAGCAGCAGCCCAGACCATGCAAGTAATTGGGTTTTGTCCTGATGGAGTCTCTTCCGCTATTCAGTCTGAGTGAGCATGAAGTTTGACTCGCCTGTCAAAACAGAGATTGAGTTCTCCAAAATAAAAGTAGTCTGTTTAAAAATAATTCCCATTGAAAACCTGACTACCAAGAGCACAGCTGAATCTTTACAGACTGTACACTAACAGAACAGACAAGCCTAGAGGAGATCAGTACTCAGCAAGCAACTAATTTTAGAATGAATAATAGGGACCTGACCTGCTTAATACACTGGCCTCTCATCTGAATGTTAACATCCTGGTTGTAATATTAAGAGAGCAGACACACCTGAGCCCTACTAAAACCAACAGACAGGTGGTGATTATTCCATTGTGTTTTTCTGATACAGGATCCACTGTAAACAGCTGTATCTCTCCTCTCCTGTTCTCCCATCCCTCCCATTCCCTCCTCTCCTTTCCTCTCTTCTACTCCCCCTCTCCTCTCCTCTCCTCTCCTCTCCTCTCCTCTCCTCTCCTCTCCTCTCCTCTCCTCTCCTCTCCTCTCCTCTCCTCTCCTCTCCTCTCCTCTCCTCTCCTCTCTTCTCCATCAGACCTTATATTCTAGGTTTGTTTGTGTGTATAGCCCAGTGTTTGACACCAGGGAGACTGGAGGTGTCCCTTCAGTTGATATGCATTAGCTTTCCAGTTTCTGGCAGCTATCAGATTCCCACCAACACGCTGCAAGGAGGAAATAGAGTTTTAAGGACAGGAGAGTAGATTTGGCTGCTTTTTAAATTTGTTACAGGGTCCGTAGCGCTCCCACAGGAGGTGCACTTCAATCTGAGGACGAAGAAGTCTGTGTTAATATAATAGAGAGAGGAGACCTGAGCAAAACCAACGTGTAAATGGAATTCAGTCTCTCCAGACTCAGACAGTGTTATTCTATTGGTATACAGTACTGGAGTAAGTACCACTGGCCTCTCCACTAGGGGTTTGTCCATGCAGCCTAGGACCCATATGTCAGATGTATTGGTCTATCACATGTACCATAAGTGTCAATTCAATTCAATTCAATAGCAGTTCAATTCAAATTCCATTGAAGCAAATTACCTGTGCACTCAATGATAGACTGTATGACTGAGTGAAGCTGTATAGCTTGCTTCGCGTTAATGCAACTCTTTCATAACCTTCTCCCTCTCTGTGTATAGCTCTGGTCTGTAAGGAGCAGTTAGTGACAGATTTGTGCTGAAATCGTCTCTGACAGTCCAGGGCTGGCCCTCATCTCTCATTCTGAAGGACAGTCTGTGTCAGCCTATCTTCCCTTTCTCAATTTCTCCCCCTCTCCATATCTTCTTCTCCCTCTCCCCCCACTATCCCTCTCTTTGCCTTCATTTCTATTTCTCTCTCTTTCCATCTTGCCCCATCAGCACCCTCCCTGTCCCCTCCCCACTCCTTCTCTGTTGCTCTCCCTCTATTTCAGTCTCTCTCTTCCTCTCAACCTGATAGAGGAGATTCATTTATTTATTTAACCAGTGGTGTATTTAAGAGGGGAGATGCTGATGATGGGCCAGAGACGGGAGGGTCACATAGACCTGTTATTATAACCCATTAAAACAACTCCTACGCAGTTTTACAAATGGTTTAAGTAATTGTGTATGCAAACGGTGTGTGTGTGTGTGGAGAGAAGAGGGTTTTGTGTGCAATTGTGTGTCTGTGTGTGTACAGTATGTGTGCACACATGCTTGTGTGTTTGTTAGTTTTTTCACTTATGTAGATTAGTTCCCTACACACTCCAAGTCCCCCAATTTTAAGTCATTATTCATGATTATTTATTCCAATAAAGCTGGTTTATAATCCTGGCATGAATAAAAATGCCATAGAGGGGATACCACCCTGAGAGGAAGGTTAGGACACCATCACGTTAAAGAGAATGCCAGTCTCTGGGTGTGTCTGAAATGGCACCCTATTCCCTACATAGTACACTACTTTTGACCAGAGCTCTTTGAACCCTGGTCAAAAATAGTGCACTAGCGAATACTGTACCATTTGAGAAGCAGACTGTTTAACTCAAGGCTTGTCATTATATACATGCATAAACATGTGATATCTCTCATTGCATTTTAAACATGTGAAGGTTATGAGCTCCACAATGAGATACTGTTTGTTTAATTAACATGTAATTATTAGCATAGTCCCGGATAGCAGGCCTGATTTATTTAATCTCTATATACACTCAGGCCTATATTGTATTAGTTTTATGTTCATTAACCGATGCTAATGAGTGTATGTGTGTGTGCATGTGAGCTAGAGTGTGTGTGTGTGTGTGTGTGTGCGCTTGTGTTCATCTAGTGTGTGTACATGTGTGTGACTGCACACACGTGTGTGTGTGTGTGTGTGTGTGTGTGTGTGTGTTCCCCTCTTCACATAGTAATTTGCAGTAAACAGGAGCCCTCTGAGACACAGGCCTGCCTGGATGCATTATTCAATTCAATCATCATTATCCCGGGTCTCACTGATATCCCAACAATACACACACACACACACACACACACACACACACACACACACACACACACAATGGAGATAAAAGCACACCTGCGTCTCTCAATGCTCTCAGGCACTGAGTAGGAATACAGGATTAGCATTGAGTAGGTCAGAATATGATGTGAATGGGAACAAGCATAATGAAGTGCTAATGTGCTCACAGATATGAGGATGTACAGTACGTTGTACGACATTAGTGACTAATCGTATTCCAGTTACAGCCACTCATAATCACTTATTATGACCCTAGTCCTAGGCTAACGCTAGCCCTAATTTAAACCAGTATTCCAGTTACAGCCACTCATAATCACTTATTATGACCCTAGTCCTAGGCTAACGCTAGCCCTAATTTAAACCAGTATTCCAGTTACAGCCACTCATAATCACTTATTATGATGACCCTAATCCTAGGCTAACGCTAGCCCTAATTTAAACCAGTATTCCAGTTACAGCCACTCATAATCACTTATGATGACCCTAGTCCTAGGCTAACGCTAGCCCTAATTTAAACCTAATGGTCACAATAGCAAAACTAAATCTGTACTTTACAGACTAAATAGAGAATGTGTACTTATCAACAAATAAGTCATATGTTATGCATTATTAAAGATGTCTAGTAGGATTCAGAGCAGTTTCTTATGATTTCTCAAAATGGTCAAAAGACCACAAGCATAAATCTACAAGCTTTACTTTTGCAGACACATAACTGGAATAATACATTAGCTCTAGTAGATTATTATTTGTTCAGTACATTGAAGATGAGTTGGGTTATGGATATACTTCATGATCTCAAGATGATTTTACAGATTATTTTTCCATTATCCATTTACCTTTATAAAGTGCATTCGGAAAGTATGCAGACCCCAAGACGTTTTCTACATTTTGTTACGTTACAGCCTTATTCTATAATGGATTAAATTGTTTTTTTTTTCATCAATCTACAAAGCAAAAACTGTTTTTTAGAAATAATATAACCGACACATCACATGTAAGTATTCAGACTCTACTCAGTGCTTTGTTAAAGCACCTTTGACAACGATTACAGCCTTGTACACAGGTTGGATGGGGAGAGTCGCTGAACAGCTATTTTCAGGTCCCTCCAGAGATGTTCGATCGGGTTCAAATCCGGTCTCTGGCTGGGCCACTCAAAGACATTGAGACTTGTCCCAAAGCCACTCCTGCGTTGTCTTGGCTGTGTGCTTAGGGTTGTTGACCTGTTGAAAGGTGACGCTTCGCCCCAGTCTGAGGTCCTGAGTAGGTTTTCATCAAGGATCTCTATGTACTTTGCTCCGTTCATCTATCCCTCAAACCTGACAAGTCTCCCAGTCCCTGACGCTGAAAAACATCTCCACAGCATGATGCTGACACCACCATGCTTCACCGTAGGGTTGGTGCCAGGTTTCCTCCAGATGTGACACTTGGCATTCAGGCCAAAGAGTTCAATCTTGGTTTCATCAGATCAGAGCATCTTGTTGGTGGAATGCTGCAGAGATGTTATAATTCTACAGAAGGACAATCATCTCCACAGAGGAATTGTCAGAGTGACCATCGGGTTCTTGGTCACCTCCCTGACAAAGGCCCTTCTCCCCAGATTGCTCAGTTTGGCTGGGTGGCCAGCTCTAGGAAGAGTCTTGGTGGTTCCAAACTTCTTCCATTTAATAATGATGGAGGCCACTGTGTTCTTGGGGACCTTCAATGCTGCAGACATTTTTTGGTACGCTTCCCCAGATCTGTGCCTCTCGGAGCTCTACGGACAATTCCTTTGACCTCATGGCTTGGTTTTTGCTCTGACAAGCACTGTCAACTGTGGGACCTTACATGGACAGTTGTGTGCTTTTCCAAATCTTGTCCAATCAAATGAATTTACCACAGGTGCACTCCAATCAAGTTGTAGAAATATCTAAAGGAGGATCAATGGAAACAAGATGCACCTGAGCTCATTACTTATGTTTTTTTAATTCGAAAAACCTGTTATCGCTTTGTCATTATGGGGTATTGTGTGTAGATTGATGAAGACATTTTTTTTATTTAGTACATTGTAGAATAAGGCCGTATCTAAATATGGAAAAAGTCAAGGGGTCTGAATGCTTTCCAAATGCCCTATATATTTAAATATATATTATAAAAAACATTTGTAGATTGAAGTTGAGTTGTGTTATGTGAATAGGTTTGTTTAGTGTCTCTTGCACATTGTTAGACCTGGTTTATGTCAGTTTTGCTAAATAGTCAAAGGATAGACCTGTCTAAATGACTATCGCCCTGTAGCACTCACATCTGTAGCCATGAAATGCCTTTAAAAGGCTGGTCAGGCTTACATCAACACCATCATCCCAGACACCCTGGACCCTCTCCATTTCGTATTAACACCTACGTGATAATGCTGTTCATTGGCTACGGCTCAGAGGCCAACGTCACAGTGCCCTCCAAGCTCATCACTTAGCTAAGGAGCCTGGGACTGAACACATCCATCTGAACTGGATCCTGGACTTCCTGATGGGACAACCCCAGGTGGTGAGGATAGGCAACAACACATCTGCCACGCTGACCCTCAACACAGGGGCCCCTCAGGGGTGCGTGCTTAGTCCCCTCCTGTACTCTCTGTTCACCCATGACTACATGGCCATGCACAACTCCAACGCCATCATTAAGTTTGCAGACGACACAACGGTGGTAGGCCTGTTCACGGATGATGATGAGACAGCCTATAAGGAGGAGGTCAGAGAACTGGCAGTGTGGTGCCAGGACAACAACAACCTCTCCCTACACCTCAGCAAGACAAAGGAAATGATCGTAGACCAAAGGAAATGGAATGTCCCCATTCACATCGATGGGACTGTAGTGGAGCGAGCCGTGAGTTTCAAGTTCCTTGGTGTCCACATTACTAAGGACCTATCATGGTCCAAACACACCAACACAGTCGTGAAGCAGGCACAACAATGCCGCTTCCCCCTCAGGAGGCTGAGTGAGGAACTACAGAAGGTAGTGCATACGGCCCAGTACTTTAATAGGGCTGAGCTCCCTGCCATTCTGGACCTCTATACCAGGCGGTGTCAGAGGAAGGCTCTAAAAACACTCCACCCACCCAAGTCACAGACTGTTGTCTCTGCTACAACATGGAAAGCAGTACCGGAGCGCCAAGTCTGGGACCAAAAGGCTCCTGAACAATTGAGATTTAGGATGAGTTGGACCACAGATTGAAGGAAAAGCAGCCAACAAAAAGCTTGGCATAGGTGGGAACTCCTTCAAGACTGTTGGAAAAGCATTCCAGGTGAAGCTGGTTGAGAGAATGCCAAGAGTGTGCAAAACTGTCATTAAGGCAAAGGGTGGCTACTTTGAAGAATCTAAAATAAATTTTGATTTGTTTAACACTTTTTTGTTGACTACATGATTCTATATGTGTTATTTCATAGTTTTGATGTCTTCATTATTCTTCACTGTAGAAAATAGTAAAACCCTTGAATGAGTAGGTGTGCCCTAACTTTTGACTGGTACTGTGATGTTATATATACACACACAACCATTCAAAAGTTTGGGGTCACATAGAAATGTCCTTGTTTTCCCATGAAAACATACATGATATTATTTGCAAAATGAATAGGAAATATAGTCAAGATGTTGACAAGGTTATAAATAATGATTTTTAATTGAAATAATAATTTTGTCCTTTGCTTTCGTAAACTTTGCTTTCGTCAAATAATCCTCCATTTGCAGCAATTACAGCCTTGCAGACCTTTGGCATTCTAATTGTCAATTTGTTGAGGTAATCTGAAGAGATTTCACTGTTTCTTCCCTAAATAGTTCTGGAGCTGTGCTTTGGGTCATTATCCTGTTGTAGGAGGAAATTGGCTCCAATTAAGCGCCTTCCACAGGGTATGGCATGGCGTTGCAAAATGGAGCGATAGCCTGCGTCTCAAGAATGTTCTTCTTTGTGATGCGAACACCTCACACTTAGATTCGTCTGTCCATAACACTTTTTCGAATCTTCCTCTGTCCAGTGTCTGTGCTCTTTTGCCCATCTTAATTATTATTATTTTTTTGGGCCAGTTTGAGATATGGCTTTTTCTTTTGCAACTCTGCCTAGAAGGCCAGCATCCAAGAGTTGCCTCTTCACTGTTGACGTTGAGACTGGTGTTTTGCGGGTACAATTTAATGAAGCTGCCAGTTGAGGACTTGTGAGGCATCTGTTTCTCAAACTAGACACTAATGTACTTGTCCTCTTGCTCAGTTGTGCACCAGGGCCTCCCACTCTTTCTTTTCTTGTTAGAGCCAGTTTGCCCTGTTCTGTGAAGGGAGTAGTACACAGCGTTGTACGAGAGGCTGTTGAGCTTATCAAGCACAGTTTTCAGCAGTGCTAATATAATTGCAAAAGGGTTTTCCAATGATCAATTAGCCTTTTAAAATTATAAACTTGGATTAGCTAACACGCGATTGGAACACTGATGGTTGCTGATAATGGGCCTCTGTACGCCTATGTAAATATTCCATAAATTTAAAATCACCCATTTCCAGCTACATCATTCATTTCAAAATGTCTAAGTGACCCCAAACGTTTGAACAGTAGTGTGTGTGTGTGTGTATATATATACAGTGGGGAGAACAAGTATTTGATACACTGCCAATTTTGCAGGTTTTCCTACTTGCAAAGCATGTAGAAGTCTGTAATTTTTATCATAGGTACACTTCAACTGTGAGAGACGGAATCTAAAACAAAAATCCAGAAAATCACATTGTATGATATTTAAATAATTAATTAGCATTTTATTGCATGACATAAGTATTTGATCAACTACTCTCACAGACCTGTTAGTTTTTCTTTAAGAAGCCCTCCTGTTCTCCACTCATTACCTGTATTAACTGCACCTGTTTGAACTCGTTACCTGTATAAAATACACCTGTCCACACACTCAAACAGACTCTAACCTCTCCACAATGGCCAAGACCAGAGAGCTGTGTAAGGACATCAGGGATACAATTGTAGACCTGCACAAGGCAGGGATGGGCTACAGGACAATAGGCAAGCAGCTTGGTGAGAAGGCAACAACTGTTGGCGCAATTATTAGAAAATGGAAGAAGTTCAAGATGACGGTCAATCTCCCTCGGTCTGGGGCACCATGCAAGATCTCACCTCGTGGGGCATCAATGATCATGAGGAAGGTGAGGGATCAGCCCAGAACTACACGGCAGGACCTGGTCAATGACCTGAAGAGAACTGGGACCACAGTCTCAAATAAAAACCATTAGTAACACACTACGCCGTCATGGATTAAAATCCTGCAGCGCACTCAAGGTCCCCCTGCTCAAGCCAGCGCATGTCCAGGCCCGTCTGAAGTTTGCCAATGACCATATGGATGATCCAGAGGAGGAATGGGAGAAGGTCATGTGGTCTGATGAGACAAAAATAGAGCTTTTTGGTCTAAACTCCACTCGCCGTGTTTGGAGGAAGAAGAAGGATGAGTACAACCCCAAGAACACCATCTCAACCGTGAAGCATGGAGGTGGAAACATCATTTTTGGGGATGCTTTTCTGCAAAGGGGACAGGACGACTGCACCGTATTGAGGGGAGGATGGATGGGGCCATGTATCGCAAGTTCTTGGCCAACAACCTCCTTCCCTCAGTAAGAGCATTGAAGATGGGTCGTGGCTGGGTCTTCCAGCATGACAACGACCCGAAACACACAGCCAGGGCAACTAAGGAGTGGCTCCGTAAGAAGCATCTCAAGGTCCTGGAGTGGCCTAGCCAGTCTCCAGACCTGAACCCAATAGAAAATCTTTGGAGGGAGCTGAAAGTCCATATGGCCCAGCGACAGCCCCGAAACCTGAAGGATCTGGATGGAGGAGTGGGCCAAAATCTCTGCTGCAGTGTGTGCAAACCTGGTCAAGAACTACAGGAAACGTATGATCTCTGTAATTGCAAACAAAGGTTTCTGTACCAAATATTAAGTTCTGCTTTTCTGATGTATCAAATACTTATGTCATGCAATAAAATGCTAATTAATTATTTAAAAATCATACAATGTGATTTTCTGGATTTTTGTTTTAGATTCCGTCACTCACAGTTGAAGAGTACCTATGATAAAAAATTACAGACTTCTACATGCTTTGTAAGTGGGAAAACCTGCAAAATCGGTAGTGTATCAAATACTTGTTCTCCCCACTGTATATATATAAAATTTTATTTTTCTTACAAAAAAAAAATATGGGATTTGGCTTCCCTCCAATCACATAAAATTGAGAGCAATACGTCAATGGCAGAAACAACTTGAATTGTTGCATCTCATTGTGTTGTGTTCCTCTAGTGGCTAGCTAAAATGGACCCTTTCTTAAATTAGCCATTCATAGAGATAGGCATTTGGACTTGTGGTTTTACTTAATTCTTTATACTGGCCAATGACTAACGCTGATTTTGATCCAACCATAAATTCATACATTGTGCCCCTGGCCTGAGAGGATGGAAGTTCAATATGTAGAAGGCTAGCTAACTTTGCCCATTAAATGGAAATTAGGTTAGCTACCAAGAATTTTAGTCAGGTATCCTAGAACAACAAAATGTAATGTATGACAGTCATAGACCGCTTCGTCAACATGAAAGATATGAGGATGGCATTGGTGTTTCCCTACATGTAGGGTGTCAATATTTTTTTCTACACACAAATCAGAACTGTGGACAACCACATCCTATTTAGCTTACGTTGAGTGGACTAAATATTTTAGTTGTCACTGTATTAAACTAAGCATAGGTGATTTGATTTTGAAATGTTGAAGCTGAAATAGTGCTGGACTAGCAGGCAGCTCGTTTCCTTTGCAACGACCTGCGGCAATTCTCTGTGGTTCTAAATCAATAGTTGTTTAGTAGTCGGAAAATGTCAGAAACATTCACTTGCATGCTGTAGGTCATGTAACTGTTTGTTGCATGCAATATGCTTTGTGGACGTCAACGGATAGAGATTGCCCTCCAGTTTCGTGATGAAACAAAGGTGTGGTTAAATGTATTCTGCCACTGTGTCTTATCTCGGCCATAGGCCTGTATATCACGGTCACAAGGCATATGAACTAAGAGGTAATAGAGCACGTAGGTTGTAATATGGCTTTTTCTTCCCCTGGCTTGGCTTCCCCAGTGATGTTACCCACACACCGCTACTGAGTGATTGGTACTGTTCCGGGAACAGAACTGTTATTTTAAATCATGGGAACCAGTTAATGATGTTTTTACATTTCAGGTATTTTTTTTCTAGTCCCACAAAACGCAACACGCCTATGCAAAGCCCTTACTCTGTCACTCAGAAATGTATTCCAGTGTCTGCTTGCAAGCTGAAAATCTTTGCTTGTGCATATATATGCTACCTGCCCCACCGAAGCATAGGCACCTGTACTGACATTACAACCTTAATTCAGAAGATAGCAGAGAGATTAAATATCAACCTCAACACACCTTGGATTGTAACTCACAGCCTCTTAGATGACAGCAACCTGAATTTACAGATTTGCCACCAGGTCTGTGGCCATGACAGAAATCCACCACAGATTCATCAAGAATACTTTTCTGCACTTTGCTAAAAGTTGCCCAGAATGAAGTCAATAATTGTGCGATTATCTGACATCTCAATCCACTACATCCACAGATGTCGCGCTTCCACATCTGTGGTGAAAGATGACAGAGCGGTGTTCGTCAGACCATGAGTCTTCACACAAAATCGTCTGTAGCAACGGTTTGGCCTACAAACTATTATGAGCGAGCTATGGAAAATGACTCATGAACAAGGTGTTCTCTGCTCTACGACCCCCACAAGAGTCTTGGGACTTGTCTAAAGTCGGCACAGCCAACTTCTGTCGGTAGCATCCAAACAGTTTGGCCTACACAGTTTGGTTCTACTACTGGGGTGCCAGGACAAAGAGCTTGGACTGGGCTGAGTGGGAGCAGCGCTCCCGTAGGAGTGGGATGGCCAAGAGACCAGAGGAGGCAGAATGGAGTGTGTGTTGTGGGCATAGCTGGAAGCCAGTGGAGTGTGCAGAGGAGCAGGGTGACATGGGAGTACCTGGGAAGGTTGCAGTATTCTGGATAAGTTGGTGGTTTGATTGCACAAGTGGGGAGCCCAGACAACAGCAAAATTGCAGTAGTTCAGATGGGAAATGACAAGCGCCTGAATTAGGGCATCACTTCCTGTGCGAGGTAGGGTCATACTCTACGGATGTTGTAGAGCAGGGCTGTCCAACCCTTTTCCTGGAGAGCTACCCTCCTGTAGGTTCACTACTACCAGTTGGAACCAACCTTATTTAGCTTTTCAAGCAGCTAATTATTAGAAGCAGGTGCGCAAGATGAGGGTTGGGGTGACCCTACAGGTTGGTAGCTTGCCAGGAACAGGGTTGGACCGCCCTGTTGTAGAGCATGAACAAGTCACTGCTTTGAGGTTTGCTAGGGTGTTGTCCAGGGTCACCCCAAAGTTATTTGCACTCTGGGAGGGTGACACTGCAGAGTTGTCAACAGTGATGGAGGTCTTTGAGTGGACATGCCATCCCCAGGAGGAAGAGCAGCTCCATCTTGTTGAGCTTGAGGTGGTGAGGCAATATCCAAGCTGAGATCACTGCCATGCATAGAGATGAGTGTTGCCACCTGGGGGGGGGTGAGAAAGGTAGTTGAGCGTTATCCACATAGCAATGAAAGGAGAAACTGAGTGAGGATATAATGGTGCAGAGTGACTTGGTGTATAGAGAGAAGAGGATAGGGCTTACAACCAAGCCCTGGGGGACACCAGTAGTGAAAGTACATGGTCCAGACACATATCCTCTCACATAAGATGTTCAGAGTCTGAGACACCCAACCCTGAGAGGGTGGAGAGGAGGATCTGATGGTTCACTGTATACAAAGGCAGTGGATAGATCTAGGAAGATGAGAACAGAGGGGAGAGTCAGCTTTGGCAGTGTGGAGAGCCTCCGTGACACAGAAAGAGGCATAGGGCAGTTGTGTGAGTGGGACCAGTGGACTCAATAGGCTGTGTGAATGAGGAGCAGCCTTCTTTTCAAAGTGGTTAACAAAGGGGTGGAGGATTAAGGAGGGAGGAGAAGGTGGGAAATAGTTTCCTAGGGTTAAATACTGAAGCTTGAAATTTAGAGTGATAGGTGGTTTAGCAGATAGAGGATGAGAAGGTAGAGAGGAGGAAGTGAAAGGATGATAGGCCCTCCAGAAGTTTCATTTTCCTTCCTCTGTTTTGTAAGCTTGCAATGAGTCACTCAGCCATGGAGCAGAAGGGGAGGGCCAAGCCAGCCGGGAGGAAAGTGCTTGTTATAGGATGTGGAAAAGGAGGAGAGTAGGGTTGAAGAGGCAGAATCAGGACACAGCAGGGAGAAAGATATGATGGGATAGAAGAGGAGAGAGTAGTGGGAGAGAGAGTTACGATTGCGAAGACGCATGACCATCTGGGTTGGGGCTGAGTGACTAAGGTTGAAGGAAAGGGAGACAGAAAAGGAAACAAATTAGTGAACCGATACCGGGAGAGGGGGGTTGCAGTGAGATTAGGTGAACAGCCTCTAGTAAAGATGAGGTAAAGTGTATTGCCTTGCTTGTGAGTTGGGAAAGGGTGAGGTCAAAAGAGGAAAGGAGGGATAAGAGAGTTAGAATGAAGTTAGAAGGCAGATGCCAGGAGGTTGAAGTCGCCAAGTACAAAGAGCAGTGTGCCATCATCAGGAATTTAGTTTATCAAGGTATCAAGCTAATTGAGTATCTCGCCAAGGGGCGATAGATGACATTAAAGTTGAGCGGAGAAGTGAGTGAGAGCATGGAATGCAAATGAGGAGATGGACAGGTGGGAAAAATTGAAAATCTCCAGTTAGGAGAAATGAGTAGCCCTGTGCCACCACTGCAACAGACAGATGCTCTTGGACTATGAGAGAAAACATAGATGGGGAGAGAAAGGGAGACCCAGAATTCCACATGGGTTGTGCACGCAGGGTACACTAAATTTGAAAGGTTGCAGCCAAGGGGTGGGGAGCATCTGTAAAGCCGACAGGGAGAGGATCAAACAGGCATCGAAAATACACACAGCTGCCAAAGCTACAAAATAGCAAATTCAGAAAATAACTAGGTAAGATACTCAAGTGAGAGAGTGGTGTGGAGCCTTCCTCAAAGAACTCTGCAGCACAAATCGACAGGCATAGTTTTGCAAACGAAACTGACATGACCACTGCTGAAAAACCAGGGGAGACTGAAGTACTAACACTAATTGCTAATTGCCTCGCAGAGGTGGATAGCACACCTCCCTGTACTAATTGCTGATTGCCTAGGAGAGGAGAAACCCCTCCCCCTCCAATACTGACACTGATTACAAAACCAAGTCACAAATTCCCTTGCCCCTTGATCTTGGTTGATTTGTCAACAATCATCTGCATGTTATGAGCAGTCAGCCGTTCACACACCAAGTAGGCTACTGGGAAGACAGGCAGCACTTCAAGTTGATAGCCCTAGCTAGCAAAAAGACAGTACTAGACCACAAATAAAGACAAAATGTATATGTGAAAATGAACATAACAAATGAACTGCAAAGCAGTTATTATTATCGGCCTTGTTTTGAGGTCATGTCTAGATGGGATACAGCTTAACCTAATTCTCCGGACCTTCTACGTTAATTCTCATAAACCTGCTACGAAAAGTCAATTTTGACAAAAGCTGTATCCCTTCTAGACAAAACCTTGTTTCGGGGCAGAGGTTAGAATAATACTCAGCATACTTTATATTTAGTTAATTTAGCAGACACTCATCACACCATAGTACCGTCAGACTTCTGATAACAATGCAGGGTGAAATGTTGAGCCGCTATAAAAAAAATGGTATAGAAAAGTATTTTGTATTTTGAAAATACAAATTACAGCTCTCGAAAATACCTTGTTACAAAATATGTTGGAGTGTGGTTCAGCCCAATGTAATTCAAATGACAAAACATTCAGAAGTAATTGAAATACTTATTTCGAATACATGTAACAGAAATACTGCCCATCTCTGAACACAACTAGACAGAAACCTCCAGGCAACGATGACAACATTCTAAGAACGTCCTTCGGGACATCCCTGGAACAAACCCGGAACTAGACAAAACCTAAAGGGGAACATGGCTGTTTAATTTAAATTCTGCCTTTCAAAGTAAAATATTGCAAATTACATTTGACACCTGGGCTTTCACATGTTGACATTTTGCATCCCCATAGTCACATTTATTTCACATGAGATCGACATTGTGTTTTCATATGTGCTCACGTTGTCACGTGTAGTTTCATGTTATCACGTCTCAAAACACCATTATCGTCTAATGAAAAGTAGAGTGCCTAAGCTGCTATCTGGTGTTTGAATGAAAACCCAATGGAAGTGTTTTAATAAGCAGAATGTGTTTTAAAACAGGAATAAACTACTCTGAAACACCCAAAGTGGTTCTTCAACCTGAATATTGGTGTTTAAGAGAGTGTTGTGAAAACTTTTGGGGGTTTCAGTGAATGTAAAAGGTAGCATCAAAACACAAAAGCTGTGTTTGTCATACAATCAATGGTTTCGAAATGCCTAAATACTGATTGATGATAAGGGCCTATGGAGAATATTTTGAGTGGGATTCCACTTGAATTTTTTTCAATGCTTTATCTAGACAGATTAGAAACAGGAGTGGCAGTAAGATTGTACATTTTGTTGGAATTTTACCCACTCAAACACATAGCCACAATAATTCTGGGGTGAATTGAAACTGACCCCCCCAAAAAAACATATACACTTATATAAACGCAACATGCAACAATTTTGCTGAGTTACAGTTCACAAGGAAATCAGTTAATTGAAATAAATTCAATAGGCCCTAATATATAGATTTCACATGACTGAGAATACAGATATGCATCGGTTGGTCATATATACCTTAAAAAAAAGGTAGGGACGTGAATCAGAAAACCAGTCAGTATCTGGTTTGACCACCATTTGCCTCATGCAGCGCGACACATCTCCTTCTCCATTTACACTCTAGCCCAGAAAATCACTCCTTTCAATGGTGCCCTGTTCCTAAGAGCAAGAAACAGATCACGGAGTGCCTGCTCCCTCTGATCAGAAGAGACAAACAAATATCACAAGTCCACTACAGGTTAACTGATTCAAGTGCACCTAATGCCTTTCTCACCCACCCTGAAGCCACAAATGGATCTTCATAAAGGCAAGGGTCCACTTTCTTGAAAAATGTCACTCCTAATGGACCAGATTCTTCTTTATCATTTCCAAACACAGCAATCCTCACAACATGTACTTCATCCTCACTCTCGTCAGGTTCCATCTCTAAGCTACTGGAGCATGTATCCCTCTTTGATCGGGTGTATGTAGGTTTTTTGAGGAGGGGTGTAACTCTCACCCTCTTGAAGACGGAAGGGACAAAGCCAGCGGTCAAGGATGAGTTGATGAGCAGGCTGAGGTAAGGGAGAAGAGAGAGGATAGGGTCAAGCGGGCAGGTTGTTGGGTGGCCGGCCATCACAAGTTTTCATCTGGAGAGAGAGGGGAGAAAGAAGTCAAAGCATAGGGTAAGGCAGTGTGAGCAGGACCAGTGGTGTCAATAGGCTTAGTAAATGAGGATCAGATGTTGTCAACCTTCTCTTCAAAATGGTTGATGTAGTCATTCACAGAGAGGGAGGAGGATTCAGCTGTGAGGAGAAGGTGGCAAAGAGCTTCCTAGGGTTAGAGGCCAAGGCTTGAAATTTAGAGTGGTAGAAAGTGGCTTTAGCAGCAGAAACAGAGGTAGAGAAAGTAGATAGGAGAGAGTGAAACGATGACCGGTCCACAGGGAGTTTAGTTTTCCTCCATTTCCGCTCGGCTGCCCGGAGCCCTGTTCTGTGAGTTCGCAATGAGTCGTCTAGCCACGGAGCAGGAGGGGAGGACCGAGATAGCCGGGAGGATAGGGGACATAGAGAGTCAAAAGATGCAGAAATGGAGGATAGGAGGGAGAAGGATTTAGCAGAGGGAAGAGATGATAGGATGGAAGGAGAGAGTAGCGGGAGAGAGAGAGAGCGAAAGTTGCGACGGCACATTACCATCTGAGTAGGGGCAGAGTGAGTAGTGTTGGAGGAGAGCGAGAGAGAAAAGGATACAAAGTAGTGGTTGGAGACTTGGAGGGGAGTTGCAGTGAGATTAGTAGAAGAACAGCATCTAGTAAAGATGAGGTCAAGCGTATTGCCTGCCTTGTGAGTAGGGGGAGACAGTGAGGTCAAAAGAGGAAAGGAATGGAAAGAAGGAGGCAGAGAGAAATGAGTCAAAGGCAGAGGGGTGGGCCATCAGGAAATTAATTTATCAAGGCGTCAAGCTCATCGATAAACTCTCCAAGGGAACCTGGAGAGCAATAAATGACAAGGATATTAAGTATGAATGGGCTAGTGACTGTGACAGCATGGAATTCAAATGAGGAGATAGACAGATGGGTCAGGGGGGAAAAGAGAGCATGTCCACTTGGGAGAGATTAGAATTCCTGTGCCACCGCCAAGCTGACCAGATGCTCTCGGGGTATGCGAGAACACATGATCGGATGAGGAAAGAGCAGTAGGAGTAGCAGTGTTTTCTTTGGTAATCCATGTTTCTGTCAGCGCCAAGAAGTCAAGGGACTGGAGGGCAGCATAGGCTGAGATGAACTCTGCCTTGTTGGCCGAAGAACAGCAGTTCCAAAGGCTGCCGGAGAGCTGGAACTCCACATGGATCGTATGAAGCGTTTGTATGGCCTGTACAGAGAGGAGAGAACAGGGATAGACAGACATAGTTGACAGGCTACAGAAAAGGCTACAATAATGCAAAAGATATCAGAATAAAATTAACTAAACATATGGGCAAGCGAGAGAGCGGGGCCTCCCTCCCTACCTTCCTCGACTAACTCTCGCAGAACAACTCGGCAGAACGGTCTTTGTTTCAGGGTCTTCATTTTGGGGACAACTGCCGCTGAACAAGGAGTCTGTGCTAATAACACTAAGCTAATTGCCTAGCACAGGTGTAGCCACTCCCCCTCCTATTAAATTGTAATCTGCAGAGAACAAAATAAGTGGATGTGACACAACGACAGATATAGGGGACCCAAAAGCGGACACGGAGGCAGAGATATGATTGACTGTTTAATAGAAAATATAGGGCGAGACAGGTTCGTAGTCAAGGACAGGCAATGTTCGTAACAGGGAGTCTGAATGGCAGTCGTCCAATAAGGGGAGTCAGGCTCGTAGTCGTAGTTCAGGCAGCGTTCGGTACCGGGAATCAGAAGACTGGCAGTGCAGAGGAGTAGACAGGCTCGTAATCCGTAATGCAGGCAGAGTTCGTTTGGCAGCAGATCAGATGGTCGAAGGCACATGAGGGGGCTAGACAGGAACGTAATCCAACAGGCAGGTAGAGGTCCAAATACCGGGAAACAGACTGGCAGAGTTACTAATACAAGGGAGTGCTGGAAACGACTGACTAAGCAAGACGATCTGGCAAATGCCAACAGCACCCAAGATGCTAAATACACAAACTGATTAATGATGGTGATAGGGTGCACCTGGTGTGGGGAGGGGACAAACACAGACAGGTGAAACATATCAGGACATGACAGTACCCCTCCCCCTACGGGCGCCACCTGGCGACCGACCCGGGTGCATACCTGGCTGACCGGGATGCCGGCGATGAAAGTCGGCGATGAGCTCCGGGTCGAGGATGTCCCTGGTAGAGACCCAAGACCGCTCCTCCGGCCCGTAGCCCTCCCAGTCAACCAGGTACTGGAAACCCCGGCCCCGGGGACGGACTCTCAGGAGGCGACGCACCGTCCATGCAGGTTGGTTGTCAATAACCCGAGGAGGAGGGGCAGGCCTGGGAACAGGAGACAAAGGACAGTGAGATACAGGTTTTACCCGGGACACATGAAAGGTAGGATTAATGCGGAGGGACCGGGGCAACATGAGGTGTATAGCTGATCGATTGATAACCCGGGAGATCTGATAAGGGCCGATGTATCGGGATGAAAGCTTGCGACTTTCCACCCGAAGGGGCAGATCTCGGGTGGACAGCCACACCCTCTGGCCAACACGGTAGTGGGGAGCCTGGGTCCTACGACGGTCGGCCTGCCGTCGATACCTGGTATTTGTCCGTAGTAGAACAGCCCGGGCCTTTCTCCAGGTCCGACGGCAGCGCCTGACAAACAACTGGGCCGACGGGACGCCAACCTCCTCTTCCTGCTCCGGAAACAGCGGAGGCTGGTATCCCAAGGAGCACTCGAAGGGCGAAAGCCCAGTAGCGGAGGAAGGCAGGGTGTTGCGGGCATATTCCACCCAAACGAGTTGCCGGCTCCAGGTGGTGGGATTGTCCGAAACCAGGCAACGTAGCACCGTTTCTAGGTCTTGATTGGCCCGCTCTGATTGGCCGTTAGACTCTGGGTGGAATCCTGAGGACAGGCTGATAGAAGAGCCAATAAGGGTGCAGAAAGCCCTCCAGAACTGGGAAGTGAACTGAGGACCCCGGTCGGAGACGATGTCAATGGGTAATCCGTGGATCCGGAAAACGTGCTGTACCATCAATTGGGCAGTCTCCTTGGCCGATGGCAACTTAGGCAGGGGGATAAAGTGTGCCGCCTTCGAAAATCGGTCTACTACGGTGAGGATGGCGGTATTGCCGTCGGATAGTGGCAGACCTGTGACAAAGTCCAGGGAGAGATGTGACCATGGACGATGAGGGACAGGGAGAGGCTGCAGGAGACCAGCTGGGGCCTGGCGGGACGTCTTGCTTCGGTTGCACACCATGCAGGCCGAGACAAAAGAGGGGACATCCACCCCCATGGTGGGCCACCAAAATCGTCGCCGTATAAACGCCAGGGTCCGACGAGCGCCGGGGTGGCAGGTCAATCTCGACGAATGACCCCATTCCAGGACTCGGGATCGAACAGGGTCAGGTACGAACAGGCAGCCCGGCGGACCCCCTCCTGGGTCAGGGCTCAACTGTTGCGCATTACGCACAGCCTCTTCAACGCCCCAGACCAAGGACGTGGCCAGACAAGAGACAGGGAGAATGCGTTCATTTCCTTGGACCGTAGCAGTAGGGCTGAACACACGGGAGAGGGCGTCTGGTTTTGTATTCTTTGAGCCAGGCCGATAAGACAGGGTGAAATCAAAACGAGTAAAAAACAGAGCCCACCTGGCTTGTCGGGCATTGAGTCTCCTGGCTGAGCGTAGGTACTCAAGATTCTTGTGGTCTGTCCACACAATAAATGGTTGTTCCGCCCCCTCCAGCCAATGTCTCCACTCCTCCAATGCCGTCTTGACCGCCAGCAATTCCCGGTTGCCGACGTCATAATTTACTTCAGCAGGTGTCAGACGACGGGAGAGGAATGCACATGGATGCAGCTTCTGATCGTTGTCTGACCTTTGCGACAACACAGCCCCCACGCCGATATTGGAGGCATCTACCTCCACTACAAATTGCCGGGCTGGGTCTGGGTGAATCAAAATGGGGGCTGACGTGAAGCGCTGTTTGAGGGCAGTGAAGGCCTGGGCTGCTTGGGGTGACCACCCAAAGCTCACTTTAGTTGAGGTCAGGGCAGTGAGTGGAGCCGCCAAAATGCTGTAATTTCGGATGAACCGTCGATAAAAATTGGCAAACCCCAGGAAGCGTTGCAGATCCAGGCGTGAAGAGGGCTGTGGCCAATCAGTGACGGCTTGGATCTTGCCAGGATCCATCCGGATGCTACCCGCGGCCACTATGTAACCCAGGAAAGGAATGACAGAGCGATGGAACTCGCACTTCTCTGCTTTTACAAACAGCTGATTTTCTAATAAACGCTGGAGAACCTGTCGTACATGTGCTGTGTGTTCCTGGGCAGAGTGGGAGAATATCAAAATGTCATCCAGATACACGAAGACAAAACGATTAATCATGTCCCGGAGCACATCGTTAACCAGAGCCTGGAAGACAGCGGGAGCGTTAGTCAGCCCAAATGGCATCACCAGGTATTCGTAGTGTCCACTAGCCGTGTTGAACGCCGTCTTCCATTCATCCCCTTCTCGTATCCGTACCAGGTGGTATGCATTTCGGAGGTCCAGTTTAGAGAAGATCGTGGCTCCCTGGAGCAGTTCAAACGCGGAGGCCAGCAGAGGGAGTGGATAACGATTCTTCACCGTGATGTCATTAAGACCCCGGTAGTCAATGCATGGGCGAAGAGTCTTATCCTTTTTGGCAACGAAGAAAAACCCTGCACCAGCAGAAGAGGAAGATGGCCGAATAATCCCAGCCCTGAGGGAGGCCTCTACATAATCTGCCATGGCCCTCGTCTCCGGACCGGACAAGAAGTACAGACGTCCACGGGGGGGTGATGTGCCTGGATGGAGGTCTATGGCACAGTCGTATGGCCGATGAGGAGGTAGCGAGGTAGCCCGAGACTTATTGAAAACCTCCCTTAGATCCCAGTATTCGGAGGGGACAGATGACAAATCGATGTCCGCCGTGGCCTGTGAAACCTGTCTGGTAAGAACATGAGGTGCAGCTCTCAGACAATGAGCAAGGCAAAAGGGGCTCCAGTTTGTAACAGAACCGGTAATCCAATCAATGTGAGGGTTGTGTTTAACAAGCCAAGAATGGCCTAACACAATAGGAGCGTTAGGGGAGTGTAAGGGCAGGAACTGGATCTCCTCCCTGTGGTTGCCAGACAGGATCAGAGTAACGGGCACCGATATCTGGGACACCCGCCCAATAGAACGACCGTCCAGGGCTGTGGCCTCGATGGGTGTGCTTAGAGGGCGTGAAGGAATGCCTAATTTGACCAGAAGGGAGTTATCAATAAAACAGTCGTCAGCTCCTGAATCCATAAGGACATTTACTTTAAGGGTTTGGGAATTCCAAATAATAGTGGCAGGAAAAGGAAAACGAACCGGGGGTACCCATGGGGTTTTAGTTTGACTCACCCGTATTCCTGCAGTTACTGATGAGCCCGCCCTTTTTAAAGGACAACCGGCTGCATAATGTCCTTTCTCCCCACAGTAGAGGCAGCTGCGACTGTCTATCCTGCGTCGACGTTCCTCGGGCGTCAGCTGTGCCCTCCTTATTTGCATGGGTTCAGATGTAAGGACCTCGGACGCCCTCAGTGGTTCCCGGAAGAATTCGGGTGGTTCCGGCAGTCCCGGTGACGCTCTACCACCCGGTCCGCCGAAATGCGGAAGTGCCTGAGCAGGACGACGATTTTCTCTCTCCCGATTTCGTTCCTGAAGTCTACTTCCTATACGCATGGCAATGGAGATGAGGCTGTCTAAACTGGGAGGCACCTCTCGGGCAGCGAGTTCATCTTTGATGGGATCACATAATCCGTCATAGAAGGCGTCGAGCAGAGCCTCGGAATTCCATGAGCACTCCGCTGCCAGAGTACGGAATTTAATTGAGTAATCCGACACGCTGCTAGTCCCCTGTTTTAGATGTAGCAGCTGACGTGCCGCTTCTCTTCCGGATACTGGAGCATCAAAAACTTTTTTTACCTCCGTAGTGAACGCTGCTAGACTGAAACTAACGGGAAGCTGCTGGTCCCATATCGGCGTAGCCCATGCCAGGGCTCGCCCCGTCATCATGGTTATCATATAGGCGACCCGTGACTTCTCTGTGGGAAAAGAGGATGGCTGCAGTTCGAAGATACGCGAACACTGGGACAAGAAAGGACGACAATAACTTGAATCACCAGAGAACCGTTCGGGGGCAGGTAAGTGCGGCTCTCTAAGGGATACCGGGGAAGGTGTTGGGTTGCTGGGTATAGGTGGGACAGGAGACGGGAGGGAAGCGCTCTGTGCCGGTAGTGCCAGTGTTAATCTCTCCAAGTGTTGGAGTAGACATTCGGTGGCTCGCTGCTGGTTCTCTCTCTGCTCACGGAGCTCTTCTGTTATTGACCGTAGCACCTCCTCGTGTCGATCCACAACAACCCCTTGGTGGGCTATCGCGTTTTGTAGATGTGTCAACTCCGCTGGGTCCGTCATGGCCAGATCGTTCTGACACAACGACAGATATAGGGGACCCAAAAGCGGACACGGAGGCAGAGATATGATTGACTGTTTAATAGAAAATATAGGGCGAGACAGGTTCGTAGTCAAGGACAGGCAATGTTCGTAACAGGGAGTCTGAATGGCAGTCGTCCAATAAGGGGAGTCAGGCTCGTAGTCGTAGTTCAGGCAGCGTTCGGTACCGGGAATCAGAAGACTGGCAGTGCAGAGGAGTAGACAGGCTCGTAATCCGTAATGCAGGCAGAGTTCGTTTGGCAGCAGATCAGATGGTCGAAGGCACATGAGGGGGCTAGACAGGAACGTAATCCAACAGGCAGGTAGAGGTCCAAATACCGGGAAACAGACTGGCAGAGTTACTAATACAAGGGAGTGCTGGAAACGACTGACTAAGCAAGACGATCTGGCAAATGCCAACAGCACCCAAGATGCTAAATACACAAACTGATTAATGATGGTGATAGGGTGCACCTGGTGTGGGGAGGGGACAAACACAGACAGGTGAAACATATCAGGACATGACAGGATGGACCTGCACCCACTTTGAATGGGTAGCAATCCCTAACACCTCTTAAGCAAATTATCAGTTCACACAGACTAGGTAGCTTACTAACTAACTGGGTCAGACAGACGAAACCAACACAGCTTACAGGTTCAAACTAATTGTACTTAGCCTGCTTGAAGAATGAAGCAGGGTCCTTCCAAGACTAAAAGTTGAACATATGTTCCACTATCCTCCTTTTTCTTCCTGTCCGCCATCTTATCGCCCTAGCTTTCCTCCTGTCCAAAGCATGCATTCTGGACCACCTTCCTCATTCCCAGAATCATATCCTAAGACTAAGTTATGAGACTACCTAAACCATCTAAACTGGAACAACCATTTTAGTAACGGGTGCAATTGATTAGCATAAGATTAATTAATCAATGTACATGCAAAACGTAGATATTGAAACAAACAATTAAAAAAAACCTGCAGTAGAGCATTCTGGGAAATATGATAATGATGGCCGTGGTTTTGGTTCAACACTGGTTATTAACGCCAACACTGTTTTTTTTTTTTTACACCACTGAGTTTTAATTAAACATGTACAGAGTTAAATTTAACGCCAGAATCAACACTAGAAATGTTACACTGAAAAATCAACACTAGTTAACAATGGACAATTTTCTGTGTATCCTTATCCCCTCTGTCATTTCAAAACTGTCTCAATAAAGTGTCAAAATACCCCCAAAATATAATAAGGTAAGAATAAATCCAACTTAATGTGTTGCTCAAAATGTAAGTATCTTTCATGAGGATAACCAAAGAGAGATACAATTTTATTATTGAACACATTGGAAGTCTATGGAGCAGCTGGTAGCCTTGCAGTTAAGAGTGTTCAATCAGTAGCTGGAAGGTTGCTGGTTCAAGTCCCATTCTGTCAAGGTGCCCTTGAGCAAGGCACTTAAAACCTAGTTGCTTTGGATAAGAGCATCTGCTAAATGACTATAATTTAAATAGTTTTAATCACCTTGCATTTCCTGTCGTTTTTTAGAGGATTGGTGGGTAATACAAAAAGGTATACTTCTATATTAGTATTAAACAGCTTGTTGTGCCATGAGGTATAATAGAGCATGATGAATGGAGATCAAAACCGTCAGGCAAAATGACATTCAATGATAAGACGACCCATTCCCATATTTCCAACTTGTAATACTGGGTGGCAGGTAGCCTAGAGTTTAGAGCTTTGGGCCAGTAACCGAAAAGTCACTGGTTCAAATACCTGAGCCGACAAAGTGAGAAACCTGTCGATGTGTCCTTGAGCAAGGCACTTTGCTACAGTGGCTGACCCTGTAGTTTGTCATTGTAAATAAGAATTTGTTGTTAACTGACTTGCCTCGTTAAATAAATAAAAATACTAAAATCAAATACAGTATCCTGCAAAACTGTTGTTGGATTGAGCACTGTGTTCAACAATGCCTGCCAAAATGGGTT
The DNA here is from genome assembly GCA_023634145.1 of Thymallus thymallus. Lineage (NCBI taxonomy): Eukaryota > Metazoa > Chordata > Actinopteri > Salmoniformes > Salmonidae > Thymallus > Thymallus thymallus. Next base: position 13,585,038 of record CM042421.1, on the reverse strand, counting down.
AAACTGGCAAATGATCAGATACATAAATAAATGAACAAACTCAAGAAGTGGTGATCTAATTCTGCACTAGACAGGACTTGAAACATTGTAACAGTGTTAAGATGCTTTAGAGAGAGGAAACGACTCCAAAAGAGAAGATATTTCATTTTGCACTAAAAAGGACTCAAAGCACTAAAATATTGTTTTCAACCTTTTCCGGTAGTTATCCCAGTCCCTGGCAAGGTGTTGCACAACACTTAATTAAGTGGTGTTACAACACACCATGTAATGTTTCAAAACATCTCAAGATTATGTGTTTCAATACTCCAGCAAAATTCATGTTTCGTCTCCTTCAAGTTCGTGGCAGCTCAGTGGCCACTAGTTTTGGTGTTACAAAGCACTTCATTTTAACAGTGTACATCTACATAACATGTTTACATGCACACTAATTTGTAAACTATTAAACTGATTATGGCAGTAGGCAGAGTATGGCAATAGTCATGTCCAAACCTTATTCTGCTTAATCGGTGTAAGGTCAAAATCAAAGTAAGTCTACGCTGATTAAAACACCTGGTTTTCTGAGTGATCTTTCAAATTATTATGACATGTAATTGTGTGCATGTAACAGACTCAGGATATATCTGTGTTTTTTTACACCCATGAGTAAGAAAGGAAAAACGAACGAAAGGAATACCCAGGAGAAGAACAGTCGTGCTGGTCGCCAGGGAGAACATTCCCTGAAGTGAACAGCGGGAATGACATGACGCTAATACAGCCTCACAGGTGGGTTCCCTACTAAGGTACTGCTCTGCCTGTCACTGTGTTCAAGCAGATCTAAAATTAATACAGGGATCAGTGCTACACGGTGAACAGCATTCTCTGGGGCTACAGTCTGTAGGAAAACACAGACGAAGATCGAATAGAGACTTTACATTGGTGATGATGTAATTGCTTTTTGAAGATAAGTCTCAGTGGTACAAAAGAAAATGCTACAATAACTATAGAGAACATTACAGACGCTTACATTGGTTGGCAGGTATTTGATGCTGCTGATGCAGCGATATGGAATATAAGGCTGTGGCAGAGAAGGTTTATACAGCACTTGTCAAACTCATTCCACAGTGGGGGAAGTGTCTATGGGTTTTCACTCCACCCTTGTACTGATGAATTAAGTGCACTCCCCTCAGCTGGTTGTCTAGGTCTTAATTGAATGGAAAAAAACTAAAACCTGCAGACACTCTGTCCTACGTGGAATGAGTTTGGCACTCCTGCCCCACAGCAACCCAATCCATTGAAGAAAATATACATAAATAGCAGGAGCTGGCTGAACATCTTTCAAATCATCTCTCTCCCTCCATCATTTCAGTGCACACGCACGCATGCCTACACAAACACACCACTCGTCGCCTGAGTCCACAACTGTTCCCTACACCGAGGTGAGAGAATGAATAGCTGCCTCGGAGTATTAGTCCCTGTGGACACCAGTGTCTATTTTATAACAGCCTGTTTGTGTGTGTGTGCGTGTAGTCCCTGAAGACACTAGTGTCAACCTGTAAGGCACCATGAACAGACCCTTTGTTCTTCTCAAGGAGCACCACTTCATCAACGACTAGAGCTCCTGGTTCCACTTCCCCCTGGGAGGAGAGGAAGGGGCTAAACTATCTGTGGCCACTGGCTCTGTCCCCTGGCCTCCCCTGGTTTCCATTTTAGTGGTTGTCTTAAACGTGCTATACAGTTCTCAGCTGGCGATGCCTCATTACGATTGGTTATTCCCCAGAATTTGCAACAATGTCAATGAGCGTCATCACTATCTTTCCTTTGAGGTCCCTCAAACTGTCGTGATTACCAGCTGACATAAACTGAGTTTATTTTATTCCTGGCTCAGAGTTTGTCTGAGCAGTGTCTTAACGTCATCCTAAAACCTACTTAAAATAGGTTTTTACTAGATTCCTAGGATCTTTTCTGAGATGCTTTGTGGATATGGGCCCTGATCTTAGATCAGCACTCATACTTTGAGACGCTTTGTGAATAAGGGCGTGAGTGTTATTGTCCAGTTATGAAGCAGTGGAGTGGTGCTACCCATGTCTCTTTTAATTAGTCAAAGGTGACCTTCAAGAAATCCTCTCATCTTAAAGTAAATCCCAGCAGAGATAGCTAGCCTAATGCATGAAACACAGGATTTCAGACAGCATTACCATGTTAAGCTTTTGGGAAAAGATCAATGCTTTTTAGCTACGTGACTGATAATTGAATTTGCTGAAGAATTTTTAAAAAAAAAATCTTCAAAAGAAGGCATATGTATTGGACTATCATAAATACAAGTGTTCTATTAAGATCACAAAGATTTCATTGAAGTGACACAGATTTGTGTTCGAATGAGAACTAATTACTAGCTGGGACCTTTAAAGGCTCCTTCAGGAATCTCCACTTTCAGCCTGGTAGTTTATGAGCATAAAATAGTGAATATTTTGCAAAAAGATACGCATCACAGTTATCCTCCTTGGGTGTTAGTAGTAAAGCGATAATGGACAACATCTTCAATTACAGTGACCCTGAAGTCTCTCTCCTCTTATATAAACACAATTCAGCATCACTGAGAGGTTTAAAAAGTCACTGGTATCTGGTTTGTACACGACTCTGTACAGGATTAACAGTTCACCGAAAGGAAGTTTGGATGAAAGATGCAAGAAAGAAAGGATGGACTCAAATCACAATTTTTACAACTCAAGTGTCTGCATGGGTGGTCACAGATTATGTATGTTCTTGGACTAAAAATACTTAATTTTAGAGTGTTTGTTAAATGTGCTTTTTGGCATTCAAAATGCTCCAGGAGAGGACTTCATTTGGGGTCTGTGTATACAAAAACCGACTCTTGAACTACCATCCTTTCCGGCAGGGGGTGTACTTTTATATCAAGGTGCTTCATGTTACAAAAACAGGAGATAGGTTCCTGTCTTTCTGGCTCAGACCAGAATTACCAACTTTTTTTTTTTTTTACCAGGCAAGTCAGTTAAGAACAAATTCTTACAGTGGGGAGAACAAGTATTTGATACACTGCCGATTTTGCAGGTTTTCCCACTTACAAAGCATGTAGAAGTCTGTAATTTTTATCATAGGTACTCTTCAACTGTGAGTGACGGAATCTAAAACAAAAATGCATGACATAAGTATTTGATACATCAGAAAAGCAGAACTTAATATTTGGTACAGAAACCTTTGTTTGCAATTACAGAGATCATACGTTTCCTGTAGTTTTTGACCAGGTTTGCACACACTGCAGCAGGGATTTTGGCCCACTCCTCCATACAGACCTTCTCCAGATCCTTCAGGTTTCGGGGCTGTCGCTGGGCAATACGGACTTTTAGCTCCCTCCAAAGATTTTCAATTGGGTTCAGGTCTGGAGACTGGCTAGGCCACTCCAGGACCTTGAGATGCTTCTTACGGAGCCACTCCTTAGTTGCCATGGCTGTGTGTTTCGGGTCGTTGTCATGCTGGAAGACCCAGCCACGACCCATCTTCAATGCTCTTACTGAGGGAAGGAGGTTGTTGGCCAAGATCTCGCAATACATGGCCCCATCCATCCTCCCCTCAATACGGTGCAGTCATCCTGTCCCCTTTGCAGAAAAGCATCCTCAAAGAATGATGTTTCCACCTCCATGCTTCACGGTTGGGATGGTGTTCTTGGGGTTGTACTCATCCTTCTTCTTCCTCCAAACACGGCAAGTGGAGTTTAGACCAAAAAGCTCTATTTCTGTCTCATCAGACCACATGACCTTCTCCCATTCCTCCTCTGGATCATCCAGATGGTCATTGGCAAACTTCAGACAGGCCTGGACATGCGCTGGCTTGAGCAGGGGGACCTTGCGTGCGCTGCAGGATTTTAATCCATGTAGGCATAGTGTGTTACTAATGGTTCTTTGAGACTGTGGTCCCAGCTCTCTTCAGGTCATTGACCAGGTCCTGCCGTGTAGTTCTGGGCTGATCCCTCACCTTCCTCATGATCATTGATGCCCCACGAGGTGAGATCTTGCATGGTGCCCCAGCCCGAGGGAGATTGACCGTCATCTTGAACTTCTTCCATTTTCTAATAATTGCGCCAACAGTTGTTGCCTTCTCACCAAACTGCTTGCCTATTGTCCTGTAGCCCATCCCAGCCTTGTATGGTCTACAATTTTATCCCTGATGTCCTTACACAGCTCTCTGGTCTTGGCCATTGTGGAGAGGTTGGAGTCTGTTTGATTGAGTGTGTGGACAGGTGTGTTTTATACAGGTAACGAGTTCAAACAGGTGCAGTTAATACAGGTAATGAGTGGAGAACAGGAGGGCTTCTTAAAGAAAAACTAACAGGTCTGTGAGAGCCGGAATTCTTACTGGTTGGTAGGTGATCAAATACTTATGTCATGCAATAAAATGCAAATTAATTATTTAAAAATCATACAATGTGATTTTCTGGATTTTAGATTCCGTCTCTCACAGTTGAAGTGTACCTATGATAAAATGTACAGACCTCTACATGCTTTGTAAGAATGAAAACCTGCAAAGCAGTGTATCAAATACTTGTTCTCCCCACTGTATTTACAATGAAACCCTACCAGGGAACAGTGGGTTAACTGCCTTATTCAGGGGCAGAACATTTACCTTGTCAGTTCAGGGATTTGATCTAGCAGCCTTTCAATTACTGGTCCAACACCCTAAACACTAGGCTACCTGCCACCCCACTTACTGGGCCCTGAACAGGAGATCAATGTAAATGGCATATGCTTACCTCACAAATTCTCAAATATTTATGATTCCATTAAATTATTCCCCTCAACATAACTCACATCAACATTAATCACAGACAGACTTTCATTAATATCAATTTATCTGGATATCTGGGAGCATATGCAGTGGAAAATAAGACACACCTGGTCCAAAACGATAGGGATTGGATTAGCGGTTCATTCTCAATGAAGAAATCTGTTGTTTTTTGGCAGCGCTGCGAGACAAAACCGACCACAGCAATCCTGAACGTCCACCATCATCCCACTAACCATTTACACACACACACACACACACACACACACACACACACACACACACACACACACACACACACACACACACACACACACACACACACACACACACACACACACCTCCCTCCTAGGCGCTGGGACTGGGAGTCCAGTGGGTGTGTGTGTGTGTGTGTTTTAAGACTCCATTTGTGTGGGCCAGGTCTTTACTGGGAGAGAAGAGAGGATAATGGAACTGTCAGGTACAGTACAGTGTGAAAACTTATTTAATAACCACTGAGCCCTTCCCTTTCACCTCTCACCCCTGCTCTGAACTCACCCTCCTGGGTACAGGTGAAACCTGGAGAGATGTGGGTGGGGGTTAACCTAGGGGAATCTGACTCCTGCTCCCCTGCTCTCCTCCTCATGTATGGTTAAACATGATCTATCTCTTCTGTCATGTCTTGTTTCCCAAGAGTTTAGGGCTGAGGTGGGCCATATAGCAGCAAGGTATGATAGTTCCCTTTCGAAATTCAACGTATTATGAATGAAAGTCAATTTTTTAAGCGTTGTTACAGGGTTAATTCTGAGCGGTTACAGGGTTAAAACAGAAACAACTCAAAGGTTAACAAGTTATGCTTTAATTCCGAGTGGTTAAGGTTACCCTGATGGAAAAACCACATTCATTTAATGTGAACACGTGATCTCGTGTGATCTCATGTGATCACGTGATTTAATGTGCAGTTAATGTGATAACGTGGCAACGTGAAACATGTGATAACATAAAACTACACGTGACAACATGTGAGAACATGATCTCATGTGAAATTAATGTGATATAAATGTGACAACATGGGGATGCAACATTTCTAAATAACATTAAACTACACATGACAACCTAAGCACATGACATTGGCCTCAACTCCCAACTGTTTACTGTGTCCCCTAAATGTTTCATATGGTGTAGGAGTGCCCTGCAGTTAAATGCTTCTGGGACAAAGTTAAAATATTAATTTCAAAGCGCATGAATGTAAATATTCAATGCTTTGCATCTACTATGTTACTTCACAATGATAGCTCCTTGAATCGCTCAATAAATCGGAGACAATTACTGCTGGCAGGCAGCACTACCTCAAAAAAATATTTTGGCTCTTAGATGGCAATTATCTCTCTGTCCCAATTCGCCAGTGGATAAAATGTATATTATAATTTATAACATTAGAATTATCGCCAGTGGGAATAAATGGTGCTATTCAAGAAACAATTGAGGCCTGGACAAATATACTTGACTCTGTAAAGAATAATCTAATCTAAAGCCCAACATACAAACAAACAAGAAATAAAGCCCAACAGGCACGTGCACAGATAGGGCTCTACCTGTGCAGAGCACATGCCCCTTTGCCCTTCTAGTCTCCAAAGTGCCCTTTTGGGTGGTGGTATAATTACCCCAATATCATTTCCCAGTGTGCCTTGCCTTTTCGAGTGAATTGTAGAGTTACCTCCCATGACTGTACTTGTTAGTAACAGAGACATGGTTGTTGAATTCATTAATTTTCAATCCTGTGGACTTCACCAAGTTAGTTCCTACAGTAGGTGAATGTTATCATAAAAATTAAACTGTTTATGACAATACATTACATACACTGAGTATACCCAACATTAGGAACATACCATCAGAACAGCCTCAATTCGTCTGGGCATGAGGTGTCGAAAGTGTTCCACAGGGATGCTGGCCCATGTTGACTCCAATGCTTTCCACAGTTGTGTCAAGTAGGCTGGATGTCCTTTGGGGGGGTGGACCATTCTTGATACACACAGGAAACTATTGAACATGAAAAACCCAGCAGCATTGCGGTTCTCAACACAAACCGATGCACCTGGCATCTACTACCATACCCCGTTCAAAGGCACTTAGATATTTTGTCTTGCCCTTTCACCCTCTGAATGGCACACATACATAAACCATGTCTCAATTGTCTCTAGGCTTAAACATCCTTCTTTAACCTGTCTCCTCCCCTTCATCTACACTGATTGAAGTGGATTTAACAAGTGACATCAACAAGGGATCATAGCTTTCCCCTGGATTCACCTGGTCAGTCTATGTCATGGTGTTCTTAATGTTTTGTTGGTTTACAGGCCAGATTATGCTGGCTTGCAAAGTGATGTGTAGTGATGTTACGTTTGATGCACTTCGAAGCAGTGTGCCGGTGCCTGTATCACTTTATCAGAAGCACGTGATCAATGATGTCCGAAGCTTCGTTTCGTCGAACAAACACCTGATTGGTTTGGTATTGGTTTGGTAGAAGAGGCTAAGCTGCACAAGCGCTAAGGGTTGTGTGACGTCATCGATAATAATTTGGCTACTCTAAATTATTTTGACCAGCAGGTGTTACTCGTGTAGAATGTGTTGATCAAAGCCGTGAATTCTGAACCAATTTCGAACCAAATTGTCTTGAAAATCGCAATGCTTTAGGAAGCTTCATTTCCCTATCACTATTGCTGTGTAATTCTTATTGGAATCCAGCCACAGTCTAAAAATATAATTTTACTTTATATTAACACGCAATTTGTATCCAGAATGACTCAGGACAAGGATTTTTGCTAAACGAGACTACCTAAACCATTTAAACCGGAACAACCATTTCAGTAATGGGGTGCAATAAATATAACTAACTGATTGGATAAGTTTACAAAAATGTATGTTATTTATCTTTGACCCTGTAGGTAGGCCGTCATTGTAAATAAGAATTTGTTCTGAACTGACTTGCCTAATTAAATTAAAAATAAAAACATCAAGGCAGAATGGCACGTTCCAAACAAGTGCTGGGTACATGATACATATTGACCAAAATGGTATGTTCATTTGGTGAATGTATACTGAACGAAAATATAAATGTAAAGTGTTGGTCCCACGTTTTCATGAAATTAAAGATCCCAGGAATTTTCCATATAAAACCTATTTCTCTGAATGTTTTTTGCACAAATGTATTTACATCCCTATTTGTGAGCATTTCTCCTTTGCAAGGATAATCCATCCACCTGACAGGTGTGGCATATCAAGGAGCTGATTAAACAGCATTATCATTACACAGGTGCAGCTTGTGCTGGGGACAATAAAAGGCCACTCCAAAATGTGAGGTTTTGTCACACAACACAATGCCACAGATGTCTCAAGTTTTGAGGGAGCACGCAATTGGCATGCTGACTGCAGTAATGTCCACCAGAGCTGTTGCCAGATTGAATGTTCATTTCTCTCCAACATTGTTTTAGAGAATTTGGCAGCACGTCCCCTGGCTGCGCCCCCTGCCCAGTCATGTGAAATCCATAGATTAGGGCCTAATTCATTTATTTAAATTGACTGACTTCCTTATATGAACTGTAACTCGTTGAAATTGTTGCATGTTGTGTTTATATTTTTGTTCAGTATAGATTGGCGGAGCAAATAAAGGAACAACATAGCAGTTGCCCAGAGGCAGATGAACACTTTTCCCAGGCCCCTTACACAGTCCACTAACCTTTTGGCAATGCAGTGGCACAAACATCCCATAGGCCTTTGTTGAAGCAGGTAAGGGAGCATTCTCACCCAAATGATGCACAGTGGACAACAGGGTTGTCTCCAGACCCCCCAGCAGTGACACCACATCCAGGAACATTTTGGGGTGCAGTCATTTTCTCTCCAAGCCCGGGGAAAGGGTCAGAGCACATCCTCTCCAGCTTCCGGAGAGAGCTCGGTCATAATCAATTTTGTGCCAGTCAATGTCGGGATGAAAACCTCCCACACCCCATCATAGGGCAGACACTCCTGCAGAGTGCCCCCCTTAGGAACAGCAGAGGAGCAGGAAGGAAGTTCGGCATCCAACACTGCATCATCACCAAGGCCGGATCACTGAGGTATAGGGCCACAAAGTCAACACCGTTAGCAGTGTGGTAAAGGTTAGGGTTAAAATTAGGTTTAAAGAAGATTTTAAGAAGATACATTTAAGAAATAGGCAGGGTTTATTACTTTGTGGATGTGGTAACTAGTGACGACCCCCTGGGGCTCGACTGTAAACACCTCACCCTTGTAAATCCAAATAAAATATTACAGGCAGAGGCGTATCACATTATTCACTTAGCCTACCATACAGATGAGAAGCGTTTTCCCCAGATTTTTATGGAAATCCAAAGGAGTCATACATAACTGCCTAGTGGCTTTCCATAGCCCCTCTACACACACCGTGCTGACAGAGCACAGCGGAGATACTTTTTTTTTTACCAACCTGTCACTCAAACATTTGAACTTATTTTCTTTTTGTATATAGGGACATAAAACTAAAACTGAGGGGGCTCAAGTTTGAACTCAGGCGGCTTTGAACCGGGTACGGTGCATGTGACCACAAACCAGCAAGTTATCCAGAGAAAGAGAGGAAGAGAGAGATATAGCGACAGAAAGAGCGGGGGGCGGGGGTCAGGAATCAGGATAACAACAAGTAGCTGGACCACTTCATATCAGTTTTCTTTCTATGCACATTTTACTTGACTAATTTAATTATATGTTTTGATATAAACACACAACATGGTGTTCTGAAGTTGAAGAGGATATCACTCTAGAATTCAAATTACATTAAATGCAGGGTCCCCGTGGAGACAGTGTGTGTGAGTCTGTGAGAGCATGATTTGGAGGCTTTCCCTTGGATTGTTTTATCACATAAGTGCCTCTACTTTACTGTGTGTGTAAGCTGGAGAAAAACAAGATAAACAGCCAAAAAGAGCTGTTTCATGGCTTGTTTCTTTGTCGCTTTAAGTTTTTTAGGCTGAGTGTGTGTGCATTCGCTCATTACGATGTGTGACAGAGAATCTGAAGTTGCCTGCCGTGTGCGTGCATGTGTGTGTGTGTGTGTACGTGCTAGAGGCTGACAATTGCTTACCTGTCCTGTCCTCGGGATGAAGAGACCACAGGCTGCTGATGAGAGGAGAACTGTTTGGGACAGTCACCTCTATAGACTGGAGGGACATCAAAGTAGAGGAGAGCTCTCTCTGTACCAGAGAACCAACAGACACACACTGGAGCACTGGAGAGACTGGAGGCCTGTTGAAATTAATAGTAGAATGAAAAATAACAGTATCCCTGTATCAGGATTGCTTATAAGCAGTCAGTGGATAGCAGTGAATCCTTGTCCAATATTGACTTCTGAGGTGAGCAAAAAATGAGGCAGTCCTAATCAGTTCTGATACAGTACAGGATGTCTCCACTGCACCCACAATCTGTCTGGAGCTCAAAGACCTGGACCCAGGCCAACTGAACATCCATGGGAATGCCCTGCCTTCCTCTGTTTCAATGACTCACTCCAGCTGTTAATTAAGGATTTCAAAATCCTTAATTACAGTATATCTATAAGATATTAACCCGAATAATTAAAGGGCCAAATAATCTTCTAACACTGAGATTTCCTCTGTGTACGTGTCTTTAATGAAAGATCAACCAGATCCTACATATATCCCTCGTTCATATAAAGATGATCTCATTTCAGCTGGCTGGCTTTTCTATTTATGATCTGTAATATATTATGAATGTATAGAGGCATAGAGGATATTCCCTTAACGTACACAATGTTTCATCATGAGCTGTTAGATGTAATGTACCTTTAACTGTCTCTACCACTAACACATGAGAGAGAGGATAACTCACACACACACAAACACACACACACACACACACACACACACACACACACACACACACACACACACACACACACACACACACACACACACACACACACACACACACACACACACACACACACACACACACACACACACACACACAGGAACACACAAACACATAGGAACACACGCACGTACACACACACGCACAGACACGCACAGACAAACACAGACGCACGCAAGTAGCAGAGCCTGATTTGATGTTTAGAGAAATCCCACAGTAGTTAACCTGTCAGGTCTCTCACGCCCTGGAAAGCTGGCTGACGGCACAGGATCTGTCAGCAGAGTGAGTGTGTTCTTCTGTGTGAGTGTGTGTGTGTGCGTGCGTGAGTGTAGGAGTAGGGGTTGATGGTGAAAGCAGCCATTGTACAGCCTGAGGACTAGAGGAGTGGCAGGTGGAGAGAACTGCCTGCTGCTGGTGTGTGTGTGTGTGTGTGTGTGGGTGTTTGCGTGTGTATGTGTGTGTAAGACGGCCCCTTCCCCTCTGATTGACAGCCTGTCCCTGTCATCCTCAGTCTCCTGCTGCAGCCAATTAAATGGCTACTGCTGGGAGAGAAGAAGAAAACACTCTATATGCCTCCATATGCGTTCACATGCTAGTTTCCAGGTTTCCTACTTCCACGCCACTAATACAGAGACCATGTCTCACACCCTATTGCCTACATAGAGCCTGTCATAAGTGGGGCACTATTTGGGAATGGGGCTGTGGCCACAGATTTACAGTCGTCCTACAGGTGTGGAATCATAACTGCCTGGTTTAGATGTACAGGCACATCGCTGCCTGTAATAGTATAACACACTATGTGAGACTTCATGAGAGATCCCATCACATCACTGACTGTGTGGTTATACACTGTAGGAGAGAGTTGATAGATTGTTACAGAGGTGCAGTGACGTAGCCTTCTCCTATCTCTAGTAGCTCTACAATAACTCTGACCGAGGCTTTCTCTGCACTCTGCAGGTGATAGCTTCATTTCTTAGGCTGCTACTGATTTCAGCACCACAATTTATAGCCATCCACACCGTCTTCCTGAATCCACTGTAGACATAACTCTGCTGTAATGTAATATCATCCAGGCAGCAGCAGAGAGGTAAAACACTTTGAGTTAATCCACACCACACAGACAGACTCTCTAGAGTCATTCCAATACCTGACACACTGTTTTAATCATGATGGATATGGGTTTATGGGCACTGATTGACACACTAGAGCAGATGGGGACCTTTTAGGTGTTGAACCCTGTGTGTGTAAGTAGAATTGTACGTGGGATTGTGTGTGTTTCTGTGTGTGAGTAAGCCTTGCAGCACTTTCGTTGTGCAGATGAACGGCCGAGGGGATGTCAGTCAGAGAGATCACCGTGAGGTTTAATGTTACACAGAGGAGCCACTTTTAAACGATCCAACACACATAATTGATTCTGAGCCGTGAAATGTTGTGTAATAGCTAGACTTGTCTGTATCTCTGACAAAGGGGAACGTTTGTGTGTGTTTGCATGTGTGTGTGTGTGCATGCGTGCGTGTGGGTGTGTATGGGGAAACGGAACACTTCTTCACACTCATTTAGGCACACTGTAAAACATTTCTTGTCATCTTTACAGTAACTTACTGGCAGCACAGTAGCCAGTAAATTACTGTATATGCTGCACATTTACAGCATATTACTTGAAGACCTGACTACAGCAACATGCTGCATTTCTAGAATTTACAGTGCATTACTGGAAGCACAGGGTTAGTAAACTGTTAGATTTACAGTGCAGGCTACTAGTGTCAACAATGGGTAGTATTTCTCTTACTTGTATTTGATATAGGTAATTCAATAGTTTCAATACCTATTTTGTTGTTTGTATTTCACTCGCCTGAACTGTAATTCATACATTTTGTAACAATTTAATTAGAATAAATGTATTTTGAATTTTCTACAAAGCTAAAATGTGGAATTATTTTAAGATGGTCATACCATTGATAATTAACCTATTGGATTTTGAATTTTAGGATCCCTTTTAGATCAAATAATATATACTGTATGTACACTACCGTTCAAAAGTTTGGGGTCACTTAGAAATGTCCTTGTTTTTGAAAGAAAAACACATTTTTGGTCCATTAAAATAACATTTATCAGAAATACAGTATAGACATTGTTAATGTTGTAAATGACTACTGTAGCTGGAAACGGCTGATTTTTTATGGAATATCTACATAGGCGTACATAGCCTTCATTTCTCAGAACAAGAATAGACTGACAAGTTTCAGAAGAAAGTTATTTGTTTTTGGCCAAGTTTGTTCCACCTGAGAGACCCAGGGCCGGCCCTCCCATTAGGTTTGTCTGTGACGAAGAGGATTAATGATTAAGGCATTAGCCTAACCTAGCCTGTTAACGTTAGCTAGCTACTCCAAATACACCTCCTCTGTCTTCAACCAGGATCTCAGCGATCACTGCCTCATTACCTGTGTCCATAATGGGTCCGCGGTCAAACAACCACCCCTTATCACTGTCAAACGCTCCCTAAAACACTTCTGCAAGCAGGCCTTTCTAATCGATCTGGCCCGGGTATCCTGGAATGATATTGACCTCATCCTATTAGTAGAGAATGCCTGGTTGTTCTTTAAAAGTGCTTTCCTCACCATCTTAAATAAGAATGCCCAATTCAAAAAATGTAGAACTAAGAACAGATATAGCCCTTGACCAGCACAAAAACATCCTGTGGTGTACAGCATTAGCATCGAATAGCCCCCATGATATGTAGCACTAATTCCAAAAAGTTCTGGGACACTGTAAAGTCCATGGAGAATAAGAGTACCTCCTCCCAGCTGCCCACTGCACTGAGGCTAGGAAACACTGTCACCACCGATAAATCTACGATAATCGAGAATTTCAATAAGCATTTTGCTACGCCTGGCCATGCTTTCCACCTGGCTACCCCTACCCCGGCCAACAGCTCTGCACCCCCCGCAGCAACTTGCCCAAGCCCCCTCTGATCTGCTGGGCTAGACAATCTGGATCCTTTCTTTCTAAAATTATCCGCCGCAATTGTTGCAACCCCTATTACTAGCCTGTTCAACCTCTCTTTTGTATCGTCTGAGATCCCTAGAGATTGGAAAGCTGCCGCGGTCATTACCCTCTTCAAAGGGGGAGACACTCTAGACCCAAACTGTTACAGACCTATATCCATCCTGCCCTGCCTTTCTAAAGTCTTCGAAAGCTAAGTTAACAAACGGATCACTGACCATTTTTAGAATCCCACCGTACCTTCTCCGCTATGCAATCTGGTTTCCGAGCTGGTCATGGGTGCACCTCAGCCACGCTCAAGGTCCTAAACAATATCATAACCGCTCACTCTGATAAAAGACAGTACTGTGCAGCCGTCTTCATCGACCTGGCCAAGGCTTTTGACTCTGTCAATCACTGCATTCTTATCGGCAGACTCAATAGCATTGGTTTCTCAAATGACTGCCTCGCCTGGTTCACCAACTACTTCTTAGATAGAGTTCTGTGTGTCAAATCGGAGGGCCTGTTGTCCGGACCTCTGGCAGTCTCTATGGGGGTGCCACAGGGTTAAATTTTTGGGCCAACCCTATTTTCTGTATATATCAATGATCTCGCTCTTGCTGCTGGTGACTCTGACTCCAACTGCTCTTAAATGCTAATAAAACTAAATGCATGCTCTTCAATCGAACGATGCCCGCACCCGCCCGCCGGACTATCATCACTACTCTTGACGAGTCTGAATTAGAATATGTGGACACCTACAAATACCTAGGTGTCTGGTTAGACTGTAAACTCTCCTTCCATCTCCAATCCAAAATTAAATCTAGAATCTGCTTCCTATTTCGCAACAAAGCCTCCTTCACTAATGCTGACAAACATGCCCTTGTAAAACGGACTATTCTACCGATCCTTGACTTCGGCGATGTAATTTACAAAATAGCCTCCAACACTCTACTCAGCAAATTGGATGTAGACTATCACAGTGCCATCCGTTTTGTTACCAAAGCCCCATATACTACCCACCACTACCTGTACGCTCTCGCTGGCTGGCCCTCACTACATATTCATTGCCAAACCCACTGGCTCCAGGTTATCTATAAGTCTTTGCTAGGTAAATCCCCTTATCTCAGCTCGCTCGTCACCATAGCAACACCCACCCGTAGCATGCGCTCCAGCAGGTATATTTCACTGGTCATCCCCAAAGCCAACACCTCCTTTGGCCGCCATTCCTTCCAGTTCTCTGCTGCCAATGACATGGCTCAACTCATCAAAAACGCCTGCACTCTGCAACCCAGTCTCTCATGTATTCTGCTATGAATCAAGAGAGACTTAATGGACCCACCACCATATCAATTGAGCATGAGTTGTCTTACAAAATCAACCTCCAACAAGCAGTACATGCTTTTGCTGGCAGGAAGGCCAGGCGAGTCAACTTGTCTTTGAATAAAATGTAAGTGTATGATGTAAGTGATCATACACTTGCATTCATTTGTAAGATAACTCAATGATCTATCACCTGTTTACTTTGAATTTGTTTGATTTAAATACACTACCGAGAGAAAACATTGCTGACTGCAATGCAGAACCACAGCGGAGGAAAGAGGCCACTCTAAGCGGAGACAAAATAAATCAATGCTGAAACTGATGTTGGACAATCAAATTCGATATGTAAATAAACGAAATTCGTTAAGGCTGCGTCACCGACATAAATCTTATTTTACAGCAAAACGAGACCCGCCATGCATTTATGAAAGCACTCTTTTTTACAGTTCTACAGGAATATTAAAATGTGTTTAATGTTAAATATGTTATATACAAGTGTTATTTTTATTGTTATTGTAACAATAATGGGATCATGCCATGTGTGATAACAGGTGGCATATTATTAATAAGAAACTCTGTTTCCTATTATAGGAAGTTGGCTGCATAGTGATAGCAAAATTGTAACTCTCCGATGCAGAGGTTAAAGTAAAATCCCCTTCTACCTCCTATATGTGCACATGGGCATAATAATAGAATTACATTGACATGTATATATCCATTGATTCTTGAATAATATAACTTATAAATGCTAGTTCAACTGTCAAACTCCATGAGAACCTAAAATGTAAGCTTGTTTTTGTCCAATATTTGTAAACATTGTAAATGTAAACAAACACTGTATAGCCTCATAACATGGTTAAAACAATACTTTTGTTAACATGGATGGTCAGTCCTTGCATCCATAGCTCTGTCTATTAATCTGAGAGTGGTTACATTTCTCCAGGCACATCCCTCAGTTTATTGTTTCATCTGTGGATTTGCCCTTTAAACAGCAGCATATTATCAAGGTATCAAAGTGTCAGCAACAAAAAGGTAAACAATAGGCCTATAACAAATGCAGCATATGGCATTCATTTTTCACATGTAAATTGCACTTTTCAGTAGTGCTCAAAGCATGCCATTCCATGAGCACAGCATTGGGACTCCCAATCACGGCCGGATGTGATAAAGCCTGGATTCGAACAAGGGACTGTAGTGATGCCTCTTGCACTGAGACGCAGTGCCTTAGACCGCTGCGCCAATCGGGAGCCCCAAAAAGTGTAATTAAATTCACCAACGCTCTGGATAACATTCAAACAGCCTATCCAGCTCTGCTAGAGCAAGTAAAATGTTCAGAGTGAGCTGTTCCCTCATTTGTGTCTGGAAGTAGTTAGCAAGCTAGCCAACGTTAGCCAGTTAGCTTGGGTGCTTGACTGCTGTTGCTAGGTCAGAATGCTCGGATAAACCCTACTCCTCGGCCAGATCGTCCAGTGTGCACTCTGAACGCTTTGAGAGCGAAACCTTCCGAATTTACGAACATTCAATCTGACAATGCTCTGAGTGTACGAATGCCCAGAGCTCACTCTGAGCACACTCAGGCAGATCCAGATTGAATTTACGAACACACCCATAGTATAAAACAGCCTTTAGTCTTGAAATCTTTGGTTGTTTAGTACATGGACTCACATGTGAATCCTTAAAGAGCTGGGTGGGGCTAAAGCTTAAGAGGGTGTGAACGACGCTGAATGGTTGTAGACAAAGAAGTCTTCTCCAGTATGTGTACCAAAACATTTAAGGGCCATTTTCTCAAAAGTGAGGTTACAAGTTTATCAATTTTCAAAGCAGAATTACTTTCCCATTAATCCTCAACTGTAGTGTATTATATAACATTTTCTAGCTCTGAGTCTCTACTTTTATCCAATGTAAAAAACCCAATTTCAAATATTGCTACATAAGACCGAATCGAGCCGGGATGGTGCTGGAATAACTATTGGAGTCCCATTATGGGTATCCATCCTTGCCTAATAAACAGTTATCAGTAAGGCAACTATGCAGTTAGCTTTTGCCATAAACATTACTTCTGTAGACTGGTCATCTTGATGGGCTAGCTAGCTAGCTAATGGTGTTCGATCTTGAAGAGAATAAGACATGCATATCAACACCCTTCACTGAGATAGAGGAGGGGGTGGAAGCGGGAATCTGTCCAAGACATTTTTTCGGACTCTCTCAGGAGTAAAATCGAATGACATTTAATATATTAATATAACTACAAGGGGCCAATAAATTAAGCCATTAGCCCAGGGCAGTGTGGGGAGTGTAGAACTCATTTTGTGATGCAGTCAGAGTTACTACAACATAATTGAAAAGCACTGAGATGGAAACTTTGTTCTGACCAAAATGCCAAGACACTGACAAAGGTGCCTTTCTGTTTGGCTCCGCTCCAAATCTCAGCAGTGAGACTTATGTGGTGTTTAACTGGTGAAGTAGCAAGGTACAAACACAACACAGGAAGAGTGTCAGAGACTCACTCTAAACCACCACTCAAACAGAGAGCTGAGGCTTTTAAAAGGACACAGGTGTCTCGGTCACCTGAGAACAACACATTCACTATTTATACAAAAGTATGTGGACACCCCTTTAAATGAGTAGATTCGGCTATTTCAGCCACACGTGTTTGCGAACTTCCTCCAGGACTGCCGCGCAGAGTAAATGCCATGCCGCGCAGAGACACAAGAAATTGAACTTCACTGAGTTCGTCCCATTAGTTTGCACTATATAGATCAACGTTTTTTCTCTAATCTAATCAACATTATATCAGCCTGTTTTCAATGCAACAAACCAAAACAAATCTAACTTTGTTTTGGTTTGTTGCATTGCAAACAGGCTGATTGAGTCTGTGATTTTGTTGTAGGGAGAGCCAGAGCCCAACGGAGTAGAATTCTGTTGGCGGGGGTAGCCCACGAGCGGTCTTGAGATTTTCAGATCAGTTCAGATTAGAGTGCACAGCCGCGAGTGTGCACATGTTTTTGATATGTGACCCGTTTCAGGAAACTAGGCGTATGTCGCAAGTCACGACTTCACAGGAAAGCCATTTGAATGTTCAAAATGTTTTATGTTTTAATAACGTGTGCACACTGCCTTAATAACAAACTTGGCATCTGTATCTATGCCATCTGTAAATACGAATACAATTATGAGCCTTGTTGGTTAAGCCACAGAAAAAGACAGCAACCTTCCCACTAGCCATGATTGGCTGGGTTAATGAGTGGGCTGGACATGCCAAGAGAGGAGTTCGGATTGATCTGCCATATAGAAGGCTTCTGTCTAGAGCTGGTCAGTCTGTGCTTTTTTAAGTGTATTGTGTAGTGGAGCTGCATACAATACAAGTGTTGCTCTCTTTGACATCAGTGGAATTAGAGTATGATAGCTAAAGAGATGGCGAAAACACCTGTCTCCGATTACATCTTCAAACTAAGGGCAACCGTGGCATGGCATCTGGCGTTACAGGGAGACAAGTCCATCATGTATGAAAAATGGCGCCGGAGGTAAAGGCAGCTGTTTTACAAGCGCCTAACCAATTGTGCTATTATGTGTGTTTTTTTGCGTTATTTGTAACTTTTTTTGTACATAATGCTTCTCTTATAACCGAATAGAGCTTATTGATATCAGGACAGTGATTACTCATCTCGGACTGGACATTGTTGAATTTTTCTCCAACAAACAAAAATGATTTGCTCCATTGGTTTTGTTTATAGGCCTACATTATGCTCAAATAGCTACAATAGCCTATTGGCTACTGTCTAAAACTGGGTACTGCCTCAGTGTTCACTGTAAACGCGTGCTGGAAGTTGCACAAAATTCTCACAATGGTCAAGTTTCCGCTCACAAGACCTAAATTTAGCTCAGTGCCCCAAAAAAATTTGAGGGAACATTGGTATCCACATACTTTTGGCCATGTAGTGTATGTTTCCGCACAATGATTGTGATCCAACTACACAGCAATTTATCCAGTGTTAAATCAACACTGACAGTGTGTAAAATAAAAATATTTTACACACTATATCAAGTATTTAAGGGGCCTAGTTTTACCATAATACAGTGGCCTGGAACTCAAGGTTTTCAGGCCTGTGGAATCCAGACAGAGTGGATCGTTTGGAATTTATATTCACTCGCAACCTGCATTCAGGATGACTGCCAGGTTGGGAAGACTAAGATATGAGACTACTGAAACCATTTAAATTGCAACAACCAATAAGTCCAAGTAACAGATTGGATTCGTTTGGAAAAATGTATGTAAACAGTTGATATTGAAACAAACACTTCAAAAAAATCTACCTGCAATAGTGTATGCCGGGAAATATGATAATGATGGGTGTGGTTTTGGTTAAAGTTGAACGTTTATGGAAATCCACAAGTCTGGAAGTACATAGATTGTATTTGAGGGAGCTTATCTCACTGCTAAATGTTAAGATAAAACAGGCCAGGTCAGATTATTTTACTAATCTTGTAACTCAGAACAAGAACAATTCTAGAGTTCTGTTTGATACGATATCTAAGATAGTCTCTCCCCTTGCTCCCCAAGTGCCTGTACACTCAAAGAGTGATTGCAATAGGTTTTTACATGCTTTTGTAAACAAGGTGCATGATATTAGAAATACTACAAATCCATCTCTTGATGTCATTTCATGTGGGTCAGCTGCCTCATACACTTGGGATAATTTTTCACCTATCAATCTAGATGATATTAAGAACATATTAAGTAAAATGAAACCATCTTCTAGCCCGCTCGATGTAGTGCCGACTTTGTTGTTATTTAATGTATTTGATTTACTTGGACCATTGGTTGTTAAAATGATTAACCTTTCCCTTTTAAGTGGATCTGTTCCCAGTCATTTTAAACAAGCAGTTGTCAGCCCTTTATTAAAGAAACCGAATTTGGATTCTTCTGTGCCAACTAACTATAGGCCAATATCTAAAATGCCTTTTTTATCAAAAATTCTTGAGAAAGTGGTCGCTGGCCAGCTGATTACATTTCTTAATGGTAAAAACATACTTGATAAATTTCAGTCAGGTTTCCGGAAATGCCATTCAACTGAGACGGCACTTCTTAAAGTTTCAAATGACATTCTGATGGCTGCTGACTCAAGACAGTACACAGTGCTGATTTTACTCGACTTATCTTCAGCGTTTGATACTTTAGACCATACGGTCCTGTTAAATCGATTACACAATGAAATGGGTTTTTCTGGTGTTGTTCTTAGTTGGTTTACCTCTTACCTGAGCGACAGATCATTTTGTGTGTCCGTTAATAACATTCTGTCAGATATGACCCCTCTGTTGTATGGAGTTCCTCAGGGTTCAGTTTTAGGTCCTCTCTTGTTTTTATTATATATGAGTCCGCTTGGTGAAATAATCAGAAATTTTAAAAATGTGTCTTATCACTTTTATGCTGATGACATTCAGTTGTACTGCTCTTTTAATGATTCTGAGTTTGAAAAATTAACGGATTTATTGGAATGTCTATCATGCATTAAGTCTTGGTTATATAACAATTTTCTACAACTGAATACAAAAAAGACTGAAACTATGATCATTGCTCCAGAACAAAAAATATCGCAAATTAAACAACACCTCTGTTCCTTGGACTCCTCTGTCCAGACGAGCCTAAGAAACCTTGGTGTTCTGTTTGACCAATCGATGTCCCTGGATGGTCATTCTAGACAGCTGGTCAGAAACTGTTTTTATCAATTGAGAAATATCTCTAAATTAAGAACAATACTGCCCAAAACTAATATGGAGATGATCATTCATGCTTTTATTTCTTCACGGTTAGATTATTGTAATTCTCTTTTTACTTGTTTTAACAATTGTTCTCTGAGGCGTCTTCAACTGGTTCAAAATGCCGCAGCCAGGCTTTTAACAGGAACAAACAGAAGGGCACACATTACTCCTATTTTATTTACTCTCCACTGGCTACCGGTAAAATACAGAATTGATTTTAAAATTTTAATTTTAACTTTTAAAGCACTACATGGACAGACGCCTCAATACATCACTGACATGTTGACCCCTTACTCTTCGTCTCGTATTCTTCGCTCCTCAGGTCAGAATCTCCTGATGGTACCTAAAACCCGCCTTAAAACTAGGGGAGATCGTTCCTTCCAGGCGACTGCTCCAAAATTGTGGAATGCCCTGCCCTTGTCGTTGCGTGTGGCCGATTCTATTGTTTCTTTTAAAAAGCAGCTGAAGACACTACTATTTAGACAAGCTTTTAATTGATTGTGCTTTTATGTTTTATGTTTTTATGTTAGTATGATGTTTTTTAAATGGTATACTTGCTACTTGTAAAGCACTCTGTGATTCTTTCTGTGATGGGTGCTATATAAATAAAGTTTATTATTATTATTATATTATTATTATTTTTTAACACCTGAATCCACACTAGAAGTGTTACACTGAAAAATCAACACTAGGTAACACTGGCCAATTTGTAATGTATGTACGCAGTCAGTATGTAATCTTGTAAGTGGGGAGAGTGAGTCTATTAAGCAGCAATTTTTAGGACAAGTTTTCACAGAGAAAAGGGAGAGAAGACAATTCATTGTTGAGATTATTGAGATGAAGGAGTGTGATTGACAACATGCTTCCCCTAATCAACTGTTCACTGTCAGCTTGATTAGATGAGTAAGGTGTGTTAGTCCAGGCCAGGGCTATAAACTAAAGCCTGTACACACTCACAGCCCTAACAGCCTACTCTCTCTTACTGACCCTGCATTAAGAGTACATTGGCCCTAAGCCAGTACAGTATGCAGCCTTACAGGATTGCAGTTTCAGTGGCCCTCCCAGCTGAGGGCTTGGGGCAGTGTGTGATTAGCTCTGCCAATCTGGATGCCCGTGAAGAGTGGCACTGCCGCAGGCATACACAGCAGTATAACAGCAGGTTTCTGCCCAGGAAGTCTGGCAGCCAAGCATCTAATTGATTTCTATTATGTTCCCAAACAATGGCTACTGACCCACAGCAGCTGCAGAGCAGAGGCAGGTTGTTGTCTGTAAACCTGTCTGATGCACACAAGCAACTACATACACATGCACACACGAAAAAACACACGGGCACGCACACAGCTCCTATTTACATCAGCTGAATGCAGCAGAAGGCTAAAATGAAAACACATTCAACAGGGTTTGACGAATAAACTGGCAAATAAATAAATAGTATTAGTGATTAATTTATAGAATAAAAAGAGAGAGTTTGCCAATTGAAAGGAATTAATTAGGAAAAATACAAGAAACAAATAATGTAATAATGGGGTGTTTGATGTCCGTGTGAATATTACATTTTAATTACAAGACTGAATAGTCTATCTGATGCTGGAGCTCAATGGACCAAACAATAAGAAACAACCCTTTCACAGTCTAATGTTTTATTACATATAACAAGCTCTGCCATGAATTTTGCATAATTATAATACACAGACATTCACACATCCAAGGCCTCGGAAATGAATGTGCGTTTTTTACGATAAGAGACCAACACCATTGTGAATGGTCCATTGAAAGTCCATTGAAAGCCTGTGTAATGTCTCCAGGGAGGGTTTGTAGTCTAATGAATGTGTTATTAGGTCTATTTCTCTCTTGTCCTTCTCCCTGGTTGTGTTTTGATTCCAGTACTCCGTCTGTCTTGTATTGGTCCCCATACTCCTTGATAACTGTGTCGGCCTCTTTCAGTGGAGCAACGCTGCAAGTCCTTTATTCAGCCATGGAGACACCAGTCTTATCTGAGAACTCCAGCCTCACTACACACATCCACAGCACTCAGACACACGATTGATGAACACACACACACACACGCACACGCACACATACACCAACGACAACACAACTCCTATAGACCCACAGGCCCTAGGATACGCATGCTGCATTTCCATGGCAACCACTGTTTTGAGTTCACAGTGAATATTAGTTTTTTACTATAATCCAGGAAGGAATGTGTGCTATGGCCAAGTATAAAGATGTGAATAGCGCCTATACACACTCTGGCTGTCAGCATGTGGGTGTGTTGTTTGCATGCTAAAGAGGTGGGGAGAGAGAGATGCACAAATTAAATCAAAGTTTGATGGTCGTGTACACACAGCAAATTGGCCTGTGTTATCTACACTGGTGTAACGTAGTTTCTCTGAACTCCCCCGCAAGGTCAGATTTCAGCCCTATCGAATCGATGACAGGCTTTCTGTGGTGCCAGGGCATGTATCCTATAGCTTTGCTTTAGCTAATGGATAAATGTTTATTGGTAGGCCTATTTAGTCGTTATTTTCTCATGTTAGGCCTAACATTTCACAAAAGCTACACACAGTGTCGCAAGGCTGCCATGATTTAGACTGCTGGCTGGCGGCAATAATGTAATTACTTTTTCAGTAATTAAAGTTGTAAATTAAAACATTGAAGAATGTAAATTAAAATGTCGACACAATAGCATACTAATCAGCAACCAATAGATAAAACAAGAAAATACAACTGTCCTCTATTGGCTACATCAACCTGGTTGATATGAGCCGTCCTTGTGCTCACTCCCAGCTTGTGCTTAAAACCACTGTTAATAATAGGGATTGTTAGGGATTGTTTCATTATGCATTGTAGCCTACCATCTATAGCAATACAGTATTTACCTGCTATTTAGCTACTATTTATAAACTTTTTATAAAAATTACACATCAAAAAGCCTAACAATGAGGAAAAAAGTAGTCTGCTTGAGGATACATTTCACAACTATTTACTGTTGAACTCAACAGGTTTTGTCTGGCTGATAGCCTACACATATGGGCTGCAATCAAGGTCAATTTAATTAAATCCAGCGTAGCGACTCCCATGGTTTTCTGAAGTCCTCCTGAGACATTATGCATGATTTGCACACAGTTTAAACTTAGTCTTGACAGATGCATGTCCCGTGTAGCTCAGATGGTAGAGCATGGAGCTTGCAATGACAGGGTTGTGGGTTAGATTCCCATGGGGGACCAGTATGAAAAAATTATGAACATGTATGCACTAACTAACTGTAAGTTGCTCTGGATAAGAGTGTCTGTCAAATGATGGAAATGTAAGATGTACCTGAGATAGTGGGCTGTTGCCACCACACAACTCAAACTCTGGTTCACCAGTATGAAGAAAATCACAAACCAGTTTTTTAGTTTGAGCCCACAATAACCATTGTCCGTTAAAGATATGTTTGCATCTGCAGATAACCTGTCCCAGAGCTTCCTATACAGTTAATCTCTTTCTGTAACGTGTTGAGGACGGCAATTAAGTAGAATGAGAGGATCAATTAAAGATGTTGCAGAACTGCTGTATTTGAATCACCATTCCTTTCGTCCCAGTTTCCCTGACGTTGCTATGGCAATCAATCTGTTTTTACCATCCCTGTAACTGTCGCTCCTAAAATAAAACTCATAAATAAATACCCTAAAAGCATTAGGCTCTCGGTCTAATATGAACTTTAGGACACCTGATTAAACTCCACTCATTGCGCTAGCGCTGTCGTAGCCTTGACAACGGTATTTGTTTACTTTCAATCAGTGCAATTATTTATATTTTAAGGCCAGAGCATTGAGAGTATGCCTGGCTTCACCAAATATTTGATCAATACACTTTTTAAATAATAAAATAATTTAGTCTCTGTGTTTTCATAATCTTCCTTCAATTCACAAGTGGCTGAATCTCACCGGAGAAATCATCCGAGCAAGCGAAACAGCGCCCCTCTGTCTCAGTATGTGTAGCCTATGTATCTGATGCTGTCTGGACCAAAAGAGTATGACATGTTGACGCATTTGATTGATTGACGCCAACAAGCATTTGGCTTCTAAAATAATTTGCCAGACAGCGTTGAACCCTTTGGGTTGTCCTGGCTCAGCAAAACGCCCCCCAAGGGAGTCCAGTTTGGATTTGGCTTCACACCAATAAAATCACATTGTCAGAAAAACATGTCTGTTTCTGGTCTGCCTGTGTTGTCTTGCAGGAGCTAGCTGGCTAAATCGGCCCTTTCCTAAGCCATGAATGGAGATGGGTGTTTAGACTTGAGGTTTTGACTCATTTCTCTGTACAGGCCAATGAGACAATTGAAGTTCAATATGCAGCCTAGTAGGCTCACGTTAACTAGCTAGCTAACTTACTTGGTTCATTGTTACCCATGCAAGGGAGCTAGGCTAGCAGGCATTTTAGCTAGGTAGTCAATGACAACAGAAACTCAAAGCGTATTGTATGACAGAGCCATAGACCGTTTTGCCAACATGAAAGAGAGGAGTATGGCATTTGTGTTCAACTATTCTAAAACTAGGGTGAGTCAATGTTTTATTTTACTTGTATTGAATGTCCGCGCATGCACGCATATACACACACACACAAACACACACACACACACACACACACACACAGAAATCAGTGCCATGGACAGCCACATTTAGGAACATTGATTGGACTAAATAGTTTTTGGTAATTTTGTTTTCACTGTATTAAACTAAGCATACAGTGGGGCAAAAAAGTATTTAGTCAGCCACCAATTGTGCAAGTTCTCCCACTTAAAAAGATGAGAGAGGCCTGTAATTTTCATCATAGGTACACTTCAACTATGAGAGACAAAATTCCAGAAAATCACATTGTAGGATTTTTTATGAATTTATTTGCAAATTATGGTGGAAAATAAGTATTTGGTCAATAACAAAAGTTTATCTCAATACTTTGTTATATACCCTTTGTTGGCAATGACAGAGATCAAACATTTTCTGTAAGTCTTCACAAGGTTTTCACACACTGTTGCTGGTATTTTGGCCCATTCCTCCATGCAGATCTCCTCTAAAGCAGTGATGTTTCGGGGCTGTCACTGGGCAACACAGACTTTCAACTCCCTCCAAAGATTTTCTATGGGGTTGAGATCTGGAGACTGGCTAGGCCACTCCAGGACCTTGAAATGCTTCTTACGAAGCCACTCCTTCGTTACCCGGGCGGTGTGTTTGGGATCATTGTCATGCTGAAAGACCCAGCCACTTTTCATCTTCAATGCCCTTGCTGATGGAAGGAGGTTTTCACTCAAAATCTCACGATACATGGCCCCATTCATTCTTTCCTTTACACAGATCAGTCGTCCTGGTCCCTTTGCAGAAACACAGCCCCAAAGCATGATGTTTCCACCCCCATGCTTCACAGTAGGTATGGTGTTCTTTGGATGCAACTCAGCATTCTTTCTCCTCCAAACACGACGAGTTGAGTTTTTACCAAAAAGTTATATTTTGGTTTCATCTGACCATATGACATTCTCCCAATCCTCTTCTGGATCATCCAAATGCTCTCTAGCAAACTTCAGACGGGCCTGGACATGTACTGGCTTAAGCAGGGGGACACGTCTGGCACTGCAGGATTTGAGTACCTGGCGGCGTAGTGTGTTACTGATGGTAGCCTTTGTTACTTTGGTCCCAGCTCTCTGCAGGTCATTCACTAGGTCCCCCCGTGTGGTTCTGGGATTTTTGCTCACCGTTCTTGTGATCATTTTGACCCCACGGGGTGAGATCTTGCGTGGAGCCCCAGATCGAGGGAGGTTATCAGTGGTCTTGTATGTCTTCCATTTCCTAATAATTGCTCCCACAGTTGATTTCTTCACACCAAGCTGCTTACCAATTGCAGATTCAGTCTCCCCAGCCTGGTGCAGGTCTACAATTTTGTTTCTGGTGTCCTTTGACAGCTCTTTGGTCTTGGCCATAGTGGAGTTTGGAGTGTGACTGTTTGAGGTTGTGGACAGGTGTCTTTTATACTGATAACAAGTTCAAACAGGTGCCATTAATACAGGTAACGAGTGGAGAACAGAGGAGCCTCTTAAAGAAGAAGTTACAGGTCTGTGAGAGCCAGAAATCTTGCTTGTTTGTATTTGACCAAATACTTATTTTCCAACATAATTTGCAAATAAATTCATTAAAAATACTACAATGTGATTTTCTGGATTTTTTTTTCTCATTTTGTGTCTCATAGTTGAAGTGTAGCTATGATGAAAATTACAGGCCTCTCTCATCTTTTTAAGTGGGAGAACTTGCACAATTGGTGGCTGACTAAATACTTTTTTGCCACACTGTATATACCCTAGTTGATTTGATGATGTTTAAATGTTATAATCAAATCAAATTTGATTTGATTTGCGGTAACTCTGTGGTTCTAAATCAGTAGTTGTTTAGTAAACTGTCGAAAAAAGCTTGCTTGACCATGCTTTAGGTCATGTAACATGCAATATTTGCTGTGTGGACAGATGTTGCTCTCCGGTTTTGTGATGAAACAAACGTATGTGTAGTTTAATTTATTCCGCCACTGTGTGACTGTTTTATTTTTGTTGTCTCGGCTTTATTGTATCTTATACACCTCACATAGACATGTAGACGTTGAATATTGTCCCAACTGAGTAATATGACTGTACAGAGTGTAGGTTCCCTGTTGTTGTGTGCTATTGTGACTTTGTTCTATGGATCATACTAAGGACTATTATAGTTTTTAAAAAATTTAACCAAGTCAGTTAAGAACAAATTCTTGTTTACAATGACAGCCTACACCGGCCAAACTCGGACGACGCTGGGCCAATTGTGCGGCGTCCTATGGGACTCCAATCACTGCCGGTTGTGATACAGTCTGGATTCAATGTTTGTCTATGGAGATTGCATGGCGGTGTGCTCAATTTTATACACCTGTCAGCAACGAGTGTGGCTGAAATAGCCGAATCCACTAATTTGAAGGGATGTCCACATACTTGTGTATATCATGGTGGCGTATGAATGAATGGGTTATAGACAACCAACGTAATTATCACAAAATAGTTGGTTTTACATTTCTAGGGTTGATTCAGGAGTTAAACTAACTCTGAAAGAGTGAAATTAACACTCAATGGTGTAAAATAACCCCAGTGTTGATGTTAATAACCAGGGTTGAGCATGAGAGTCAGATTGTGTCAGTTTTGAAACATTCCCATCAAAACCACGCATATCATTATCAGATATTCTAGCATGCTATACTGCAGGCACAATTGTTGTAGGATTATTTGTAATATCTGTGTTTTTGCATGTAAATTGATTGATTTATTAATCTTATGCTACACAAAGATTAATTTTTGTTTTTTTTTCTACATTTTTTTATGCATTATTTGTCTATTGCGCTTCACACAATTTAAACTTAGTCTTGACTGATGCATGCCCCGTGTAGCTAAGATGGTAGAGCATGTTTAAATGGTTTAGGTAGTCACCCTCCTCAAGATGTTCATAACCCTGACAGGCTCCTCAAACCGCACACATCGTGTTAAATTTAACACTGGAAAATATGCAGTGTAGTTATTTACAGTAAAGTTTAAAGCCACTGGTGCATAGAGGATGACTGTCCCTCAGTTGCAGATACAGAACGATAAGCAACACAGATACACACACAAATGCACAAGCACATGAACACACACACACACACACACACACAAATGCACAAACACACACACACATCTGACAGGCATGACAGGAACACAGCTCTTCTCCTGCCCTCTGAAAACACTCTAGGTCATGTTTCAGTACTGAGGTCCCATAGCGGAGGTCCTCAGAGCTTTAACACAGCATTGTTACCATTGTTACAACTTGAACCCTTGTCAAAAGCTGTCATGTAAAAAACGGCATGAACATAAAGTATGGAATGTCTTGGGTGCAATGATGGAATTCTTCTATAATTCTTATATCTATGCTTCATGTCACATAAAGTCACATCCAAAATATTGACACCCTTGATAAAGATGAGCAAAAATGACTGAATAAAAAAAACATTTAAAAAATACTGAATTATACTGTATTGTATGCTCCAAAATATTGGGTAATTATATATTTTATAGTAAAACAATTGCTCAGAGAAAGTGATTTTGTTTAATAAGTAATAAAAACAATTCTTAAACAAGTAGGGGTCAAAATGATTGACACTCTTGCTTTCAATATACATAAATCATGTATGTGCCAACACGGTGATTGTGTTAAAAGTAGCACAACATGTGTCATCCCTAACTAGACACACCAAACCTCCTATATAAATGACTATCCATGGAGTATATGAGCAAAAATATAGCTAAAATTCATCACACAGTGAGATACTGTGGCAAAGGCAGATATATATATTCTTAGTTCTCTCTCTTTCTCTCTCTCTCCCTCTCTCCCTCTCTCCCTCAGTTCTGATTGGTTCACACCTGCTGCATACACTCAAACAGATGTGTTAAAAACAACACTTGTGGTGTTCTTTTTTTAACACATTGGTGTGTCTAGTTAGGGATGACACGTTGTTCTACTTTTAACACAATCACCGTGTTGGCACATACATGATTTATGTATATTTATCAACACTGATTGTTAGAAGTATCACAGCATGTGTCATCCCTAACTAGACACACATTTTTCACACATGTGTTGTATTCAACTAAAATTCACTTTAAAATTCAGTAAATGCCAGAGGAAGACGTGTAGATAAAAGTAGCCATTGTTTTTTATACAGCAGATTTTAGATGTGTTAGTTAGTTATTCAGTCCGGGAAACCAACTCAGACAATACACAAATCATGTTGTGCCAACACAGTGATTGTGTTAGAAGTAACACAACATGTGTCGTCCCTAACTAGACACACAGATGTGTTAATAAATATGTTCTAAGAGTGTACACTAACCTGATTTAAAGACTTTGTGAAAGGAGATGAGGAAGTCAACATGACATTTACTTAGTGAGTGATGTTGGTGGCCCAGTTCCATATTAATAAAATGATATGCTAATTATTTTTTTAAGGCAACTAATTAGTAATAAAAATAAAAGTAAGTAGTTATGTATGGCGCTCAATCTTATTCTCTGGGTTTGATTTGGGGAGTTAAGGTATTCCTACAAAATGCTGGGTTAAAAACAATCCCTTCACCAACCCTGGATGCAGCAGCGGCCACAACAACTGCCATCCCATCCAACTGCTGCCTTCCCAGACCAAACCCCTTCCCCTACCCAACACAAGGACACAGACAGACCAGAAACCACTCCACCAGACCAACCTGTGTAACTATTTGATTGGGTTTACCTTTTGATTTGTTCTGCTAGTTTTAGCTAGGATTTGATTACTTATTTATTGAACATTTTGAATTTTCTTTTAACTTATTTGATATTGGAATTCTTTATTTACTTGAGAATAACCAAATAAAATTACCTTTAACACAAGGGTATAAGTTCCTTAAGAACCTATGCATATCCCAATATCGGGAGAGTTGCCACTTTGTTATTAATTGTGTATTAAAATATGTAATGCGCAAAAATATTGAAGGAAAATTTAAATCTGCAGTGTATGAACGTCTTTGGACATTGGTTATTAAGGCTGATGATTTGTTATTTGGAACATATTCACAACTATTAGCTATCTACCACCTATTACCATCGGTCTACCAAGTAATTTTCAGTCAACAATCTCGATAGATTGTACGTTAACAAACCAAAATGTGGGTCAGTGACACTATGGATTGTTAAGGAACCTGTACTATAAGGAGGTACATTCATTAATTAATTAAGATGAGTAGAATCTCCATTTTAAAAAAGGCCAAAGGAGTGGGTAGCTACACGGATCACAATAAATAAAAAGATACATTAATACAAAAAAAATCATCGTTCATTAGCAAGCATGCACCACTAAAATAATGTTGCTCTATGGTCTATAATCATGATAATTAGCACTCATTACGGCACAAAAGGTTTAAGTATGGAATTAGTGTATTATTACGATGATTATGTAAATTACCAATGAATAAAATCACCCAGAGCATGGCAATTACTTAGCCTACTTAGTTTTTTCCCCGTCCTACATTTTGTAATCTGCATTTGACATTACAGTATTAACCCCAGATT
The DNA here is from genome assembly GCA_023634145.1 of Thymallus thymallus. Taxonomy (NCBI): domain Eukaryota; kingdom Metazoa; phylum Chordata; class Actinopteri; order Salmoniformes; family Salmonidae; genus Thymallus; species Thymallus thymallus. Next base: position 13,554,169 of record CM042421.1, on the reverse strand, counting down.
CACCTCACAGATGCATGGTGACTTGACGATTTCAGTGTAGGAGTTAGCGATGATGCTAACGATGCTACTAGCATCTCCCTCAATATGCATGAAGTGTTTTCAGCATGTGACATATATTAACCCCTAGTTAACCCCCTCAAATATGCATAATGCCTTGAAAATACACTTAGAGATTATGCTAACGATGCTACTAGCTACCTATAGTAACTGTTACAGTATTTTCCTCCAATATTATATATTATAAAAAACAGTTTACAAAGAACCACCGTGCGCCAAACCTCAGTTAAAACATTTTGCATTATTTATATACTACGCTGATAGAAAACATATATTAACTTATCAATTATTAACACATACTCCACAGAGACATTTATAATTCAGGCACAATAAAGACATTTTAGCAGCACATTTAAAACTCAAGTTGATTGACTCTTTAAGTCATCTCTGTTGAGAGTAGTATTTTCAGTAACATGCGTTGATGATGATAAGCATTTATATCTAACTCTTTACTTATTTACATCTGTTAACATACAAGTAGACCTCCTCACTTTCATCTAAGCATCTAAGTGTTCTCATCGTGTCTATGGTACTCGAGACCACCAATCTGCTATGCAGTCTCTTTGTTAGCTATACCACAGTAATTGTGAGGAACAGTAATTGCCGAAAACTTAAATGCTTCCTTAAAACAAGACATTTTGTTCATTTCATGAGCCTTCCTGACCTTCTTTAATAGTTGCAATGTTTGAAACAGAGGGTAACCCTCAGGTATCCTGTAATTAGCCTGCAATTGTCTGAAATAGTGCTCTCGCTCTCGCTCAACATCAGCTCAGAATACAGGACAAGATGTGTTAGTGTGAGCACTGCTGCTATGGTCCTGCCAGTTGACCTGCAGGTCAGAGCGAGCAAGCTACGAGATTGTCTCATGGTCCAAACCAATCAATATTCATGCTGAGCAAGAGGGTACTTTTCATCCAATAAATAAATACATTACTGGACAACATGGATGGAAGGGAATAGCGGGAGAAGCGAGGGGAGGGTAAAGTCGATGCAGGGGAGGAAGAGAGGAAGAGATAGAGTGAGGAAAAGGGAGAGAGAGAGGGTTGGAATAGTGACTCAGCACATTGGACTATATACACTTAATGTTCCATTCCACTGTCCAACCCTACTTCTAGGAAATGCATTGCTACACCTTCCATAGAGAAAACAGCCTTGGCTTCCTATACAGAAGCTGTGAATGCAAATCAGGGTGAATGCAGTGTTGAGGTGATGTTGTCTGAATAGAAGTATTCTATGTGGCCCTTATATTTGCAGAGTATTTCACTGCTATAGCATTGTCAGAATAAATAAATAAAAACAGCCTCCTCAATATTTATATATGTAACCCATTAAGAATTGACTGCTGTATGCAATGCTTGTGCAAGGAAGTCTATTATACAGAGCTGAAGCATATACAGAAGCAACTAGTTTTCGTAGGTAACCATGTGGGGGTCATAACTAATTTCTCGTTAACACCTCCTCTCTTACCCCCCATCGTTCTCTCACTCGCTCAATACCTTTTCCTCCTTATATCTTCCAGGCACTCAATTGCTATCAATTCCTCTACCTCCATGTCCTCTCTCTCTCTCTCTCTCTCTCTCTCTCTCTCTCTCTCTCTCTCTCTCTCTCTCTCTCTCAGCCCTATCTCTCCCAGCCACCCTCTCCACTCTCTCTTTACCTCTCTCCTGTATGCCTGTGTGTGGCTTCGGGGCTCTTTTAACATTCTGATGAGGGACATCCATTAAATGTCATCCATCTAGACAAAGGACCACAGGCCCTGTAGTGCACACAACACAGGGGAGGAGAGGGAGAGAGAGAGATAGAGAGAGAGAGAGAGAGAGAGAGAGAGAGGGCAGGGGGAGTAAACAGAGAGAGAAAGAGACTGGGAAGAAAGTGAGAGAGAGAGAGAGAGAGAGAGAGAGAGAGAGAGAGAGAGAGAGAGAGAGAGAGATTAGGAAACAGGAAAGAGAGAGTTTTCCCCAAAACAGAAAGGTTCCATGCTGAACTCTTCCCTCCCCATACTGGTACAAAAGAATGGTTTGGAAGCTATGAAGACGCAAACAGCTCTATAGAAAGAGCAGCAGGACTTTATCAACAATATGTCTGGTATTGATCCCTATTGTCACTGCATTGATATTTCAGCAGGTGACATTTGTAACCAATCTTGTATTTTCCATGTGTTGTTTACCAACTCATGAATAGAAAGTCTACCATTCTGGACAGATGGTGGAGATGTAATGGAGAGACTCTGACCTTTAGGTAAGCGACTTAGATACTAAGGTGCAGCACTGTGGAAATGAACTAACACACATTACTGTGACCAGAGTGAGAGGGAAGAGTGTGAGATGGCCTCTGTCTCCAGTATTGTCACACTCCACTCTAACCACATTCAGCCCTGAATGCTGATTGGCTGACAGCTGTGGTATATCAGACCGTGTACCACGGGTATGACAAAACATTTAACATTTCTTATATTGAGCAAACCAAATGTCACCTTACACTCTTAGAAAAAAGGTGCCATCTAGAACCGAAAAGGGTTCTTTGGTTGTCCCGATAGAATAATTTTGGGTTCCATGTAGAACCCTTTCCACAGAGGGTTCTACTTAGAACCAAAAAGGGTTCTACCTGGAACCAAAAATGTTCTCCTATCGGGACAGCTGTAGAACCCTTTTGGAAAAATGTTTTCTAAGAGTGTACAGTATATTAAGCAAACCAGATGGTACAATTGTATATCTTTTTTATTTATTTATGCATAGCCAGGGGCTCTCTCCAACACTCAGACATCACATACAGTGGCAAGAAAAAGTATGTGAACCCTTTGGAATTACCTGGATTTCTACATAAATTGGTCCAAAAAGTCACAACAATAGACAAACACAGTGTGCTTAAACTAATAACACACAAACACACATTTTTGTGTATTGTATATTGAATACATCATTTAAACACTCACAGTGTTGGTTGGAAAAAGTATGTGAACCCCTTGGCTAATGACTTCTCCAAAAGCTAATTGGATACAGGAGTCAGCTAACCTGGAGTCCAATCAATGAGACGAGATTGGAGATGTTGGTTAGAGTTGCCCTGCCCTACAAAAAACATTCACAAAAATCACAAGAAGCATTGCCTGATGTGAATCATGCCTCGAACAAAAGAGATCTCAGAAGACCTAAGATTAAGATTGTTGACTTGCATAAAGCTGGAAAAAGTTACAAAAGTATCTATAAAAGCCTTGATGTTCATCAGTCCACGGTAAGACAAATTATCTATAAATGGAGAAAGTTCAGCACTGTTGCTTCTCTCCCTAGGAGTGGCCGTCCTGTAAAGATGACTGAAAGAGCACAGCGCAGAATGCTCAATGACGTTAATAAGAATCCTAGAGTGTCAGCTAAAGACTTACAGAAATCTCTGGAACATGCTAACATCTCTGTTGACGAGTCTACAATACATAAAACCCTAAACAAGAATGGTGTTCATGGGAGGACACCACGGAAGAAGCCACTGCTGTCCCAAAAAGACTTTGCTGCACATCTGAAGTTCGCAAAAGAGCACCTGGATGTTCCACAGGGCTACTGGCAAAATATTCTGTGGACAGATTAAACTACATTTGAGTTGTTTGGTAGGAACACACAACACTATGTGTGGAGAAAAAAAGGCACAGCACACCAACATCAAAACCTCATCCCAACTTTAAAATATGGTGGAGGGAGCATCAGGGTTTGGGGCTGCTTTGCTGCCTCAGTGCCTGGACAGCTTGCTATCATCGACAGAAAAATGAATTCCCAAGTTTATTAAGACATTTAGCAGGAGAATGTAAGGCTATCTGTCTGCCAATTGAAGCTCAACAGAAGTTGGGTGATGCAACAGGACAAAGACCCAAAATACAGAAGTAAAACAACAAAGTGGTTTCAACAGAAGAAAATACGCCTTCTGGAGTAGCGTGGCTCAGTCAGAGTCCTGACCTCAACCCGATTGAGATGCCGTGGGATAACCTCGAGAGAGCGGTTCACACCAGACATCACAAAAATATTGCTGAACTGAATCTGTTTCATAAAGAGGAATGGTACCTCCTGATCGTTGTGCAGGTCTGATCCGCAGCTACAGAAAACGTTTGGTTGAGGTTATTGCTGCCAAAGGAGGGTCAACCAGTTATTAAATCCAAGGGTTCACATATTTTTCCCACCCTGCACTGTGAATGTGTACACAGTGTATTCAAAAAAGACATGAACACGTGTAATTGATTTTGTGTTATTAGTTTAAGCAGACTGTGTTTGTCTATTGTTGTGACTTTGATAAAGATCAGATAAAAGTTTATGACCAATTTATGCAGAAATACAGGAAATTCCAAAGAGTTCACATACTTTTTCTTCCACTGACCACATGTTATCTTGATAAGTGTGTCAATTGGACCATGTTCCTTTCCTGTTAAACATTTGAAATATAACAAATACTTTTGGGTGTCAGCGAAAATGTTTGGGTGTAAAAATGTATATTTTATTTTGGAATATAGTGGAGTAAAAGTAAACGTTGTCAAAAATATAAATAATAAAGTACATGTACCCCAAAAAATACGATCTACATTAACTAACTAAACTACAATCTACACTATGTGTAGTATTTCAAAGTATTTTTACTTAGTTACTTTACACCAATGACTATGTGTTTATTCTCTAAAAATCCTCTCAAAGTGTCAGCCAGAGAGGTGACTGACCTGGCACCAGATATACTGTACATCATTGATAATACCACTCTTCACCCAGTAGGGAATAACAAACACAGAAACCCTCTTCACCCCTTGAACCAGTAAAGTGTTTCTCCATACCTGTATGTTACTATACGGAGACTGAGCTCTGTAATATACCAACCCCAACCTGTGATCATTGACATTCACAGTCACAGGCACATAACGTAGTGGTTTAAAGGCTGAGGATTATCTTATGTTCTGTTTTCCCTCCCCTTGAAATCTCTCACTGAGGGATAACAGAACATAAAATAATCTTCAGCCTTTAAACCACTACGTTATGTGCCCATGACTGCCTGCCGTTAAAAGGCAGCGAAAGAGAGAAAAAAGGGGGAGTGAGGCGAACACACAGCTGACACTTCCACTTTCTCCACCCAGGTTGATGGCTGTTTGCCTAACTGCCTGCCTGCCTGTGTCTCGAGGTGTAGGGGATGGAGAGAGGATACGAAGAAGAGGGGGGAGAGCAGTTGGAGGAGGGCGATCCAGGAGGGGAGAGGAGAGGCAGTAAGCTGCGTTAAACAACACTGGCAACCATCGTCGGTGTGGTGCTCCTCGCTCGCTCGTACAGCGTGTCCATGGCAACGGTAGCCCATTAGTCAGTGGGCGCACGCAGGAAGGCAGGGAGCACCCCCGGGGACCTGCAGGCTGCTCCACTCTCTCCCTCCACCGGCTCTCCACTCACCTTGTTTCCCACTTTATTCATTAACTTTACTCACTACCTTCACACTCCAAAGGTTAAGCTTTTAACCCCCCCCCCCCCCCATATGCACCTCCCTTCACACTCTCCTTATGAATATTTTATATTAGTGCTCAGGAATGTACAATATACAGTACAGTACAGGATACTCTCTGGTTGTGTCAGAAAACTGTAGTGCACCACTTTTGACTAGGGCCCATAGGGCTCTGCTCAAAGGTAGTGCACTATAGGGAGTAGGGTGCCATTTGGGATGCATACTCTGTGTTTTCTGATATACAGTAATATGCTCTCTCTTTCTCTCCTGTCCTTTTCTTTCTCCTCTACCGTCTGGGTGACAAGGTAGTGATCCTATTAGAGGTAGTGATCCTATTAGAGGTAGTGATCCTATTAAAGGTAATGATCCTATTAGAGGTAGTGATCCTATTAAAGGTAGTGATCCTATTAAAGCTAGTGATCCTATTAAAGGTAGTGATCCTATTAAAGGTAGTGATCCTATTAAAGGTAGTGATCCTATTAGAGGTAGTGATCCTATTAGAGGTAGTGATCCTATTAAAGGTAGTGATCCTATTAAAGGTAGTGATCCTATTAAAGGTAGTGATCCTATTAAAGCTAGTGATCCTATTAAAGGTAGTGATCCTATTAGAGGTAGTGATCCTATTAGAGGTAGTGATCCTATTAAAGGTAGTGATCCTATTAAAGGTAGTGATCCTATTAAAGGTAGTGATCCTATTAAAGCTAGTGATCCTATTAAAGGTAGTGATCCTATTAGAGGTAGTGATCCTATTAAAGCTAGTGATCCTATTAAAGGTAGTGATCCTATTAAAGGTAGTGATCCTATTAAAGGTAGTGATCCTATTAGAGGTAGTGATCCTATTAAAGGTAATGATCCTATTAGAGGTAGTGATCCTATTAGAGGTAGTGATCCTATTAAAGGTAGTGATCCTATTAAAGCTAGTGATCCTATTAAAGCTAGTGATCCTATTAAAGGTAGTGATCCTATTAAAGCTAGTGATCCTATTAAAGGTAGTGATCCTATTAAAGGTAGTGATCCTATTAGAGGTAGTGATCCTATTAAAGGTAGTGATCCTATTAAAGGTAGTGATCCTACTAAAGGTGTGATCCTATTAAAGGTAGTGATCCTATTAAAGGTAGTGATCCTATTAAAGGTAGTGATCCTACTAAAGGTGGAAGAGACTGGGAGGCAGGCAGGGGAATAATTAGTGGTGTGAGGAGACTGAAGACTCCTTAAAACAGCCAGCCAGCTGAACACACACACACACAAACATGCACACACTCAAGCATTTGCACACATGCACACGTGCGCAGACACAAATGCCCATTCACATCGTTATGACTGACCCTCTCCATCAGTCAATTTAGACGCATCCACTCCACCTCCAGGCACAACGCACACTCACTGCTGCCAAGACATTAAATGGAATGTTAGGCAAAGGCCACATTACAGCATTCTACAGCGAAATCCTCATGTCAAGTCATAGAATATATAACTTCATTATCTAGGCCAGAGCAGATATTTATCTTATTTAGATATAGATGTTACAAGTTAACTTCATGGAGAGCTGTACAGAAAAATATTTAGTTTGTTTAATCGTTAAGGGGTTGTCAACATGTGCCCTGGAACAATGTTAAGGATTGTGCACTTGTCCCCTTAAGTGTTGGGTCAGATCATCTGCAAAAATCAGATGTGAGCGGTTTGATAATATGACAGAGCATGGAGGCTCTAATCATAAGTCAGTGGTGTGCAGCTATCTAATGCAGCTCAGCTACAGCACATAGACCCTCCAGACATCCTCATTTTAATAAAGTGGAGCATGAAAATAAGCCTTTACAATGCTGCCTGAATGCTAAATACAGCTTCCTCTGTTCTTTCTCGTCTCCGACTTTAATCAACTTCCTCCTCTTATCTCCACCAAGCATCCTCCACTCTTCTCTTTTATAACAGAGAAATCTGTGAACCATCTTCTTTTCAACTCTCTCTCTCCCTCTCTCATCTCTCGTTCTTGCTTCCATTCCCCCTCCACCAGCTCCCTCTTTCACCTTCTCTCTTCTCTCTTCACCTCTCTCTCTTTCCATCGCACTCTCTTTCCCGCTCCATCTTCCATTTTCTCTCCTACTCCCCCATCTCTCGTCCTCCCTCTCTGGCTTTGCTTCTCCACAGGATTGACAGTTTTGTCAAAGTTTTGCCCTGAAACCCAGCTTGAGTTTCCTCCTGTACTTCAAACATTCCTGAGTCTAATCCAGCCCCCACAACTTCTGTAATCTCTCTGCACACTCTCCTCTTCTTCCTCTCCACTATTTTAGACTTCATGGAAAAGTTGGTTGGTTTAGGAAAGAGTTACTTTGAGTAATGTGTCGTGTCGTGTCATGTTGGGTTTCTGCAACATAAATATTTTGTTTTTGTTTTTGGTGCCACACCGAAGCAAAGATTTTATGACAAGCTCCTTTTGAATCTCTTCCAGGACAAAAGTCAAAAGGAACAATAACTTGTTCCATTACTTTAAGTCTTGAAGAGGTATGGCTTTTTCCACAGTATTCATACAAGTGAATGCATAGGTCGAGTAAATGGTACTCTAGAACCGCGTCCGCAAGAGCCATTTTCCTGGCGCGCAACACGTTGCCTAGAAACCCCAGAGTAAAAAGCCACTTTGTCACTCCACAGTCAGAATGCACCAACAGCTCTCTGCTACTATCTTCAAGGTTGTTTCAGCATTCACACAACACCATAGAGAGGAGGAGGCTGCGTAGGCAAGAGGCCAGCTTCATTGAAGCCAAGTACAATAGTTCTATGAACTTCAGAATTAACTTCAGAGCAGAAGAGGACAGGCATTGAGTAGTGATGCGGGCTACTGGCTCCACAGCTCAGAGAAGGTATTGGATTGTGATGCTGGCTACAGTATTGAGTTGTTTCTGCAGAGCTCAGAAAAGACGTATAAGACATGATTAATCCAACAGGGATAGTCACCACCACTCTGTAAACAACACTTTAATGAGATCTGTGGTGAAGAAAGAAAGGAATGAATGGATGGATGGAGCATGTTGTTGACTATGTTTTCAGTCATGGCTGTATATGATGGTTCAGGCCACAATGACTTGTTCTGGTCAGAGGTATGCTAAGACTGGAACAGAAGCTAATAACTTCCAAGAACCAGGATTGGCCATTCAGTCTTATAAAACACCTATTCATATTCTTTTTTTCACCAATTGGTCTTTTGACCAATCACTTCAGATCTTTTCACATCAGATCTTTTCAGAGTGTATCGGATAGGTCAAAAGACCAATTAGTGGAAAAAATATCAGAATTGGGCTGCTATATTATATTGCGATCTACAAGGTAAACACCTGTACAGTGTATAGTGCATTCTACAAGGTAAACACCTGTACAGTGTCTAGTACATTCTACAAGGTAAACACCTGTACAGTGTCTAGTACATTCTACAAGGTAAACACCTGTACTGTGTCTAGAACATTCTATAAGGTAAACACCTGTACAGTGTCTAGTACATTCTACAAGGTAAACACATGTACAGTGTCTGGTACATTCTGTGTTATATTATTCTTTACAGTATATGGGCATCCCATGGTCACTAGCCCACAGGAACCCGGGGTGATGGTCTCTAATCAAACACACTGTATCATCTTGACTCTATGAGTTACCTTGCTCTGTATGCAGAAACAGCAAATCCACACAGGGCTCTTATTCTACAACAGTGGTGAGCTGGCTGCACATAGATTGCATCCCAAATAGCACCCTATTGCCTATATAGTGCATGAGCCCTGGTCAAAATAAGTGCACTATGGGGAATGGAGTACCATTTGAGACGCACCCTACTCCTCACACTGTGTCATAAAAAAACTGAACATGGATCAATGTCTACATGATACATTATTCAACGCAGTACAGAGAAACATCACTTAGCAGCTGAGCTGGCTGGCTGAAGTATTTATTTGACAACTATTGCCGAGGCTGCTCATGCTTTGTTGTTCGCTGCCGAGGTGCAAGAGTTACTGGTTAAAATGTTCTATGTTGTATAATGGTTGCTGCTCTCTATGGGACCCAGGGGTTTGGAATTTTCCACTTGCACTCACAGGCGGAAGTTTGCTATTGGGAGAAAATGTTGGAGGGTAAATCCGGAGAGGGAAAGGTGGAACACTCTTTAAAGTGCAAATAGATTAGGGGCGGGGAGGAAGGACACTAGAAACAGTAGGGTGAGGAAGGGAGGTGGATTGGTATTCTGTTTCTCACAGGAGGAGCTCACCCAGAGGGGGTTTCTATGCCTCTGTCAGAGAGAGAAGAGTGAGCAATCACTCAGAGGATGGAAGAGAGGGAGAGAGAAAGAGAAAGAAGTAAAGAGAGAGAGAAGGGAGAGGGGGGAGAAAGAGAGAGAAAGAAAAAGAGCGAGAGAGAGGGGTGTGGAGAGGAAGAGAGAGTTGGCTCTTTCCCTCTCCGTTTTAAAAGAAAAGGTGGAGAAGAGGAAGAAAGCAGGAGGGAAGGAGAATGAGAGTTCCACTGAGCGGTGCTCAACCCCGCCACTCATCAATGTGTCTCTCCTCTCCTCCTCTGCTCCTGGCAACAGCACTGCTATTGTTTTATTGCTATATACAAAATATTGAAGCAATTACATGCCTGTTGCCAAGATTAAGAGCTGCCCACAGGATCCTGGCAAGAGGCTTATACTTATTCTAAGCAGTGAGCTATCATCACCTATAGCAAATATATAAACCCACTGGTAATTTCGCAACATGACATTTGTGTGTGTGTGTGTGCGCGCGTGTGCGTGGGCGCGTGGTGGATGTGTGAGTGTGAAGAATGGTGCCATTTAACCCCTATTCGTCAGTCTCTCTCCCCATGGTATAAGTGGCTACGTGTTGCTAGCTGTAATCAGCCTATTATCAAGTTATTATGTTCAGGCCTTAGGAAGGCCAGCTAACCTCTGTCACTAGCACTGAAGCGGTCCTTCATCTCTGCATGGTGATGTCATTTATACGAAACATCCCATAGCTCTGACACCCACTGAGGGGGAGGGGTGGCGTAGGCACGAACCCTCTAAACTGTCACGTAAATGTGAGTAAACATGTGCACACACACATACACTAACTCACTCAGAGAGACACAGACACAAACACCTGCATATTTATGCTAATGAGGACAGAATAACCTGCGATATGGTATAGGAGGCCAGATGGGAAGCAAATTAGCACTCCAGACATCTCTGCTTGTGACAGACAGCTCAATGTGGATCATGCCAGGGTAAACTCAGAGATGGGTTATTTTGCTGAGAAAGGAAGATTCCTCGACACTCAGCGCCTGTACGTCAAACGATCCATTAGAATTCCAACCTTGACAGTTAATGCAGAGGGAAAAGGGAAACGCGGCCTTGGCCCACCATAATCAATGCTTTTAAAATCCTCCACCATACACTTTAGGACATAGCAGCCTCCTAAAACACAACCTGAAGCTTCTGGTTTTCACTAGCCCTGGCTATTTAGAGCCCCTACACTCTTAGAAGTAAAGAGGCCTGAAAGAATCTTTTAGGTTGCCACTGGAACCTTTCCAGTTGAAAATGGTTCCTCAAAGAACCCCACTCAAAAGTCTTACTAGACTTGATACATATCAATCAAATGAGGTTTATTAAAAATAGACACTAACAAACAAAAATGTGGTTTTAAATATACTTAAGTATCAAAAGTAAATGTAATTGCTAAAATATACTTAAGTATCAAAAGTAAAAGTAAAAGTATAAATCATTTACTTACAGTGGGGAGAACAAGTATTTGATACACTGCCGATTTTGCAGGTTTTCCTACTTACAAAGCATGTAGAGGTCTGTAAGTTTTATCATAGGTACACTTCAACTGTGAGAGACGGAATCTAAAACAAAAATCCAGAAAATCACATTGTATGATTTTTAAATAATTAATTTGCATTTTATTGCATGACATAAGTATTTGATCACCTACCAACCAGTAAGAATTCCGGCTCTCACAGACCTGTTAGTTTTTCTTTAAGAAGCCCTCCTGTTCTCCACTCATTACCTGTATTAACTGCACCTGTTTGAACTTGTTACCTGTATAAAAGACACCTGTCCACACACTCAATCAAACAGACTCCAACCTCTCCACAATGGCCAAGGCCAGAGAGCTGTGTAAGGACATCAGGGATAAAATTGTAGACCTGCACAAGGCTGGGATGGGCTACAGGACAATAGGCAAGCAGCTTGGTGAGAAGGCAACAACTGTTGGCGCAATTATTAGAAAATGGAAGAAGTTCAAGATGCCGGTCAATCTCCCTCGGTCTGGGGCACCATGCAAGATCTCACCTCGTGGGGCATCAATGATCATGAGGAAGGTGAGGGATCAGCCCAGAACTACACGGCAGGACTTGGTCAATGACCTGAAGAGAGCTGGGACCACAGTCTCAAAGAAAACCATTAGTAACACACTACGCTGTCATGGATTAAAATCCTGCAGCGCACGCAAGGTCCCCCTGCTCAAGCCAGCGCATGTCCAGGCCCGTCTGAAGTTTGCCAATGACCATCTGGATGATCCAGAGGAGGAATGGGAGAAGGTCATGTGGTCTGATGAGACAAAAATTGAGCTTTTTGGTCTAAACTCCACTCGCCGTGTTTGGAGGAAGAAGAAGGATGAGTACAACCCCAAGAACACCATCCCAACCGTGAAGCATGGAGGTGGAAACATCATTCTTTGGGGATGCTTTTCTGCAAAGGGGACAGGACGACTGCACCGTATTGAGGGGAGGATGGATGGGGCCATGTATCGCGAGATCTTGGCCAACAACCTCCTTCCCTCAGTAAGACCATGGAAGATGGGTCGTGGCTGGGTCTTCCAGCATGACAACGACCCGAAACACACAGCCAGGGCAACTAAGGAGTGGCTCCGTAAGAAGCATCTCAAGGTCCTGGAGTGGCCTAGCCAGTCTCCAGACCTGAACCCAATAGAAAATCTTTGGAGGGAGCTGAAAGTACGTATTGCCCAGCGACAGCCCCGAAACCTGAAGGATCTGTATGGAGGAGTGGGCCAAAATCTCTGCTGCAGTGTGTGCAAACCTGGTCAAGAACTACAGGAAATGTATGATCTCTGTAATTGCAAACAAAGGTTTCTGTACCAAATATTAAGTTATGTTTTTCTGATGTATCAAATACTTATGTCATGCAATAAAATGCAAATAAATTACTTAAAAATCATACAATGTGATTTTCTGGATTTTTGTTTTAGATTCCGTCACTCACAGTTGAAGAGTACCTATGATAAAAATTACAGACTTCTACATGCTTTGTAAGTGGGAAAACCTGCAAAATCGGCAGTGTATCAAATACTTGTTCTCCCCACTGTATATTAAGCAAACCAGACGGCACCATTTTATTTTTTATTTTTTATTTACGGATAGCCAGGAGCACGCTCCAAAACTCAGACATGATTCACATACGAAGTGTGGTTAGTGAGTCCACCAGATCAGAGGCAGTAGGGATGACCAGGGATGTTCTCTTGGTAAGTGTGTGAATTATTGTGTACTTTTGGGTGTCAGGGAAAATGTATGGAATAAAAAGTATATTATTTTCTTTAGGAATGTAGTGAAGTAAAATATAAATTGTAAAGTACAGTATAGATACCCCAAAAAACTACTTAAGTAGTACTGTAAATAGAAAACAATTTGTTCAGACTACTTTTTTATCCTTTTTCGATTATGGTGATGTTATCTATATGCATGCTTCGGCAACCACATTGAAACCACTGGATGCTATTTACCATTGTGCACTCAGGTTTATCAGGGGGGATAGTTTCAGAACACATCACTGTATTCTATACCAAAATGTGGGTTGGGCCCCTCTGTCTGTGGGGCGAGAAAAACATGCTCTTCTGTTTATTTATAAAGCACTTCTTTTAAAACACCCGCCATATATTTCAGCATTAATTTCCACTAGACATACTAATTGTAATACCAGATCACAGTCATGGATTACATTAGAGACGCCTGCAGTCTACACAGATTTGGGTAGAACTGCCTTCAGTTTCTTTGCACCTTTTCTGTGGAACAAATTGCAGACCCACTTCAAGCTAGACACTTTGGTGCCCCTTGCCCATTTCAAAAATATTTTAGAGGATCAATATGATGTTGTCTGTGTTTGTTTCTTTTGAACTCTACGTTTTTATTTGTTTTTATTTGTTTTCTTGAAATGTTTCTCTGTTTTGGTATGTTTGGAGATCTTTCTTCTCCAATGTCTGTGTGTCTAAATTGTACATGTTAACATGTTTACACAGGGCACAGCCGTAAAAGAGATCTAGGTCTCAGTCTGTTTTCCCTGTCAAAATAAAGTTTAAATAAATAAAAAAACTTTATAATATGTTTACTTAAGTACTTTACACCATTGAGATTCATCAATAAATATTCGACAAAGCAAAAATATACACAAATAATACATTATCTGATGAAATTGCTTTAGAAAGGGGCACAAGTCAGGGATGTCCTCACTCCCTCTTCCTGTTTGCACTGGCAATTGAACCGCTTGCAGAAATAATTAGACAGGACCCAAAGAGGTAAAAGTATTGGTAAACATTAATATAAACTAAACGTGTTTGCAGATCTCCTGATATACCTGACCAATATTGAAAACTCAATGCCCCTCTTGCAAAAAATAGTTTCAGAATACTCTAAAATCATATAAAATGAATGTGGGAAAAAACTAAATAATGGCAAGAAAAATAATTACTCATGATCTACAGCAATCCACAAAAAATGTAAGTACTTAGGATGCTTAATATGTGTCAAAAACAGCAAATATATAAAGATAACTTTATCCCATTACTCAACAATATGAAAGCTGATCTAATTAAATATAATAATCTTCCCATAAATCTTACAGGTAGAATAAACTTCTTCAGAATTCCATGGCCCCCAAAGATTTTATATTTATTCTCAGTAATAGCAATTACCCCACTGAAGACATTCTATAAAAAGCTATAGTCACTCATAACAGACATAACAAAACTCAAGTTTTACATCTTACTAAGTCTGAGGGTGGTTCTAGACTTGGAATTGTATCAACTCGCTACCCAGGGCTTTTACTTGCAACATATAGTTAAATGCACTAAAGAGGAATAATGGGTACATATTGAAGATATGCACGCTCATCCCCAGAATCTTTTCACGTCTATTTTCAAAGGATAAAGCTAAGAACATTAAAAACTTAATGGTTAAGAACACTATAATAATATGGAAGAAAATAAAATGTATTCTACAAGAACCAATAGCACTTCCTAAAAACACAACCCTATTGAACAATCCTTAGATAGCTGTTCAGAATTTACAGATAAATTGGTCCACATGGAAAACTAAAGACATAGAAACCGTAAATAACTTAGTAATAGGAAATACATGTATTTCATGACTGAATTGAAAAGCAATTTTGGACACCAATGTAGATATTTTCAAATACATTCAACTTAAAAGTTTCATATCAAGACATTTATATTTGAAATCTTTTGGACATCAGAGCAATCTTGAGGGAATTCTATTTGAGTCAGAAAAAGATATTCATATAATAGGTAAGGTATAAAAAACCTTGCAGAGAGCCTATCCAACTGACAATCTCTTAGAAAAAAATATAAAGTATTGGAACCTTAAACCGCTCTTGACCGCAAAGCACTACAGAGGGTGGTGCGGACAGCCCAGACTTAAAAATAACTGATATTGACACAAGATGGAGGTAATGTTGGAACATAATGTACTGGGCTGTCCGCACCACCCTCTGTAGTGCTTTGCGGTCAAGAGCGGTGCATTTGCCATACCAAGCAGTGATGCAGCCAGCCAAGGCACTGATCAGCGTAGACACTGATCTAAGGTCAGTTTAGCATTATAGTAAATAGTAGCGTGTACACACACACACAAACACACACACACAAACTCAGCTTTGCTGACCCTCCCTCGGGTCTCAAGCATCTTCATTTGAAGACAATTTCCTATCTGTAGCCTAAGAATATCACAAGGATTAAATTAACTTTTCATTTCCCTTTATTCTACCAGCTTTGAATATTGAAATTCATCCTTCATCTTTCCCTTAAGTGCTCAGAATGTACACAAACTCAGCCTGCAATAATGACATTTCAATCCCTTATATACAGAGAAATAACTGTAAGCTGTAGCTAGCAATCACACACAGTACTCTATACTGCTCATGTTTTTCCTGTATGCCTCCTGGCTAAATCATTCTATTTTTCTCTCTATCCAATACTCTCTATCCAATCCTCTCTATGAGATACTTATTAGTTCCACATATGGACATTTCCCCCCTCAAGTTATCATGCAACTCAGTGGATGTGTTTTCTTATGTGTGTCTTTTATTAAGTCAGATGCAGAGCTCTGTGGAGTGGTTCTCTGAGCGTGGCTAGTTGTACATTCCCAGGGGAGCTGAGTGTTTCTGAGAGAAAGAGGGAAGCTGCATCTGCGAAGCTGCAGACACCAGGGCTGTAGTAATGGAGATAATAGGACGATCGACGAGAGGAGCTGGTAAATTAATGGGCCCTCGTTGACATAAAGTCCATTTGTTCATTTTTAAACATTGTGACAGTTAATTACAGAGGTTCTTAAGCCTCTACACAGTCTGTTGCCTGAGGAAACAATTCCTGGTTGTCAGACTATAGCTATGTCCCAAATATCACCCTATTCCCTAAATAAGGCAATATATTTGAGCAGAGCCTCATGGGCCCTGGTCAAAAGTAGTGCAAAATATAGGGAATAGGGTGCCATTCGGGATGCAGCCTACAGCAGGAAAACTGACGTAACCTCAACCCCAGACCAATCCTCAGCCTGTACTGCATTGAGTCTGGTCTCGTCACACAACCCTTCTCTAGACTCTTAAGTCTCTTTTTTTTTTTACATCATTTTTGAAATGCCTGAAAAAGGACATAATATTACTTAGGAGTCCAGGCGCAATTTTGATTTTGGCCACTAGGTGGCAGCAGTGTATGTGCAAAGTTTTAGACATTAACCATTGCATTACTGTTCAAAATGTTGTATCAAGTCTGCCCAAATCTGCCTATTGGTTTATTGACATATTTTCAAGTACAAAACTGTGCACTCTCCTCAAACAATAGCATGGTATTATTTAACTGCAATAGCTACTGTAAATTGGACAATGCAGTTAGATTAACAAATCCAATCTGTTAGTAATTGGACTTATTGCACCGGTTACTGAAAATGAAATGGTTGTTCCAGTTTAGATGATTGAGGTAGTCTCTGTATTCAATCTTCCCTACCCTGGCAGTAATTCTGAATACTGGTTGTGGGTGATTCTATTTGTTGATTCTATTTGTTGGGTTCTACTTGTTGGACATCCTAACTCTGGCTGGATTCCAGGAGTTTCTTAACACCACTGTGTTAGTGTATAACTAGGCTCTCAAAAAAAGACCTTATGATACATGCATAGCCATATATAATTGAATTGTAAAGGCTAGTAAGGCTGGTGGAACCATTCATAGAGGGTTCTAGGAAGAACCTTTGGATTATGAAATGGTTAATGGTAGAACACTTCATGGTGGGTTCTAGGTAGAACCATATACAGTGCATTCTGAAAGTATTCAGACCCCTTGGCTTTTTACACAATTTTGTTTCGTTACAGCCTAATTCTAAAATTGATTCAAATGACTGTTTTTTCTCATCAATCTACACACAATACCCCATAATGAAAAAGCGAAAACAAGTTTAGACTTTTGCAAATGTATTAAAAATAAAAAAAACGAAATACCTTATTTACATAAGTATTCAGACCCTTTGCTATGAGAATCGAAATTGAGCCCAGGTGCATCCTGTTTCCATTTATCATCCTTGAGATGTTTCTACAACTTGATTTGAGTCCACCTGTGGTCAATTCAATTGATTTGACATGACTATATATATATTTCAGAGCAAAAACCATGTCATGAGGTCAAAGGAATTGTCCATAGAGCTCCAAGACAGGATTGTGTCGAGGCACAGATCTGGGGAAGGGTACCTACAAAATGTCTGTAGCATTGGAAGTCCCTAAGAACACAGTGGCCTCCATCATTCTTAAATGGAAAGTTTGGAATCACCAAGACTCTTCCTAGAGCTGGCTGCCCAGCAAAATTGAGCAATCAGGGGAGAAGGGCCTTGGTCAGGGAGGTGACCAAGAACCTGATGGTCACTCTGACAGAGCTCCTGAGTTCCTCTGTGGAGATGGGAGAACCTTCAAGAAGGACAACCATCTCTGCAGCACTCCACCAATCAGGCCTTTATGGTTGAGTGGCCAGACGGAAGACACTCTTTAGAAAAAGGCACATGACAGCTGCTTGGAGTTTGCCAAAAGGCAAACTCCAAGCAGCTGACAGAGCTTGAGAGGATCTGTAGAGAAGAATGGGAGAAACTCCCCAAATACAGGTGTGCCAATCTTGTTTCATCATACCCAAGAAGAATCAAGGCTGTAATTGCTGCCAAAGGTGCTTCAATAAAGTACTGAATACTTATGTAGATGTGATATTTCAATTCTATTTTTTATTTTTTTGCTTTGTCATTATGGGGTATTGTGTGTAGATTGATGAGGGGGAAAAAAACTATTTCATCAATTTTAGAATCAGGGTGTTACTTAATATAATGTGGAAAAAGTCAAGGGGTCTCAATACTTTCCAAATGAACTGTACAAGGAGTTCTGTGAAGAATCCTACATAAAGGGTTCTAGGGATAACCATCTGCAAAGGGTTATACCTACCACCAAAAAGGGTTCCCCTATGGGGACAAATATGGTTTTACTTAGCACCTTCTTTTCTAAGAGTGTATATAGCAGTGCACATTTCCCTGGCATGTGCTCCTATCACAAAGATCTCTAGGTTACCGCTGTGCATGGTAACCATGTCAGGCCTTTAAAATGAGATTTATTCCTTTTATTCCTCTTTTTAAAAATTCATAGAATAGCAATTTGTATTCCGGGGGAGAAGCAATTTTTTAAATACCACAGCACCAGATTCTGGGAGTAAGGAGTAAGGAGGGTTATCTCGTTGCTGCATACAGACCTGTCATGCGGGACCCCTCCAGAGGGGTACAGCAGAGTAAACAAACCCAGGACCGGTGGCACCGCCTTTGGCCGTACTTCCACAACACCTCCCACTCCCCTCTTTGCTGAGGAGAACCAGAATCCCTCTCTCTGTCTCTCTCTCTGTCTCTCTGTCTCTCTCTCTCTCTCTCTCTCTCTTTCTCTTTCTCTTTCTCTCTCTCTCTCTCTAAGGTTCCAGAGGACAGAGTCATTTGCACAAACAGGAAAGAGAGTAAGAGTGAGAGTGAGAGAGACAGAGAGAGAGAGCATAAAAACCTCAGAAGTCGACACAAACAGCCATACTCTCAGACACACACAGCCCCATTGTCTGCACTGGTCCTCAGATCTGCAATTCTGCTGCCTGACATCAAGTACTTTCAGTGGCTTAAAAAAATAAATAAAACCAGACAACAGAATCAAATAAATACTTTGTTTAGAGAGCATCCTCCACTGAATGCACAACAAAATGGCCTGTGTTTTTTCAGCATGAGCACTATTGTTTGTTGTACTTATGTGACTGATCAACAGACGCGATAACAGAGCGACTGCCAAAAGCTCTAGTGTTGCAAAGGATGGGCCTAATTGAAATGGCTCATCATGAAAATGTCACACAGTCATAATATTGTGATGACACTGGGACCAGTAGGAGGGGTGAGAGTTACCTACTGCCAGCAACACACACACACACACACACACACACACACACACACACACACACGCGCACGCAAACACACGTGCACATGAACATACACACACACACACACACACACACACACACAGATCTCTCAGCATAACAAAGATCGTTACAAGGTATGGTGTTATCCAATACACGTTCACCCCAGGCATTTATAAACTATTCAATAAAAGCATAATTTACTCAATATCAGTCCTTGCATGATTTCGAGAGAGTATTTTTAGATTCTTCAAATCTCAACAGATCTAAGCAGTTGTCGACAATACCCATCCAGCGAAAGGCCATATGAGCATTGTGCATTTCAGAAAGATATACACAGACAGACAGAGAGATTATCCCTGCCAATGTGTCTGTTGGTGAATACACAGTAGAGGAGCTGTCTGTGACAATCTGAAGCAGCAGCAGTTGTATCTAAATTATATAAATACATCTCTTTTTGTCTGAGATGGAAATCAGCAGCACCTGATACACAGGAGGTCGTTTATGGAGGCGATAATATTATTTACCACACACATACGCACACACGTTTTTTCATTAGCACATCAAACACTGGAGGGTCCTTGTCATGCATGTTACGTGTCTGTTAGCGTAATCCATTGTAACACCATCTCCCTTGAGAGATAGAGACGGATCACACAACGACAGGGAAGGATCTTGAGTCCAAATTGATCAAACACGATATGCTAATCAGAAGAGAAAATCCTACAAACCTATTTGTTTAATTGATGTGGGTGAAAAACCCCCTTAACCAAGTAAATTGCCCTAAGACGCGACAATGGCAGTAATTCAAGTAAATTAGTAAATCTTGTATAGCCACTCAGGAGTGTTAGGTGTCTGGAAATGGAATGTCCGTCTGATACAATTAATACCATGTTAATGGTTTTCCCTATCTCATTTCCTTAACAAAAGGAGCAGGTCCTAACACAGCTGTAGAGATAAGAAGGAGAGAGGATATGCCATTCCATCTGAACAGGCTGGAGATAACGGTTGTCACTCTGGGTTAAACTGCCCCTCAGCGCAGTGGGAAAATGCTAAACTGACCTTAGATCAGAGTTCCGTGGCAACCTTGGGGATCTAACTGACAGGGGGAATCCACAAGGAACTTGAACAGTGAACTTAAAAAATTCCACCACACGTCCAGAGGTCACACAGACACACAGAGGGGGACTCGACTGTTCCAGCTAAATGACAGGGTACCACTGATTGCAAAACCACCACCACCAAGCTGCCTTAATTCACTATAAAAAAACTAATTATTATTCAGTAACTTGTTCCACAGACTTTTTTTGTTAAGTCAACTTTTCAATCAAAGTGTTACCTGAACTTAACGTTTTTAGTTGGCCCAACTTAGCTCCAACTTGATTATTAGTTGAATAATGGAAGCCCTTGATATATCACAGGTGTCGCTCATCAGAACCATGATACACAATTAGGATACAACACATGGTCCTATTCAAAAGTACTCTTGCTCTATAATGTGTTGCCACAGTACATTCAAGTATGACGTAGCCCATCAATGTAATGCAGAATACAGTGACAGAGATACACCACAGTCCAGTCGAGCCACTTCTTCTTACAGTGAATGTAACACAAAGCCTTGTTGTCAGAGTGGTCTGCACTCATTACAGTTAAACCCCCAGACATACAGAGCTGCGGTAGTTTACCAGACCACTACTCTCTATTAGCAGGTGAAATAAAGACTAGAAATTAACAACCATCCTCATGGAGAGTACACAGGACATTGCTCCAGCCCAGTACTAACACACCTGATCCAGCTAATCAAGGTCCTGATGAGGCAGTTGATTAGTTGAATCAGGTGTGTTAGTAGTGCTGTGCTAAAACTGAAGAAGCCTGGACACTCCCTGTATCTCTCGAAATGACACCCTATTGCCTACAAAGTCCATTACTTTTGACCAGGGCCCATAAGGCTCAACTATAGAGGGCCATTTTGGACACAGCCCAACTGATTTACACTATGCGGTTAATAACACTCCATCAGGTCTAAGCAGCAGAGTGAATGCCCATACAGGTCTCCCCTTCGCAGGTCTTCTCAAACGACAGCATGATTCTTCTTCCATCTCCGTCGACCTCTGAGATTTACTCACCACTGAAGGACCTCAGACCCATAGATAAACATGCCACGCAGAGGTAATAAAACACATCAAACACAAACACGTAGAAAACCAGGCACTTATGAATCATCTTTTAGATTTAAAACCGCCAGTCCAACGGTGCGGCGCCGGGTATAAATTGTTAAAATGAGAATGGATAACATGGCGAATTTGAAGGGAGAGATTAATCCTTTACAACACAGGGCTGTATGTCTCATGAGACACCGACATTGGTATTCATGAATCACTGTAACAAATGGCTCCATTGTAAGAGAGGGTGATGGTTAGTGAACCAGGCCGAGCGTAAGGAGGGAGAGAGAGAGAGAGAGAGAGAGAGAGAGAGAGAGAGATGGGTAAACCACTTCTCCAATCGTTTTGGCTCTATAACAAAGAACAAACAGCAAAACCATGTACACGATCAGATACAAATCTTAGAATCAGCTATTAAAGACTACCAGAACCCACTGGATTCTCCAATTACCTTGAATGAATTACAGGACAACATAAAAACACATAAAACAGGGATGCAGTTTGAGCCCCACCCTCTTCGACATATATATCAACGGATTGGCGAGGGCACTAGAACAGTCTGCAGCACCCGGCCTCACCCTACTAGAATCTAAAGTCAAATGTCTACTGTTTGCTGATGATCTGGTGCTTCTGTCACCAACAAAGGAGGGCCTACAGCAGCACCTAGATATTCTGCACAGATTCTGCCAGACCTGGGCCCTGACAGTAAATCTCAGTAAGACCAGAATAATGGTGTTCCAAAAAAGGTCCAGTTGCCAGGACCACAAATACAAATTCCATCTAGACACCGTTGCCCTAGAGCACATAAAATGCTGTGAACGATCTGAGAGACAAGGCAAGAAGGGCCTTCTATGCCATCAAAAGGAACATAACATTTGACATACCAATTAGGATCTGGCTAAAAATACTTGAATCAGTTATAGAACCCATTACCCTTTATGGTAGTGAGGTCTGGGGTCCGCTCACCAGCCAAGAATTCACAAAATGGGATAAACACCAATTGAGACTGCATGCAGAATTCTGCAAAAATATCCTTTGTGTACAACGTAAAACACCAAATAATGCATGCAGAGCAGAATCAGGCCGATACCCACTTATTATTTAAAATCCAGAAAAGAGCCGTTGAATTCTACAACCACCTTAAAGGAAGGAAGAGATGAACCTGGAGAAGAGTCCCTTAAGCAAGCTGGTCATGGGGCTCTGTTCACAAACACAAACAGACCCCACAGAGCCCCAGGATAGCAACACAATTAGACCCAACCAAATCATGAGAAAACTAAAAGAGAATTACTTGAATATATATTTTTTTAAAGAGCAAACTAGCATGTTATTTGGCCCTAAACAGGGAGTACACAGTGGCAGAATACCTGACCACTGTGACTGACCCATACTTAAGGAAAGCTTTGACTATGTACAGATTCAGTGAGCATAGCCTTGATATTGAGAAAGGCCACCATAGGCAGACTCTGGCTCTCAAGAGAAGACAGGTTATGTGCACACTGCCCACAAAATGAGGTGGAAACTGAGGTGCACTTTCTAATCTCCAGCCAAATGTATGACCATATTAGAGACACATATTTCCCTCAGATTACACAGATCCACAAAGAATTTGAAAACAAATCCAATATTGATCACAATAGAAGATGTGTGACCTGTTGCCACAAGAAAAGAACAATGAGTGAAGAACAAACACCATTGTAAATGCAACCCATATTTATGTTTATTTATTTTCCCTTTTATACTTTAACTATTTGCACATCGTTATAACATTGTAGATGTACCAAATATGATATTTGAAATGTCTTTATTCTTTTGGAACTTCTGTGAGTGTAATGTTTACTGTTCATTTTGTATTGTTTATTTCATTTCTGTTTATTATCCTACTTCCTTTCCTTTGGCAACGTTAACATATGTTAAATTAAATTGAAACGAGAGAGAGAGAGAGAGAGAGAGAGAGAAATAATGAGAGAGAGAGAAATAATGAGAGAGAGAGAAATAATGAGAGAGAGAGAGAGAGAGAGAGAGAAAGAGGAAGAAAGAGGAAGTGAGAGAGAGGAAGATAGAGAGACAGGGAGAGAGAGAGAGAGAGAGAGAGAGAGAGAGAGAGAGAGAGAGAGAGAGAGAGAGAGAGAGAGAGAGAGATTATTTTATCGGTCCCATTGTGCCAGGCAAGATCCACCAAACACAGATAAAGCCTTTGATAGATTGTGAATACTATTTGAACCCATGTCTGGTAATAGAGGATAGGCCCAACATTTGACAGTGGAGAGACAATAACTCATAACTCAGTTAATCTCAGACAGCTTCATGTTCTGCATTTGCCTCTCTCCTTACTCAGAATGTCTCATGTTCATAGACACGCATGATGAAATGTCACTGCTAATGGGGTCTTTTTTCCATTTTAAAGAACTTCTCAGACTCTGACATTTAGAAAGCATGGAGAGGCAGGGCTGGGGATAGCCTGTGGGCTCAGTAGAGTGTCTGGAGCCAGCCTCCACTATTGTTTGGTTTTTTAATTGCTAATTTGATAGCGAGAAAGACAAAATTACAAATCGGAAAAAGGAAAAAACACTTGCTAGCTACCGTCTACATTTTCTCACTATTCTGCTAAAATAAACATTTTCTGTGGTTTCTTAGCTGTAAATGGGAGGAAGCTGAGGTGTTGCAAAACATAAAGGCAAAAAAGGTTTATCAGGGTAGAGAGATAAGCCAATGTTTTCTCTTTTGAATCAATAGATAGATACAGACAATTTGCAGAGAATTTAAAGTAGATGTACTAAGGCAGATGATAAAAAACTTAAACACAGCTTTCTCATGAAAAAATACACGTTTTGAACCTCTACTATTACAAACTTCTTCCATCAACCCTGTTAATTGTTCATTTTTTTTTTATTCTCTGTCCTACTGTGTTCAGGTTTGAACGATGAGCAGGTGCAATGGCTGGATGGTGCCAGGTGAGGGTGCTAGAGCAGACCTGTAGTCCGTGGTCTGTCAGTCCACACCAGTTACTGATTGCTGTGAGAGAGGATTCCCCGGGGCTGAGAGGTGAAAAGATTATGCTGCAGAGAGGTGTGACCTATAGAGGGAGATATGAGAGAGAGAGAGAGAGGGGGGGGGGGGGGGGGGTGGAGAGAGGGAGGAGAGAATGTGAGAGGAGAAAGAGAGCGGAGAGAGAGTAGGACGACATAAAGTGGGAGGTGAGAGAGTGGGAGGAGAGTGGTAGGAGAGTTGGGAGGGAGAGAAAGACACCCATAGACCTTTTGCACAATGTAGCAACACCCACTTCCACTCAACTTCCTACCCAATATATAGCTTCATCTCCCGATCGCGTCCCATACTAGCCTCGAAGTCGTTCATTTTATCATTAATATACTGAGGTAATCAGTATATCAATATAATCATATTTCTGTCATGTTTTTTTATCATTCTTCCTGAAATTGTGTTTATCCGTTCAGTTAGTGATTTTTTTGTGTTTTGTGTCTGGTACTACTTATATGTGTACATGCAAAAGTTCTTAGGCAGGAAAGACTAAATAACTACGGACAGGTTCCGTTATCTTTCAATTAATGAAAGAGAAACAAACCAACAAATCTGTCTTTGCAATTAATTCATAAATAATTACAAATAATTCAGTTAAAACGTTTCTGTTCTCTTGCCACTGTAAATAAAAACTCTTTACAACATTTTGTGTTTGGAGTATAAGCAGTAGTGTTTCCTATCAATAAATGACTACAGGGTGTTAGACAATGTGGATGGTCACAGCAAAAAAAAGGAAAGATGCATTGCAGTAGCAGCTCATTGCTCCTTGGCCCATGCCTTCACAAGAGGCCCACACCGGTAGTTTGTCAGAAGGCAAGATGCAGTTGATACTTCCCCTCAGTGACATGGGGATCTCTGACTGGCTTGCTCATTGAAGACATGGCAGTGATGGCAGACAAGGGGTTCCTGATTGATGACTGTGTGCCAGACAAGGTCTACCGCCAACCTTTTCTGTCTAAACAGAGCTAAATGCCAGCAGCACAGGTCCATCAAACGCAAGAGATTGCCTATCTTAGAGTCCACATTGAGAGATTAATTGGCAGAATAAAACTGAACAACCTGTTTCAGTCAGTTGGCTCCCAAGTGGCACAGTGGTCTAAGGCACTGCATCTCAGTGCTAGAGATGTCACTACAGACACCCTGGTTCGAACTGGCCGTGATTGGGAGTTCCATAGGGTGGCGCACAAATGGCCTAGCGTCGTCTGAGTTTGGCCGGTGTAGGGGGTCATTGTAAATAAGAATTTGTTCTTAACTGACTTGCCTAGTTAAATAAAGATGAAATAAAAAGAGATCCCCATGTCACTGATAGGAAGTTTCAACTGCATCTTGCCTTCTGACAAACTACCGGTGTGGGCCTCTTGTGAAGGCATGGGCCAAGGAGCAATGAGCTGCTACTGCAATGCATCTTTCCTTTTTTTTGCTGTGACCATCCACATTGTCTAACACCCTGTAGTCATTTATTGATAGGAAACACTACTGCTTATACTACAAACAGTGAAAAGAGAACAGAAAAGGTTTAACTTAATTGTTTGTATTTATTTATGAATTAATTGCAAAGACAGATTTGTTGGTTTGTTTCTCTTTCATTAATTGAAAGATAACGGAACCTGTCCGTAGTTATTTAGTCTTTCCTGCCTAAGAACTTTTGCATGTACACATATAAGTAGTACCAGACACAAAACACAATAATTAAAATTACAATAATAAACACAATTTCAGGAAGAATGACGCGAAAGAAATACAATTATATTGATATACTGATTACCTCAGTATAGTAATGATAAAATGAACGACTTCGAGGCTAGTATGGGATTCGATCGGGAGAGGAAGCTAAGTATACTGTAGGGTAGGAAGTTGAGCGGAAGTGGGCTTTGCTGCGTTGTGCAAAAGGTCTATTGGAGACTGCATGCAGAATTATACTTTGCATATAACGCAAAACCCCAAACAATGCATGCAAAGCAGAATTAAGACTAAACAAATAGTTTGCAAAATCCAGAAAAGAGCTGTTGAATTCTGCAACCACAAAAAAAAGGAAGCGATGCCCACACATTCCACCACAATGCCTTCACCTACAGGGAGATGAACCTAGAGAAGAGTCCCCTCAGCCAGCTGGTTATGGGGCTCTGTTCAGAAACCCAAACATATCCTACAGAGCCCCAGGACACCAACAAAACTAGACCCAACCAAATTATGAGAAAGCAAAAAGATAACTATTTGACACAATGGTCATAATTCTTAATCCTTATTTAAGCAGGTAAATTGACTGAGAACCCATTCTCATTTAGAGCAACAACCTGGGAAATAGTGTCACGTGTGGGTATTGAGAGAGACCAAGACGCAGCGCAGGGATAGTAGTTCGACATTTTTCTTTATTTATACTATGTATAATTCAACTCAAATGAATGAATAGACTTCAGTATAGAAACACACTACTTTACCCGTGACTGGAGGAATAACGACCCACACAAAAGTGAAGGACATACAAACATATATAGGATCCCTAATTAGAGACAATGCGGTGCGGCTGCCTCTAATCAGGGATCCAACCCAAAACCCACACAGAAACAGAAAGAATGGACACTGTCAGACTCTGACCCTAGCTTCATAGAGAAGCAAATAGGCTTCTCTATGGCCAGAGCCTGACTCCCGGACGCCAACTACAACCACACAACTACATGGGGGGGGGGGTCAGGGAGGGAAGATTAGCTCGCCGGTGGCGGTTCTGGCTCCGGCGAAGTTGAGAGTCTTCTCCCATGCCCCTTCCTTATGCCCGGCCGGGCTGCGGACCATCGCTGGAGGTTCCGGGCTGCTGACCTTCGCTGGAGGTTTCGGGCTGCGGACCTTCGCTGGAGGTTCCGGGCTGCGGACCTTCGCTGGAGGCTCAGGGTTGTTGACCTTCGCTGGAGGTGCCCGTCTGTCCCATAGCCTCAGCACAAGTGCCCGTCGGCGCTCGAAGTCCTTCTCCTTCTCTATCTCCCGTAGGAATGGGTCCTTCTGCGCCTCCAGCGGAAGAGCAACCCAGGCTCTCCACCACCTCGTCTGCTCCTCCTCCGGGTATTTATGAAACCCCTCGGGCTTCTCCCGATCATGAATCGTGGGCAGACGAAGTGGTGTGCGATCCCCCTCCTTCAGCCTCTCCGGGCTCTGGCTGCGCACCGATGGTGTGGTGCTCGAAGCCTCCTGCCAAATGTATGACCACATCACATTTAACACAGAGCACACAGACCCACAAATAATTTGAAAACAAATCAAACATTGATAAACTCCTGTATCTGTTAGTCGAAATACCGCAATGTGTAATCACAGCAGCAAGATTTGCGGAGCACCAACAACATTGTAAATACCACCAATAATTAGATGTTTATGTATCTTCCCCTGTTATTAGTACTACAACTATTTGCACTTTGCTAAAACACAGTACATAGCTGATAATATAACACTTGAAATGTCTTTATCATTTTGAAACCTTTGTTGAGTGTATTTTGTTCTGTATTTTTCTAATAGTTTTTTGTTGATGTTTGTTGTTAAATTAGTTTCTTCTCACTTTGTATATTGTTAATTTCACTTGCTTTGGCAATGTTTCCAATGCCAATAAAGCTCCATTGAATTGAGAGAGAGAGAGAGATATACTGTATATATGTATGTGCATGTGTATATACAGTGGGGAGAACAAGTATTTGATACACTACCGATTTTGCAGGTTTTCCCACTTACAAAGCATGTAGAAGTCTGTAATTTTTATCATAGGTACTCCTCAACTGTGAGTGACGGAATCTAAAACAAAAATCCAGAAAATCACATTGTATGATTTTTAAGTAATTAATTTGCATTTTATTGCATGACATAAGTATTTGATCACCTACCAACCAGTAAGAATTCCGGCTCTTACAGACCTGTTAGTTTTTCTTTAAGAAGCCCTCCTGTTCTCCACTCATTACCTGTATTAACTGCAGCTGTTTGAACTCGTTACCTGTATAAAAGACACCTCTCCACACACTCAATCAAACAGACTCCAACCTCTCCACAATGGCCAAGGCCAGAGAGCTGTGTAAGGACATCAGGGATAAAATTGTAGACCTACACAAGGCTGGGAGGGGCTACAGGACAATAGGCAAGCAGCTTGGTGAGAAGGCAACAACTGTTGGCGCAATTATTAGAAAATGGAAGAAGTTCAAGATGACGGTCAATCTCCCTCGGTCTGGGGCACCATGCAAGATCTCACCTCGTGGGGCATCAATGATCATGAGGAAGGTGAGGGATCATCCCTGAATTACACGGCAGGACCTGGTCAATGACCTGAAGAGAGCTGAGACCACAGTCTCAAAGAAAACCATTAGTAACACACTACGCCGTCATGGATTAAAATCCTGCAGCGCACGCAAGGTGCCCCTGCTCAAGCCAGAGCATGTCCAGGCCCGTCTGAAGTTTGCCAATGACCATCTGGATGATCCAGAAGAGGAATGGGAGAAGGTCATGTGGTCTGATGAGACAAAAATTGAGTTTTTTGGTCTAAACTCCACTCGCCGTGTTTGGAGGAAAAAGAAGGATGAGTACAACCCCAAGAACACCATCCCAACCGTGAAGCATGGAGGTGGAAACATCATTCTTTAGGGATGCTTTTCTGCAAAGGGGACAGGACGACTGTACCGTATTGAGGGAAGGATGGATGGGGCCATGTATCGCGAGATCTTGGCCAACAACCTCCTTCCCTCAGTAAGAGCATTGGAGATGGGTCGTGGCTGGTTCTTCCAGCATGACAACGACCCGAAACACACAGCCAGGGCAACTAAGGAGTGGCTCCGTAAGAAGCATCTCAAGGTCCTGGAGTGGCCTAGCCAGTCTCCAGACCTGAACCCAATAGAAAATCTTTGGAGGGAGCTGAAAGTCCGTATTGCCCAGCGACAGCCCCGAAACCTGAAGGATCTGTATGGAGGAGTGGGCCAAAATCCCTGCTGCAGTGTGTGCAAACCTGGTCAAGAACTACAGGAAACGTATGATCTCTGTAATTGCAAACAAAGGTTTCTGTACCAAATATTAAGTTCTGCTTTTCTGATGTATCAAATACTTATGTCATGCAATAAAATGCAAATTAATTACTTAAAAATCATACAATGTGATTTTCTGGATTTTTGTTTTAGATTCCGTCACTCACAGTTGAAGAGTACCTATGATAAAAATTACAGACTTCTACATGCTTTGTAAGTGGGAAAACCTGCAAAATCGGCAGTGTATCAAATACTTGTTCTCCCCACTGTATATATATAAAATAGAAAAAAAAAAATATATATA
Source organism: Thymallus thymallus (assembly GCA_023634145.1). Classification (NCBI taxonomy): domain Eukaryota; kingdom Metazoa; phylum Chordata; class Actinopteri; order Salmoniformes; family Salmonidae; genus Thymallus; species Thymallus thymallus. The sequence goes on along the minus strand of CM042421.1, from coordinate 13,524,456 downwards.
TATATATATTTATAAAACAAAATATTGATGTATGATACTTTGGCAATATGTACATCGTTGCGTCATGCCAATAAAGTGAATTGAATTGAAACAATTGAGAGAGATAGAGAAAGAGACAGAGAGAGAGCGAGTTGCTTGCTTCAATGCACCATGACTCACCCCTCTGACCAGTCAATCCACTCTATTTCACTGTAGCCACTCATCAACTGTGAGTCATGCAGCTCACTCTCCCTCTTCAAGAAGAGAACACCTCTAGGTTGAGAAATCTGTTGAGAAGACAATATCAGACCAAACACTCTGGTGTCAGCTGATAAGCTACAGAAAGTAATGCTTTTGCGAAAAGATATACGTCACAGTCCATGATGCGTAAGTCAATACATTGCATTCAATGCAGACCAGACCAAACTGTCCTCTTAATCCTGAGCTCACTCTATCTCTCTATAAGGACACTGACCAGTAAACTATTCTGATCAACAAGCACTTCTCAGTGCTAGCAGTATTGATTCAACTGGGGCCCAACGCTTTAGGCTCCATACACAGAGATTCGGGAGACAATCCAGATCCTATTCCTACCAAAAACATTTAAATGGAAAATCTAACTTAATTTAATGAATCCTCCACCTCACTGAAGTAAGTGTGAGAAGTCAACTTAAATGTCATACAGAGGGAAGGGGAGGAGAGTAGAGTAGAGTAGAGTAGAGGAGAGGAGAGGAGAGGAGAGGAGAGGAGAGGAGAGGAGAGGAGAGGAGAGGAGAGGAGAGGAGAGGAGAGGAGAGGAGAGAATGAGGGAGGAGTGGGAGGAAGGAGAGGAGGGGGGAGAGAGCCAGGGGAGAGAGGTGAGGCACAGGCTGCGTTTGGACATGGGCCATTTCAATTTGTCACTCTGGATATTGCGCGATGGAACAGAATGCTGACACCTGGGAGCTTGCTAAGAGTAACAACTGGATGAGAGAGAGAGAGTGAGAGAGAGAGAGAGAGAGAGAGAGAGAGAGAGAGAGAGAGAGAGAGAGAGAGAGAGAAAAAAAAACATGTTTTAGATTATTTTATCGGTCCCATTGTTCCGAGAGCTCAAATGAGATCTCTCATATGGAGTTGAGCGTTAGATCACCCAACTTTTAACCAATGAAAACACACACAGGCAGTTATCCTTAAAAAACGATAAGCATACAGTATATTGCATATGCCCCAATGAAAGCAGAATCCTTCCAAACATCACATGATGATTTTACGCCTCTTTTGATATGTTTGTAATATAATCAAAATCAACAGTCATATTGTAGGTCAAGCTTTGCTACTCAACAAGCAATTTCAGGCAACATTGTTTTGGCTGTGATCCCAAAAAACAATGTTAGTTTATCAAAGGTGATTTCTTCCTAGTGCACTGAACGTAGCAATTCTCCTACAACATGTAAACTGGATGTCTGAATGCATAATATGCTTGTGGCAGTGGATTACATTGATTTCCACATTAGCCTGTCCTATTGATTTAATGCTGAATTTACAGAGGCACTGGACTGGACTGTAAATGCATTTCTTTGCTTTAATAGACAATTTAAAAACAATAAAAGGCTAGAGCGTTTAGTCGGGAGGAAGAAACTGATTTTGAAAAACAACATTAATTGCTGATGACCCTCTTGAGTCAATCATCTGTCGTCAAAACACGCACGTACACACACACTTACATATACAAGCACACAAACACAAACCAACAAACATCTCTTTTTCAGCCTCCCCACCCTCCCCTCTACCAATATAAAATCAAATCCTGTTGCCATAGCAACACAACTTAGGTCAGTTAAACACGGTATTTACAGGTCTAACAAGGGAGAGGGCACTTGAACCCTCCGCTCACACAGGAAGTGGTGAGAACAATAATAATAATGGGGCTAGTCAGAAGCATTCTATGGCCTCCGCAGGGAGAGAGAGAAGAAGAATAGTAATCCAACATCTGTTAACATCCAGATAAACAGGTAGAGCGCTGCACACACCTTTCAAATCAACTGTACAGATGAATCATTGAACAGAAACTCAGGCGGTCCAAGTAAGAACCATTATTAGGTGACTGTATAGAGAGAGAGAGACGTCTGACAAACAGCCATGAAAAACCATGAGTCAATTTACATTAAATCCCTTCATAAAGACCAAGGGATGAGACATAACTGTACATTTAGTATTCACAATGCATCATGTGACAGAGGAAATAATAATCCACTCAGCTCTCTGACTAAAGTTCCAAATCGCACTTCTTCATTACCAATGCAAATTGCAAGGGCTGGGATTGGTCACGGGCTGCTCCGCTGTATAAGTGGGCTGGGATTGGTCACGGGCTGCTCTGCTGTATCGGTGGGCTGGGATTGGTCACGGCTGCTCCGCTGTATCGGTGGGCTGGGATTGGTCACGGCTGCTCAGCTGTATCGGTGGGCTGGGATTGGTCATGCTGTTGTTCAGATTGATAAAGAGTGTTTTTCAAAAGGCTTTAGGAGTTCAACGATCCATGCTGCTGTCACCTTCCTATCAGCCCTTTTCACTTTCTTTGTGTCTGTCTCTCTCTCCCTCTCTCTGTCTCTCTTTCTCTATCCCTCTCTCTCTCTCTCTCTGCTCTGGTGGAGCTCACAGATAATACTTTCTCCTTCTCTTGATGACACCGTCCATTTTCTTTAGTGGTGTGAGAAAGACTATACTTTACAGTCCCACTGTCTACGGATGGTGACCTTACAGCCGCAGCCCTCCAACTCCCCTCCTAACACAGTGGCAGCTGCCGGCATGCCGTAAGGAGCAGCAATCAATCACCTACTGGGATTCAGCTTCACTAGAAGGGAAACGGCTAATTTATGTATTATTATACACTCCCACGTTGACAGGTGTGCACACGCACGCACATGCACATTGTCATTCACAGACAGACAGACAGACAGACAGACAGACAGACAGACAGACAGACAGACAGACAGACAGACAGACAGACAGACAGACAGACAGACAGACAGACAGACAGACAGACAGACAGACAGACATTGACTCTCAAAGGCTCACTCACCCTTGAGGATTCTTAAACTGTTATCCATTTAAAAAACTGTTCAAAGTCTTCCAGTCCCCCTTTAATAATTTGGGCTTAGTTCTTTCAGTACCAATCGCCAGGAGTCAGTCATTCCACTTAGGGATTACCCTGCTAGCTGTCTGGGATCAACTCCCTGTGATACCATGACCTTTTATTATCAGTTCCCAGGACTCCCAGGTCCCCAATACTTCCTGTGTGTATCATTACGCCAGATATAACGGATCTGCTCCAAATGCCACCCTATTCCCTTTAGACCATAAGTAGTGCACTATGTAGGGAACAGGGTCTTCCTCTAGCTAACCCACAGCCTGTATCTGTGTATCTGTGATGGATCTGAAATGTAACATCTCTCAAAGCAACCCACCTTCCCTTTCTACTTCAAATCCATTATCATTCATTAGTGTGGGGCTCCGGAGGTGCTTGGATCCGGCATGCACACACATACGCACACACAGGCAGGCAAGGATACACCCACGCACACACCCACGCACACACACACAGAGAGAGAAAGACAAACACACATATTGGGCTCTTACACAGACAGCCTACTCTCCCACACTGGGGCCATTGAGTCGCAACACTCAAACTGCTCCCCCTGACCACTCCAATCCAATATACAGTATGTTCCCCTTTCCCCCTCCAGAGACACTGTCCACACACTACCACATGCACACACACGGCAGGCTCATACACACACCTTTGCAAGCGCACACATGCGCATGAAGGCACGCGCACACACACACACACACACATATGCACGTTCGCACTTAAGCGCACACACACGTGCACAAATGCGTGCACACACACACACACACCACATCAGCTGTCTGAGACCGGAGACACTGGATCCATGCAGAAATGGGGAAGCGGTGAGCTGTTGGAAGGGGGACGGTCCTGACTGTAGACCTGTGTTTGACATTGAGACCCAGCCCACTCAGGGCAGGTTCGATGTGCCCCTAGGGCCAGGCCTCATCCAATTCCTTATACTGGACTCAATTTCCTCACACACAAACACACTCACACACACACGTACACACCACAGATACACAAAAACACATACTCAGGCGTGAACACACACACTGACGCATGCACAAATATAGGGTACGCACACACACCCTGTTCCCCCAAAGTCTCTGAAGGGGAAATGCAGCCCTAGAGAGAGAGAGACTCCTCTCTACTGTCCTTTCCCCTTTCTCCTCCTCATCCACCAGTGTGGGTTGTTATATCAACAGCTTTCAGGCCTGCAGTCCCAGAGAGCAGAACAGAACTGAGACGGCATGGCACGGCTTTGTACTTTCCTCTAAAGTGGCATCACCCCATAATGAGTGGATCTGTCTGGCAGGCCAAATTATCTCTCTCATCACCCCATAATGAGTGGGTCTGTCTGGCAGGCCACATTATCTCTCTCATCACCCCATAATGAGTGGGTCTGTCTGGCAGGCCACATTATCTCTCTCATCACCCCATAATGAGTGGGTCTGTCTGGCAGGCCACATTATCTCTCTCATCACCCCATAATGGGTGGGTCTGTCTGGCAGGCCACATTATCTCTCTCATCACCCCATAATGAGTGGATCTGTCTGGCAGGCCACATTATCTCTCTCATCACCCCATAATGAGTGGGTCTGTCTGGCAGGCCACATTATCTCTCTCATCACCCTATAATGAGTGGGTCTGTCTGGCAGGCCACATTATCTCTCTCATCACCCCATAATGAGTGGATCTGTCTGGCAGGCCACATTATCTCTCTCATCACCCCATAATGGGTGGGTCTGTCTGGCAGGCCACATTATCTCTCTCATCACCCCATAATGAGTGGATCTGTCTGGCAGGCCACATTATCTCTCTCAGCCTGCTGTGTTCTTGCATCATCACTCTCAGGGTCAGCCTGTCCTGTGCCTTGCTGGAAGTTCTGCCCTCCTACACACACACACGCACAAATGCAGGCATGCACCACACACACACTCTGGCACACACACACATATACACATTGCACACTCGCATAGACACGCATACACTCACACACACACTTTAGCCACTCAGAAAGCATGCCTGAAAACCATTGTCTAGCACTTCTCTGAAAAGGGTGTTTGAGACACATTGGGCCTGTCAATGCACCGCAGGCCCATCAAAAACACACACACTTTTCCTTAAGATACCAGCTGACACATTCACACTGGGATTGTGATGGAATGGTTGAGAAGCTAAAGAAAATGTTATGCTAATTTTAGTGTGTTGAAGACAAAATGACCTTGTCTATTTACTACATGGTTGTATCAATTACATCATGGCTCAAGTGAAGTGTTACAATGTTCACCATTGCAGATTATATGCAACATTAAATGTAAAGTACTCTGCCCACCCATGGGCACGTCCAAAATGGCACCACATTCCCTATGGCTGCTGGTCAAATGTATAGGGGATAGGGTGCCATTTGGGACACATCCCGTGCTACATTTCCTCAAAGTGTTCCTCCCTTGTACCCCCTCCTGTACTAAGCCCCAGCCCCCTCCTGTCTATGTGGGTGCTACAGACAGTGAACAGATAGACATCTGCCTGTGAAAGTTAACAAAGATCCAATTTGACAGTCAAATGTGTCATTTGGTTTGGATGAATAGGCCACTCTCTAGTTAGGACCTCTGCACACCTACACACACCTGACCTCACACAACTGGTCTCTGTCTCTGTCTCTGTCTCTGTCTCTCTGCCTCTCTTTCTCTGGCTGTCCCTCTCTCTAAATAATAATAATGTAACAATATAATAATATATGCCATTTAGCATATGCTTTTATCCAAAGAGACTTACCGTCATGTGTGCATACATGTTATATCTCTCTCTTCCTATTTCTCTCTTTCCCTCTCTCTCTCTCTGGTCTTACTCAGAGAAGCTAGAGGAGGAAGACATTTGGTAAGACATCTTGATCTCTCTTGGCCCATTGAAAAACACATACAGCACAGTACACAACCTTATTTAATGTACAGTGCTAGTATAGCTTCACTGTTTAAACATTAGTAATGTCATGTCCTGATTTGTTTCACCTGTCTGTGTTTGTCCCCTCCCCACACCAGGTGCACCCTATCTCCTTCATCAATCAGTTTGGGTATTTAGTCCCTTGGGTTCTGTTAGGGTTTTGCCAGATCGTCTTGCCTAGTCAGTCGTTTCCAGCACTCTCTCGTATTACTAACTCTGCCAGTCTGTTTCCCGGTATTTGGACCTCTACCTGTCTGTTGGATTACGTTCCTGTCTATCCCCTCATGTGCCTTCGACCTTCTGATCTCCTGCCAAACGAACTCTGCCTGCATTACGGATTACGAGCCTGTCTACTCCTCTGCACTGCCACCCTTCTGATTCCCGGTACCGAACGCTGCCTGAATTACAACTACGAGCCTGACTCCCCTTATTGGACGACTGCTATTCAGATCCCCTGTTACGAACATTGCCTGTCATTTACTACGAGCCTGTCTTGCCCCACATATCCTATTAAACAGTCAATCATATCTCTGCCTCCGTGTCTGCTTTTGGGTCCCGTATATCTGTTGTTCTGTCAAGTAAGACAGAAGGGCATATGCAAAGATGGTGCGTCAGTGTTATCAGTATACCGCTATTCATGGTTAGTCATTTACAGTCGTGGCCAAATATTTTGAGAATGACACAAGTATTGGTCACCACAAAATTTGCTGCCTCAGTGTTGATGATGGCAATTTGCATATACTCCAGAATGTCATGAAGAGTGATCAGATTAATTGCAATTAATTGAACTAATGAACTTAATCCCCCCAAAAAATGTCCACTGCATTTCAGCCCTGCCACAAAAGGACCAGCTGCCATCATGTCAGTGATTGTCTCGTTAAAACAGGTGAGAGTGTTGACGAGGACAAGGCTAGAGATCACTCTGTCATGATGATTGAGTCATAAGCTTTAAAAGGAGGGTGGTGCTTGAAATCATTGTTCTTCCTCTGTCATCCATGGTTACCTGGAAGGAAACACATGCCGTCATCATTGCTTTGCACAAAAAGGGCTTCACAGGCAAAGATATTGCTGATAGTAAGATTGCACCTAAATCAACTTCAATGAGAGAGGTTCAATTGTTGTGAAGAAGGCGTCAGGGCGCCCAAGACATTCCAGCAAGCGCCAGGACCGTCTCCTAAAGTTGATTCAGCTGCGGGATCGGGGCACCACCAGTGCAGAGCTTGCTCAGGAATGGCAGCAGGCAGGTGTGAGTGCATCTGCACGCACAGTGAGGCGAATACTTTTGGAGGTTGGCCTGGTGTCAAGAAGGGCAGCAAAGAAGCCACTTCTCTCCAGGAAAAACATCAGGGACAGAGTGATATTCTGCAAAAGGTACAGGGATTGGACTGCTGAGGACTGGGGTAGAGTAATTTTCTCTGATGAATCCCCTTTCCGATTGTTTGGGCCATCCAGAAAACACCTTGACTGGAGAAGACAAGGTGAGCGCTACCATCAGTCCTGTGTCATGCCAACAGTAAAGCATCCTGAGATCATTCATGTGTGGGGTTGCTTCTCAGCCAAGGGAGTGGGCTCACTCAAAATTTTGCCTAAGAACACAGCCATGAATAAAGTATGGTACCAACACATCCTCCGAGAGCAACTTCTCCCAACCATCCAAGAACAGTTCCAGCATGATGGAGCACCTTGCCATAAGGCAAAAGTGAGTGGCTCTGGGAACAAAACATCAACATTTTGGGTCCATGGCCAGGAAACTCCCCAGACCTTAATCCCATTGAGAACTTGTGGTCGATCCTCAAGAGGCAGGTGGACAAACAAAAACCCACAACTTCTGACAAACTCCAAGCATTGATTATGCAAGAATGGCCTGCCATCAATCAGGATGTGGCCCAGAAGTTAATTGACAGCATGCCAGGGCGGATTGCAGAGGTCTTGAAAAAGAAGGGTCAACACTGCAAATATTGACTCTTTGCATAAACTGAATTTCATTGTCAATGAAAGCCTTTGACACTTATGGAATACTTGTAATTATACTTCTGTGTACCATAGTAACTACTGACATAAAGATCTAAGAACACTGAAGCAGAAAACTTTGTGGAGACCAATACTTGTGTCATTCTCAAAACCTTTGGCCACAACTGTACATGCCTGGATACAGTAATGTTTGTTTCATTTGAAGACCAAAAGCCCTACATCAATACACAGAGTCTATGTCCCAAATGGCAGCCTATTCCTTTAGAAAAGTAGTGTCCTAAATAGGGACTAGGGTGCTATTTGGGAAGCACCCATAGCCTCTGTGCCTGGCTACTGCCAGGGCCATGACCCAACCGGAAGTCTGGCCTAAAGGCCTGTGCTCCACATCAGGGTCATGTTCAGTTGGCACAAAACAGGAGAAAACATTTTCAACATGACTTAGCTATTCAAGGCAAGTATATATTCATTAGGTTGTGAAGTAGTAAGCTCAACATTATCTTTTATGTCCATTAAAATAACATCAAATTGATCAGAAATACAGTGTAGACATTGTTAATGTTTTAAATGACTATTGTGGCTGGAAACAGCACATTTTTTATGGAATATCTCCATAGGTGTACAGAAGCCAATTATCAGCAAGCATCAATTCTGTGTTCCAATGGCACGTTGTGTTAGCTAATCCAAGTTTATAATTTTTAAAGGCTAATTGATCATTAGAAAACCCTTTTGCAATTATGTTAGCACAGCTGAAAACTGTTTTGCTGATTAAAGAAGCAATAAAACTGCCCTTCTTTAGACTAGTTGAATGTCTGGAGCATCAGCATTTGTGGGTTCGATTACAGACTCAAAATACCCAGGAACAAATAACTTTCTTCTGAAACTCGTCAGTCTATTCTTGTTCTGAGAAATGAAGACTATTTCATGTGAGAAATTAACAAGAAACTGAAGATCTCGTACAAATCTGTGTACTACTCCCTTCACAGAACAGCGCAAACTGGCTCCAACCAGAATAGAAAGAGTAGTGGGAGGCCCTGGTGCACAATTGAGCAAGAGAACAAATGCATTAGAGTGTCTAGTTTGAGAAACAGACGCCTCACAAGTCCTCAACTGGCAGCTTCATTAAATAGTACCCGCAAAACACCAGTCTGCACCAGAAGCGACTCCAGGATGCTGGCCTTTTAGGCAGAGTTGCAAAGAAAAAGCCATATCTCAGACTGGCCAATAAAAAGAAAAGGTTAAGATGGGCAAAAGAACACAGACACTGGACAGAGGAAGATTGGAAAAAAGTGTTATGGACAGACAAATCTAAGTTTGAGGTGTTTGCATCACAAAGAAGAACATTCGTGAGACGCAGACCAAATGAAAAGATGCTGGAGGAGTGCTTGACGCCGTCTGTCAAGCATGGTGGAGGCAATGTGATGGTCTGGGGGTGCTTTGGTGGTGGTAAAGTGGGAGATTTGTACAGGGTATCACTCCATTTTGCAACTCCATGCCATACCCTGTGGACAGACGCTTAATTGGAGCCAATTTCCTCTTACAACAGGACAATGACCTTAAGCACAGCTCCAAACTATGCAATAACTATTTAGGGAAGAAGCAGTCAGCTGGTATTCTGTCTATAATGGAGTGGCCAGCACAGTCACCAGATCTCAACCCTATTGAGCTGTTGAGGGAGCAGCTTGACCGTATGGTACGTAAGAAGTGCCCATCAAGCCAATCCAACTTGTGGGAGGTGCTTCAGGAAGCATGGGTTGAACTCTCTTCAGATTACCTCAACAAATTGACAACTAGAATGCCAAAGGTCTACAAGGCTGTAAATGGAGGATTCTTTGATAAAAGCAAAGTTTGAAGGACACAATTATCATTTAAATTAAAAATCAATATTTATAACCTTGTCAAAGTCTTGACTATATTTCCTATTCATTTTGCCACTCATTTCATATATGTTTTCATGGAAAACAAGGACATTTCTAAGTGTCCCCAAACTTTTGAACGGTAGTGTATGTACAATAAGTAATCTTTGTGAATGTTCCACCTTTGGAAGAACAAACCCTCATAGGGACAATAAAGCTCCAAATAAACAATAAAGTGTATCATATGGTGTTGTATGGTGAATCCCTAGGCCTCTGTATCGAGATCCACCATTTTAGAAACTCCACTCTGTTGTAGATAAACAACAGATCGGATCTCCTGCCCTGTAGCCTGTACCCATGCAAATATAATTTAATTCACCATCACACACACACACACACGATGGTAACACAATGCCTTCATGGCCCATTCATTGTCCATCGCTACAATAATGGCATGTGTTCCGCATCAGAGTGAGTGGGGCTATACTAATCCCCCTAAACACTAAACCTGGACAGAACATGTTGGTATTTTTTTGTTTATTTGAAATGACCAACTTTTCAAATACTCAAGGTAGTCTAATGTAGTTCATACATAATTTCCTATACATGTGTTGTAACGTGATTATTACAACAGCAAATGATCCAGTGTTAGAGGTCAGTCAAACAGTCAAAATCATGTTATTCATGAAAGTGGATGGTACTTGAAGGAAACCAGATTTCAAAACCCCGACACAGGTGTCAGGTCAACACATTCCTCAGTGCTGCTGTAAAACCGCACCACAAGAGACATGTCAAACGGAAGATGTATAAAAAAAATGATATAATTGAGACAATATCAATGTTGTTTTGAGTTGCTTTGTGTATCACCAAATTAGCTTGAGATAATTTTACTGCAACACTGCTCACTGCATCCAGGTTTCTTGACAAAGAGCTGTCAGTTACGGCGAGCTCATGAATATACTCTCCCGCCCATTCAGTCTATCTTTCAAACTTCTGGAAGTTAGCCATGAGAGAAAAATTTCTTTTCAGAATGACTGTTCAGGACCTTAAAAAAACAAAAACAAATGAACACTGACACTGATAGTGTTGATCTGTTGACCCATATAATCAATCAATGCACAAACATAGATATTGAAACAAACTATTCTAAAAATCTACCCGCAATCGAACATGCTTGGAAACATGATAATGATGGGTTTGGTTAAAAGTTATGTGTATTTGTTTCAAGACCCTGTATTAAGGTGAAACTAGGCCCTCAAAATAAGGAAATACGTATGGTATTTTGTTAAATATATATATATATATATAGATATTTATTTTAATTGTTCTTATGATAACTTATCCACTTTGGATCTCACTTGATGAAGTCCATTGGACTGAAAATGGATGAATGCAACGATGATGTCTCTATCACGAACAAATACTGTCATGGGTGGTAACTCTACAATTTAAAGGCAATGTACTCTGGGAAACATTTGAATAAGGCTTTACACAAAAAATTAACACTGTTCCGGTGCCTAAATAGGTTCAGAGGCTCCACACTCTCAATTTAATTTGTGTTTAATGTTTTTAACACTGGAGAATTTGCTTTGTGTGTACAAAACATAATTGGTTAACTGGGTTGACTTGATTATATACACCTGGGGCAATGGTCGTTCAGGAGAATGGACGTTTCAAGACTGTTCAGATAGAAATGTTTTGTTCAGATCAAATGACTGTCAGATAGATTGGAACATAGGAGATTGTGTGTGCTCTATTCATTATATTTCTATCTTCCACATACAGTTCCAGGTACAGCCCTGACATCAGTTGAAGGCAGCCAATCCAATAGTTTCATAATTGTAGCCACTTCCTGAGATCTGTATTAAAATATTTTGAAAAAGTAGTTGCTTTCTCAGATCTGTATTCAAAATTGTTTTTTAAACTATACATTTTCTGAGATCTATATTCGAATAGTTCTAAAAAGTAGTAATTTTTGGGAATCTGTAGCCACTTCCAAAGTAACTATTTGTTCCACAAAGCATAGATACAAAATAGTTACAACAATATACAGGGGTTTCTTTGAAGAACCCTACATAGAGAGTTCTAGATAGAATCCTCTGCAAAGGGTTCCACCGAGCACCGAAAAGGGACAAACCGAAGAACCCTGTATGGTTCTACTTAGCACGTTTTTTTCTAAGAGTGATTTAACAGTGTCATTGTTCATTTGTTTTTAACACTGTAGAATTTGCAGTGTACGTAACAATTAACATATTAATTTACTTATTCAAAGAGAAGAGAATATAATGACATGGGGGAGTGGACCAGTACATTTATGATCAAACTTTAGCAATGTAGAAGCGACAGTCATTTTACATATTTTGATCTGGTTCTTCAAATATCATCCAATTTTCATGAAAAACATTATTTTGAGTGTTCATGACCTTTAACACTGGATAATTTGCTGTGTTTTTAACAACAATGTTGCTATTGTAATAATCACAAAGTTAAAACACTTGTATAGTACTTGATGTATAGGACTTGATGTATTACCTTTTGTCTCATTCATTATGAAAATAGATGTGTTAGTCATTTTGAAGATGCAAAGTACTCTTATGTTGAGTACTCTAATGTTGAGGGGATTCCATGTACCTCATGTATTTCATACTAGCTATAGGCTATATTAAGATTTAAATCTAAGAGCCCTCCAAACCATGTGCTTATAATCATATATTTAGACTAACTGCTGTAGTTTTGGGTTCTTCGTCAAATATATGGCAGCCATCATATATTTCAAATAACTTACATGTATTCAAATACCTTAAAAAATTATTGGGTTTTCTGAGTCGTATTCCAAATACTTTCAAATATGATTTGTTTTTCTGAGACCTGTATTTGAAAATCAAAAACACATTTTTCCTTTTAGTTGAAACTCTATATAGAGTACAGTATATTTGACTACCTTGGGTACAAAAGTTGGTATTTTCAAATAAATTACAAAATACAACTATTTTCTGCCCAGGTCTAAAACACACACAGAACTGGACTGTGGCAAAAAAATATTCACATGAAGATGTTTTCTCTATAGTAATTGATGTTAGGCATAGTACCTAATAAACTATTCCAATATGACCAAAATGTGTTAAAATGGGACATGATCAGTGGTTCACTGTATGGCTCAAAAGCCCTATTGTACTCAGACAGACCCAGGTGTTCTCAAACATCTATTGTTATTGATTTTGCATATGCAATGTTGTTCAACAATGTGGTGTCCATTAGATACCAGGTAACCCAAGCTCACATAAATATATTTTTCACTTCACTTTTTTTTCTAGTTGTCAGGCTCTGGCCATAGAGAAGCCTTTGGCTCCTCTATTTAGCCATGGTCAGAGCCTGACAGATCTAGTATGTCTAGTTCTGTGGTGTTTTGTGTTGGGTCCCCAATTAGAGGCAGCTGCTATGCGTTGTCTCTGATTGGGGATCCTTCTTAAGTTGTCATGTCCCACACCTTGTTGTGGTTCATTGTCAGTCGATGTAAGGAGTGTCTGTCTTGTAAGTACGTCATCGTGTTTGTTAGTGATCTTGTTTGTTAGTTCTTCATGTAGTATATTTATTTAATTAAACAACGATGTCGAACTACTACTGCACTGCACCTTGATCTGCTTACACACCCAGTCGTGACAATGAACCACCATACGGAGACCAAGCAGTGCTCTACTGGGGAGAAGGAGCTAAAAGAGGAGCGAGGAGGACAGCGTCATCATCGGGGCTCAAGTGGCCGAGCAGCACAAGGAGGAGTATGACTGGGGGTCGAAGTCAGTGGAGGAAGAGGAGTATTTGAAGGAGAGGTTAATGGAAGTGCTGGAGCAATGCCGGTAGCATGGGGAAGAGAACAGGTACAACGAGGCGGAGCTGGAGTTAATGGTGACCGGAGTGAGCATCCTCACGCACCCGGCCTCCTGTGCATCTTCCCAGTCCGGTACGCCCAGTGCCGGCTACCCGCACCCGACCTCCAGTGCGTGCGCCCAGCCCGGTGCCTCCAGTGCCGGCACCACGCACCCAACCTCCGGTGCGCCTCCCCAGTCCGGTACGCCCAATGCCGGCTCCCCGCATTCAACCTCCAGTGCGTGCGCTCAGCCTGATGCCTCCAGTGCCGGCCCCACGTACTCACCCTGAAGTGCATGTCACCAGTCCGGTACCACCTGTGCCGGCTCCACGCACCAGGCCTCCAGTGCGCCTCCACAGCCTGGAGCCTCCTTTGACAGTCCACAGCCCGGAGCCTACCGTGACGGTCCACAGCCCGGAGCCTCACCGGTGCCCACTCCAGGACCGGTCGTCTGCCCCGCTCCATGGCCGGAGCCGTTCGCCACACCGGTGCCCACTCCAGGACCGGTCTTCTGCCACGCTCCATGGCCGGAGCCGTTCGCCACACCGGTGCCCATTCTAGGACCGGTCGTCAGACCAGCTCCAGGGAGGAAGCTGTCCACTTCGCCGGGGCCAGAACCGCCACCAACGATATTTTCCCTCCCTAACCCTCCTCCCATGTAATTGGGACTGGTGACACGCACTTCAGGGTGAATTGGTTTGGAGATCAGCCACAATTCCATCCCTCAAATAGACTGTGGCTCTGTCTGGCGTACAGATTCCAAGGATCCTTAACTGAAATTAGAACAGAAACATTTTAAGTTCCTGACATCAATAAACAACTTTCACAGTCAAGCATTAGGATATTTTATTGTTAGAATAACATGTTGCATGTTGATGGGATGTTGGTAAATTATTCTCTGTGTTATACCTGTAACTTTTCACCACCTCATTGAGGTGATCTGTAGTCCAGCTGGTCGCTTGAGGACAGAATCTGGGAGGTGCCTGAAGTCTTCAAACTGCATCCTCATCACCTTGAATGGTTTTGCTGGTTGTGCTTCAAGTATCATCTTTGAAACATCATCAGGTGTATGAAGGACTGACACTTTGCGCCTCTTCTCCATGGTGACAGAAGATCGATCACAGGGAAGAAAAGAATGACTAGAGACCATGAACTTCTGCTCAACTTGGGTAAAGTAACCCATAGAGAAGAGCATTGATTGAGCATCCGCCAGTTGTTATTCTGCCCACAGCATCTGTCACTGAAGATGATCAACTTGCGCACCTCTCGTTTGATGAGTGACGTGAATTTTGTTTTCACCCACTTCAATATGCAGCTTGCCACCTAAATGGACCCTCTGTGTGCAATCCCCTCATGCCAAACACACGTATGCAGGATATTATTTTCCAAGTTCCTGGATGCAAAGGTTAAAATTTGGCAGCTGCTGCTGGTAGTAGACATTGGAGTAGGTCAGATTAGGGGTGTACACCACCCCCTGTAGATCCACAGAAATGACATGGCAGTCAGCATTGGCTTTAGCCCACTCAGTGTAATCGGTACTCAGTCCTCGATGCTCAGGTTGTAGTTGGACAGCTTAGTTACAATAATTTTGTTTAAAAGTTATAAATATTTTAATATTTTTTGTTCAGAATTTGCTATTCATCCATTCAATACTCTATGTTAATGTTTAGAAGATTGTTTAGAGCACTGCTATAGTGAAAGGCTGGAATCCATAGCGCATTACCTATTGCTATGCTTCCCTCTTCCATCTTCTAAAGGAGACCTAGCCTCAGTAGCCTGATCTGGAGACCCTGCAACCTGACCTCCCTCAGCTTGAACTCCTAACTTTTCCTGAACAACCTGACCAAAACAATGACATTTCAATTAGCAGGTTCTTTAAAACTAGTACAGGGAATACAATATGTTTGTAATTGATATTCATATAGACATTAATTAATATTTTCACTTGCCTGAAGACGACTGTTGGTTAGCTGGCACAGACATGAAAGTGACCTTGCACACATTCATCTCTGGCCTGCTTGCTGTTCATTGTATTTGATGGTTTGTTTCCGTCGTTTGTTCTCCTTTGTATCCTCTGGTTTACGTCTCCGTTTCACCTCATGCTGCAATACAAATTGACAATGATAAATTCAGAATTGAATATACTGTAGCACATTCAGGGTATTGCTTGATCAGGACCTCCATCTTTCACACACTCCCAACCTATACACAGAATGAGTTTGTATTGCACCATTGTCTACACTTCACTTTTAGAGTTGACGTTAATGTACGTATTATTACTGTCAAAGTTAAACTATGCAAGTGTTCAATATAGCTTTATAATGATAGGCGTTTTGTCTTATTTCTAACCTGTTCTAAGCCTGAGAGAATCAACGCTTGTATGGGACAGTTGTAGCATGCGTTCATCAGTCAACTTTCCACAATCCTTTCTGTACAAAGCTGTCATCAAGGCAAAGGGTGGATACTTTGAAGAATCTCAAATATAAAATATATTTTGATTTGTTTAACACATTTTTGGTTACTACATGATTCCATATGTGTTATGTCATTTTTTTTATGTCTTCACTTTTATTCTACAATGTAAAAAATAGTGCAAATAAAGAAAAACCCTTGAATGAGTAATACTCCAAACACTCAGCCATCTCAGACAGTTCCACCTCAGTATGAATGTAGTAAATTGGACAGAGACACAGCTCTACTGCGTAAGCACTATGCTGATTTTGTCACTGTCTACAATCAAGAGGGATCTGATTAGCTGATGCAGTTAATTAATTGTAAAGGCAGCAGTATGGCCTGGACAGGTCTCAATCTGTCCAGGCCATACTGCTGAAGTGGTCCAATGGAGACCCTGTTAATGTCACAGCATCATGACACACAGCCACGCTTTTTAGCAATACACAAAGATAGCACAACAATAAACAAAGTCAACATAACATGGGATCATTGTATAGCGCCTAAATACTTCATCTGAGTGTACTGCTCGTCGAACATTTTATTCCAAAATCTTGGGCATTAATATGGAGTTGATCCCCCCTTTGCTGCTATAACAGCCTCCACTCTTCTGGGAAGGCTTTCCACTAGATGTTGGAACATTGCTGAGAGGACTTTCTTCCATTCAGCCACAAGAGCATTAGTGAGGTTGGGCACTGATGTTGGGTGATTAGGCCTGGCTTGCAATCGGAATTCCAATTCATCCCAGAAGTGTTAGATGGGATTGAGTTCAGGGCTCTGCGCAGGCCAGTCAAGTTCTTCCACACCGATCTCAAAAAAAACATTTCTGTATGGACCTTTGAGCACAGGGGCATTGTCATGCTGAAACAGGCCTTCCCCAAACTATTGCCACAAAGTTGGAAACACAGAATCATCTAGAATGTCATTGCATGCTGTAGCGTTAAGATTTCCCTTCACTGGAACTAATGGGCTTAGCCCGAACAATGAAAAACAGACCATTGTTCCTCCTCCAACAAATGTACCATACTGTTTTGCCTAATATGGTGCAAATGTTGTGGTCATGTAAGGTAATCATTTCAGTCTCCCCAGGATTTGCATTATGAATATGCATAGTTGGGTAGGCAGACCAAGAATACTATTTCAACTGTATTTATACCCGCGTTCCCACTAGACGCCTTCAGATCAGACCCAGTAAGCATTTCACTGTTAATCTACACCTGTTGTTTATGAAGCATGTGATAAATACAATTTGATGATTTGATTTATTGCTAACTCCTTCTGGCTCTCCTGACCCCTCCAGCAAGACATAGACCAGTCCCTTTACACCCCATTCATCGGACCACTGATTGAGATACCATGGAGTGGACTCCCCTCTTACCCCTAATCTGGGCAGGTAAGGACCAATTCCAAATGCTTGCATGATCATCTGTGTAAACATAGGGACAAAGACCAGAGGAGCATAATGTATTCATGCTATGCTATTCTGCATTACTGAATGATAGGCTAGCCTTATTCACCAAAACAATTACATTTGACTTTGCTTACAACCAAACCCTCAGTTCTGAACTACCCCCTTTAGACCTTTGAAGTAAATTGTATGATTCATTGTTGATCATACTCCAAATTAAGAGTTTAATTCCAAAACACAATATATCCATTTTCATTGGATTTGAAATGATACAATGGCTATGAGATTAAAGTGCAGACTGTCAGCTTTAATTTCAGGGTATTTATATCCATGTTCCCCTCATTTTAGGGGACCAAAAGTATTGGGACAAATTCACTCATGTGTAATAAAGTATTCAAAAGTTTAGTATTTGGTCCCATATTCCTAGCACACAAGTGCCTGGTAAATTCATCATAATGGTCATTCTGTTGACGGGAGCTAACATGGCAACCATGGACTGTTGTAGTGTCATGTAAATGCATCCACTGTAAAAAGTAAGTAGTACTGCTAACCCACATTTTTTTTGTGGAAACCAGCTGCCTAGAACCATTTGAGTAATCCAACTATGTCAGTGTGTAATACTTATCAGTGTTTAATACTTAAAGTAATTTGGTGCCTTTACCTCCCATTTGGTGCTAGACTGCATTATGTATTCTGAACTATAACGATTGAAGTTACTTGAACATTAATATTTGTTGTAGTGAACATAAACATTTAGGGTCCCTTTTACTTCAATTATTAAATTGCTGTGATCACAATATATTTGGTGATAGGGAATGTTTTCTGCTTGGCGATTTTAATACAAATGTGCAGTTATCACCCCAAAAAAGTACACCAGTAAATGCCCTGTATAATTTTAATCAATTATTTGGACTAAAACAAATAATTGTTGAGCCAATTGACAGTGAATCAACTTTGGATTTGATTATTGTGTCAGACCAAGATAACGTCTGTCAGTCAGGAGTCTTAAATATTGGTTTTAGTGATCATATGTTAACCTACTGTAACCGAATGTCACGATGTGGGTGTAGTAGTTCGAATTTTTTTTATTTATACTATGTAATAAAGTTATGTAGTACTATGTATAAACAAAAAACACAAATGACGAACTACAGGACTAAACACGAATAGACTAAACGTCATGTTCACCAACACAAACACGAATGAACGGACGTAACAAAAAAAGCACACTTACTTTCACTGTGACTGCAACATATACGACAACAACCCACACCAGAGTGAAGGACAGACTTAACATATATAGGATCCCTAATTAGAGACAATGCGGTGCAGCTGCCTCTAATTAGGGATCCAACCCAAAACCCAAACAGAAAAGAAAGACACTGTCAGACTCTGACCATAGCTACATAGAGAAGCAAATGGGCTTCTCTATGGCCAGAGCCTGACAGAACCCACCCCCCCCCCCCCCTGGACTGGGTACAGGTGGGGCAAACGGCTCCGGCCATGGAGCTGGGCAATTAACCGGGCCCGGACTGGGCACCGGTGGGGTAAACGGCTCCGGCTCCGGAGCGGGGAAGACAACCGGGCCCGGACTGGGCACCGGGAGGGCAAACGGCTCTGGCCATGGAGCTGGGCAATGAACCGGGCCCGGACTGGGCACTGGTGGGGTAAACGGCTCCGGCCATGAAGCAGGGAACACAACCGGGCCCGGACTGGGCACCGGTGGGGCAAACGTCTCCGGCCATGGAGCTGGGCAAATAACCGGGCCTGGACTGGGCACCGGTGGGGCGGACTACTCAGGCTCTGGGGCGGACTACTCAGGCTCTGGAGCGGAGCAGACGGCTGAACCCGGACTGGGTACCGGTGGAGCGGACTGCTCTGGCACTGGAGCGGAGCAGACAGCTGGACCCGGATTGTTCACCGGTGGAGCGGACTGCTCTGCCTCTGGAGCGGAGCAGACGGCAGGACCCGGAATGGGCACCGGTGGAGCGGACTGCTCTGGCACTGAGGCGGAGCAGACGGCTGAACCCGGATTGGGTACCAGTGGAGCGGACTGCTCTGGCACTGGGGCGGAGCAGACAGCTGGACCCGGAATGGGTACCGGTGGAGCGGACTGCTCTGGCACTGGAGCTGAGCAGACGGCTGGACCCGGAATGGGCACTGGTGGAGCGGACTGCTCTGGCATTTGAGCGGAGCAGATGACGGGAGGTTCCGGGCTGCGGACCTTCGCTGGAGGTTCAGGGCTGCTGACCTTCGCTGGAGGTTCAGGGTTTCCTCTAATTAGGGATCCAACCCAACACCCACACAGAAACAGAAAAGAAAGACACTGTCAGACTCTGACCATAGCTACATAGAGAAGCAAATAGGCCTCTCTATGGCCAGAGCCTGACAGTTACCCAATTAAATTAATCATATAACATTTAACTCATTAGGAATTTGGGGCACCATGGGAGAATTTGTTTAGAGAGTCACCATCTCCCAAATTAAACTCTAAAATACATATATATGTTGTATATCGATAACAGTCACTTATTAATCATCTCATATCAGTCTCATTCTGAACGTTGCATACTCCTTGGATCTGCAAGAACCCCAACCTATAATTCCATACCACACAAATTGGTTTAATTATTTATTTACTAACTAACTAAATGATAACAGAGGATACACACAAACACACATACACACACACACAGTATACGTTATTGATTAGAAACTTATTACAATGGAAGCAGGTCCCTAGTGGACTAACAACACCATGACTGCTTGGTTATCAAAAAGGGAGGGGTCAATAGAAGGAGGGAGAGAGGGACAAAGAGAGTCCAACTTATTGTGCATACATTTGGAAACTATGCTCACACTAATCAGAATACTTAGCACCCTAACCACCACCTGTTTGGGTAAGAAATGGAATGTATACATTTACGAGTAGATGTCTTTGTTTGTCATCTCTGTTGAACCCATCAATCCTTCTATGGCGAAGTGGTATTGTCCCACTTCGGTGTAAGGCTCGGCTTGTCCACCAGAGGTCAAAATGTCCTTCTTCTTAGTAGAGCTTCTCTGGTAGTGGAGTGTTCAAATAAAACAGATACTTAAAATGCACCAATGGTTGTCTGAGATGGGATTCTCTCCTTCCCACCTCGTGTCTTTAGTCAAAGTTCTAGGACCACTTTTACATGCCCAGATGCAGACTGACAATGTTAAGGGCTATTGAGTTTATCTTCTTCACCTCGTGTAGAGATTAAAAGTTTTAACCATTTTCAGCCATGTAGCTACAACTACACGTCTGCTGGTCTTGGAGTTTCAACCATTTGTGACATTTAGCTCAAGCTTCACGTCTGCTGGTCTAATGTAAATTTAATTACCAAGGCTTTTTATCCTCTGGTAAAAAGGGGGCATTCCATCACGCCAACACTCTTTCTGAGCTCACTTGGGGCGTGGCTACTGACTGTGCAAAGTTTATATGAAAAACAAATATCTCATTAGAAGACTAAAATCTCATTCCTATCTTAACAAAAATGCTCTCATACGTAATCATATATTTTATACAACATTTAGATGTAAACTTGACAGATGGAATGTGTACACTTCCAAGTTAGTTATTTTTTGATACCATCTTTAATGACATCACAAAATAATAAACAATATGACATGATTATTCTTTAGGTCCCCACTGACCATTCTTAACATTTGGATGATAGAAATAATGTTCCAATATTCACTTTTTGGACAAAAAGGTTTGACGGCAAAAGTCTCTCTCTAGACAAAAACATTCCGGTCTCAATTCTAGAGAGTGAAAAGACCCTTTTGCTGCATACAATTTATGACCGGGGTGTTAAGGCGTCAAAACCGGCCCATCTGGCTATCAGTCATTTGCCAAGCTGATCTGAGGCCTTAGATCCTCAGCCAGGAGAGAGTCATGACACATGATAGGGAAAACTAACTTAATCCACCCAAAACAAAAAAAAAAACTTTGACAAAACCAAAACCCCAAAACATCCACCTCTTCCATCCTTCAAATCTACATACAGTGGGGAGAACAAGTATTTGATACACTGCCAATTTTGCAGGTTTTCCTACTTACAAAGCATGTAGAGGTCTGTAATTTTTATCATAGATACACTTCAACTGTGAGAGATGGAATCTAAAACAAAAATCCAGAAAATCACATTGTATGATTTTTAAATAATTACTTTGCATTTTATTGCATGACATAAGTATTTGATCACCTACCAACCAGTAAGAATTCCGGCTCTCACAGACCTGTTAGTTTTCTTTAAGAAGCCCTCCTGTTCTCCACTCATTACCTGTATTAACTGCAGCTGTTTGAACTCGTTACCTGTATAAAAGACACCTGTCCACACACTCAATCAAACAGACTCCAACCTCTCCACAATGGCCAAGGCCAGAGAGCTGTGTAA
Source organism: Thymallus thymallus (assembly GCA_023634145.1). Lineage (NCBI taxonomy): Eukaryota > Metazoa > Chordata > Actinopteri > Salmoniformes > Salmonidae > Thymallus > Thymallus thymallus. The sequence continues at coordinate 13,502,459 of CM042421.1, read as the reverse complement.
GGACATCAGGGATAAAATTGTAGACCTGCACAAGGCTGGGATGGGCTACAGGACAATAGGCAAGCAGCTTGGTGAGAAGGCAACAACTGTTGGCGCAATTATTAGAAAATGGAAGAAGTTCAACATGACGGTCAATCTCCCTCGATCTGGGGCAGCATGCAAGATCTCAACTTGTGGGGCATCAATGATCATGAGGAAGGTGAGGGATCAGCCCAGAACTACACGGCAGGACATGGTCAATGACCTGAAGAGAGCTGGAACCACAGTCTCAAAGAAAACCATTAGTAACCCACTACGCCGTCATGGATTAAAATCCTGCAGCGCACGCAAGGTCCCCCTGCTCAAGCCAGCGCATGTCCAGGCCCGTCTGAAGTTTTCCAATGACCATCTGGATGATCCAGAGGAGGAATGGGAGAAGGTCATGTGGTCTGATGAGACAAAAATAGAGCTTTTTGGTCTAAACTCCACTCGCCGTGTTTGGAGGAAGAAGAAGGATGAGTACAACCCCAAGAACACCATCCCAACCGTGAAGCATGTAGGTGGAAACATCATTCTTTGGGGATGCTTTTCTGCAAAGGGGACAGGACGACTGCACCGTATTGAGGGGAGGATGAATGGGGCCATGTATCGTGAGATCTTGGCCAACAACCTCCTTCCGTCAGTAAGAGCATTGAAGATGGGTCGTGGCTGGGTCTTCCAGCATGACAACGACCCGAAACACACAGCCAGGGCAACTAAGGAGTGGCTCCGTAAGAAGCATCTCAAGGTCCTGGAGTGGCCTAGCCAGTCTCCAGACCTGAACCCAAATCTTTGGAGGGAGCTGAAAGTTCGTATTGCCCAGCGACAGCCCCGAAACCTGAAGGATCTGTATGGAGGAGTGGGCCAAAATCCCTGCTGCAGTGTGTGCAAACCTGGTCAAGAACTACAGGAAACGTATGATCTCTGTAATTGCAAACAAAGGTTTCTGTACCAAATATTAAGTTCTGCTTTTCTGATGTATCAAATACTTATGTCATGCAATAAAATGCAAATTAATTACTTAAAAATCATACAATGTGATTTTCTGGATTTTTGTTTTAGATTCCGTCACTCACAGTTGAAGAGTACCTATGATAAAAATTACAGACTTCTACATGCATGGTAAGTGGGAAAACCTGCAAAATCGGCAGTGTATCAAATACTTGTTCTCCCCACTGTATCTCCCTTCTCATGCTGACCTGAGAGGGTGGTACAACTTGCATCTCCTCCCCCGAGAAGTCTGTTCTGCTGCATACACAATGATATATATTTTCCTGGAATTCCTCTCCATCTTGGTAGTGCCATTAATCAACTTAGCTGTAAAGTGCACAAAGTCCACCTTCTTAACCTTTAAGTTATCTGGGTCTTGCTGGACTTTTCAAAAGCACCATTAGAACCTTCAAACTTTTAACAGCGCTGCATATGAAATGCTCTGGACATACCTGATTTTGGCCAGCTCATTCTCTTTAACCCTTATTGGGCATTCCAAAGACGTGGCTTCATGGTTCCCACCACAATTGCAACATGTCACATTTTATCACTTTTAAAACATGATATGATCTTTTCCACAACTCTGACATCTCACCTTCTCCCTTTTGCAAACGCTTGAAACATGTCTAAAAGCTTTACAGTGATCACACTGCATAGTTTTTTGGAACAAATGCTCTGACTCTGCAGTTTATATATCCCAACTGCACTTGTGTAGGGAGAGATTACATAAAAAAAAAAAAAAAAAACTTTTTCTTCATTCACCACATGATTCATCCGACGAGCATCAATCACTCCAGGAATACTTTTAATCTCTGCAACATCGACTTCACACGGAACACCAGATACTACCCTCTTGAGTGGTGCCCTGTTCCGAAGAGACACACGTGACACCTCAAACTTCTCAAATCGCAACAGACGCTCGCTCCTTCTGATCCTCAGAAGAACAAACCATCAAAACAAGACCGCCTCTCGTGATCCTCACAGCCTTCACTTTACCCAGCACTCTTTCCAACAGTTTGGTTATCTCAAATGGATTCTTCAAAATTGGTAATCCAATCAGCTGCTCCTCATTAAGAAAACATAATCCCAGATAAGGAACATTCTCATCACTGTATGCTACATTACTCGGTTTTCTATTCTTTTTTTATGATACTCCAACTCACCTTGATTGCCCACCATTATATTCACGCTGCACATAAGCATGCACTAGCACAATTTTCCCTCGTCTGACTATCCTAACCACATGGCACTGTAGATGGTGGCAATCCATTCTCTCATTATTGAATGTCAATTTGCTTGATGGTTTTAATATCAATTATACCTCATAGCACAACAAACTGCTTAATACTATTTTAGAAATATACTTTTCACTCTTCAAACATGCATACAATGTTGGGTAACAGTATCATAAAGTCTAAAACAATTTAATTACCCACAATCCTCTAAAATAGAGCCAAGTGTCAATATTAATATTACTTGCAAAAATGTAATAATTCTATATCTGATAAATATCAATGTCCGATTACTACTTTATTACTTTAAGTAAAACATAACAAAATAAAGTAATAACTTATTTAATAAATGTTAGATTGACTTTAACTTGAAAAAACTAAAAAACTTTAAATTAGCAGAACACAGATAAATAACGTTATATCTACTCAACAACCTAATATGTGTTAAGTGATAAGAACATCTGATCTGACTGTAGTTCCACTTACTGTATATGATTTGAGTTCTACAGGCAGTTGGAGATGTTTGAGTAACCAATTCTCAATTGCTTTAATGAGTAAGGCAATTACTTTTTACAGTGGCATAATGCAGAAACCTCAATGTCCCAACTCTCTGAACACAGCTCTGGATATAGCATGTCAACAATTGTAATCAAACCCTTCAAAATGTTACTTATGTTTTACAACCTTTGCCAGATAATGTAGAAGCAAGGTCTACCACATTGTTAAAGCAATAAAGGGCTGCTTGCTCTTACATAAGATGGGGTAGTCGAGACCAAAGAGAGATGGACATCCATTGTAAAATATCTAATCTTTTGTACAGCTACAGTACTGTTTCCCTCATTTACACTGATTTCCTTTTCAAAACAGATATTGGAAACTGTGAGATAAAACTTGGGATTTTAAAATGTTTTGAAGTTGCAAGTATTAACTACATTTTCTTTCCTCAGTCCTATGTTCCTCAACGTCATCAAGCCGCTTCAACAAATTCATAATTGGACAGGAAAAACTAAACATTTCTGCCTCACGTGATTACTGTATGAAACATTACACGGACATTGTAACTCTCTATAATAACAAGGATTGTTGTATTCTTTCGGAGATGATAAATCAACTCGAAGGTACCTACTTTGTACTTGGTCTCCAACGTAGCGATGAACCACATCCTAAATGGTCCAATGGAGACAAAGTCGACTATCTACCTGCCCTGAACCTTTGTCAGAGTCTTGGCAAACCATTATGTGCAGTCAATACTCCAAACGATGTCTTGGAGTGTATTGCTTGCAACGAGAAACAACACTTCATGTGCTACACCAACGGTAAGTAAAAGATGCCACATAATCGTTAAATCCCATAACATTAAATTCTATCACCTCTGCACAGCAAATTCTTTAGTGTTAAATGAACACTGAAAGAGTGGGACCATAAACTCACTGGAACCAGTGTTAAATTAACACACTGCTTAGTGTAAAACCGGAAGGCCTTACCTTTCGAGTGATTTGTAGAATTTCCACTCATGAATGTATTTGTTAGTGACATGGTCGTTGCATTCATAATTGTTTTGTTCTGTAGACTTCACCAAGTAAGATCCTAAGTGAATACTGTATAATTCAAAAATATATATTATTTAACAAAATACCATACGTATTTCATAAGGCCTTATTTTGAGGGCCTACTTTTACCCTAATACAGTGGACTGAAACTCATACACATCACTTTGAACCAAAACCACACTCATCATTATAATATTATCATATGCATAGGTTGATTGATTAATCTTAAGTTAAACAACATAAATAACATACATTTTTCTAAATTAATCCAATGGGTTTGTTTTTTTGCACACGTTACTGAAATGGTTGTTGCCAAAGAAGGATTACCGCACAGGCCTACCGGGCACGTGCTCAGGGCCCAAAATCACACAAGGGCCGGGCCCATTGCGGCAAAACTCACTTTGATTTTATTAAGACTTTTTTTATTTTCCCTATGTAATGGTGCATTTTAAATCAAAACAATTGTCACATATATATTATTTAGTATAGGTAAAGACAAGATTAAATCAAGAATAGTGTGATGGGTGACAATATCATCCTATCACTTTTGAATTATATATTAGCCCATAGGCCTATATGTTTTTATAACTAGTGGCGAAATAACTTCTTAAAATAAAGCACATTAATCCACTTTACAGTGGGTGTAGAGCCTAACTGGCATACATATGCAGCGCGTGTTTGGGAAAGATAATTTTCATTATAAAAATGCACCTTGATAATAAAAGCAATACATGCATAATCGCATTTGTGGTCACTTTTGAGAATGGTGTTTTACTGCTAATGGAACATTCACGCTTATAGCCTACTGCCGTGTGCGCATTGACGCGCTTACAATGTGAAGAAATAGCCTAATAGTTCATCAACATTTAAGCTAAACGTTCTCATCTGTCAGGCTCAGTACCTAAAACTGTTTTTTTTTTTTATGCTAGTGGTTGTATTAATTTGGGATCCATCGCATCCCTCAACTGTCCTAGACTGTCTTTGGAATATAAATTTTTGCACATAATAGAATAGGTCAACTTTTGTACTATGGGGGATAGTAGATTGACATAGGCTGGAGCTATTGCTATTCGGTAGGCCTACTCATCTTGTGGACAGTTCTACCAATATATTCAATATGCGCCTCGGAATTGGATAAGGACGCACGCAGTTGCTTCCCCTGATGTGTCTGTCTTCACTGGTAGCCTGTGAGAAAACCGGAATCCCCACCAGCTAGGTACAAGGTCTTCAAGGTTCTCCTTAGCAGCTTTGAGAAATGACTTGTGTGTTATGCTCTCCAATCAGTGGGCTCAAAATCTTGAGGGGGCGGTGCTGCATTAGTGGTTCTGTTTTGGCTGCGTATAGGCTACTTACAGTAGGCCCATAAAACAGATAAGGACTTCTCCTTACTATATGGGTCGCTGAGGTGGGTGTATAGGGTATAGGGCTGGGGACTGTTCCATCATGATAGGACAATAATAAATAAACTATATTTACAATGTTTTTAAACATTTTTATTCAATATCTGCACAAAATTGAAAGCTCTCACTCACAATCACTGCTCGAAGACACACACAGGCTCTGGGATTTGCAATTGCAACCATTTCCTTTTTCACTCACTTACAGTAACTCTACACTTTTCCAAACACAAAAACACACACCCCACCTTCCATAACAAAACACCCGCAGAACCCACATACTGTGCCTTCTATGTCCTCTGATTTGCTGTGTTTTTACCATGTTGATTCTGAGTACTTCTGTGTTCCAGATCCTTTTATTTGAAGATGTATTATTTTGCTAATGATCTTTTCTTCTAATGCTGTCTTATCTATTTATAAAATACTATAAGTAGAAAGTCAAGTAGTAATAATTGTTTACAACATTCCCTATCTTGAATGGTATAGAGTTTATCAATTGTTGTATTTTATTGTTTTCCTATGTATTTATATCCCTACCATGGATAGTATTGGGTGTTCCATTGTTCAACTGGGGAATTTGCGGTTTGGGCAGCCACAGATCTTAGATTGTTTAGGTTGATTAGTTTTGTGCTATAAATTAATTGTCCTTCTAGTACATACTGTAGGTAGAATGCTCTATAATGCTAATAACGTTAGTTAGATTGAGTTACAGAATGTGTATTATCTTTTCAGATTGTTCTTGTGTTTTTCTACAGGCACGAGTAATATAACCTACTCTCTGGTAAAGAAGAATGTGACGTGGTATGAAGCTCAGAGTTACTGCAGAAAGAACTACACTGACCTGGTCAGCATCAGGAACGATGGACAGAAGGAGGAGGTGAAGAAGAGAGGGATGAACAGCACCACTCCTTTCTGGATCGGCCTGCTGTATGATGACTGGAAGTGGGCTGATGGAGGGTACTCTGCCTACAGAGACTGGAACACAGGCCATCCTGAAGAAAACTGCACAGTACTCCTCAATTATGAGGGCTACAAAGGAAAATTATACAGTGTTTCGTGTGGTAATGTCGACAATTACCCCTGCTGCTTCAAAGGTAAACGTTATAATGGGTTTGAAATTATTAGGTTTAACTCATGAACATGTTATATTTTTAAACATAATACTAGTGAACTAGACATGACCATAGTCTGAAAAGTGTCTTTGTCAATACCCCTTTTCAAATGTAATTAACCATGACTCCATTTGGTATACAGAACCAGATATATTAACCAGATGGAATGAGATGAAACATATGCTAAGTTAAAAATGTATAATTATTGATAAGTGGCTACAACTTGTTTAATATAGAAATGTGTCAACATAAACGGGTCAAACAGGCCAGATTTTCCTGTATTCTTTCAGAATCAGAAAACATCCATGTCATAACGGAAAGGAAGACCTGGGAGCAAGCGCTGGACTACTGCAATAAGAACTACAATGGACTGCTGCGTATTGAGTCTGCAGAAGACCAGAAGATTGTGGAGCTGAACCTGAGGTGTAGTGAAAAACCTGTCCCTGGGCCTGTGTGGATGGGTCTGAGACAGAGCCGTCTCTTTGGGTTCTGGGTCTGGACCAATGGGCTGGCAGTGGAGTGGAGTAACTGGAAGGGGGACAGACAGCCTGCAAAGCCTCTGTCTAACCACTGTGGTGCCATGGCAACAGTGGAGGGATATAAGTGGAGTGATCAGGATTGTCTGTCCAGTTTTTACTTTATCTGTGAGTAGTGATACATTTCCCCATTGCCATTCTACATGTTTTGATTGACATGTTCAATTAGGTAATTGCTTATTGAAATAAAGTTTGAGACGTTTTAAGGCTTATTGACATTTTTAAGTTTAAGCTTACAGCATGCAATGGTACAACATAACTTGTCATTGTCAATTTAACTTATCAATGCTCTTTGAGTGAAGTTATTATTGTGATATTTCAGATATTGTTTTACTTTAAAACAGTGGTGTAAAGTACTTAAGTAAGAATACTTGAAAGTACTACTTCTGTCGTTTTTGGGGTATCTGTACTTTACTTTACTATTCATATGTTTGACAACATTTTCTTCACTACATTCCTAAAGAAAATTATACATACATTTTCCCTTGTTAGGACAGGAAAATGGAGAGGAAATTGTTTAATTCACACACAAACAAAGTTTTAAAAAATGAAGAAAAATGAAAAAATAAACAAGAAAATGGTGCCATCTGGTTTGCTTAATACTGTATTTGAATTTGAAAGTATATTTTTGTCAGGCTCTGGCCATAGAGAAGCCTATCTGACAGTTCTATATGTTCTATATCTGTGTGGTGTTTTGTGTTGGATCCCTAATTAGAGGCAGCTGCTATGCATTGTCTCTAATTAGGGATCCTACTTAAGTTTGTATGTCCCACACCATTGTGTGGTTCATTGTTTTGATGGTGGTTGTTGAAGTAAGTGTGTTTGCCTTTGTGATATATTCTTTTGAATAGTTCTGTTCAAGTTTAGTTTATTATTTAAATAAACTATGATGTTGAACTATCACTGTGCTGCTCCTTGGTCTCTCTACACACCCGACCGTGACAATTTTAGCAATTACATTACTTTTGATACTTAAGTATATTTAAAACCAAATACTTTCATACTTTTACTAAAGTCTAATTTTACTGGGTGACTTTTCACAAAAAGTATGTACATTTTCAGGACCTTTACTGAAACACAAATTTAAAGCATATTACTGTAACAACTGACTACAGCAACATTGTATTTCTAGAATTTACAGCACATTACTGGAAGCACAGTGGTTACTAAACTGTTGCAGATTTACAGTGCAGTCAGCTAGTACCAACGATACGCAGTATTTCTGCTCTGCATTTCTATACCTTTTTTGTGGTTTGTATTTCACAGGAATTAACTTCAATTAATGTATTGTAACAAATTTATTACAACAAGCCTGCTAGTAGCCAACTTAACTACAACAACATTCTCGGTAACATAATATTTTTACTTGCTGATTGTCATATGTTCTTTATCTACCTTAGTTTAATAATGCACTGACTGTAAGTTGCTGTGTCAAATTTGATCAAAATACAAATTGTTTGAGGGCGGAGCTCTTTAGAATAATACCCAGCAGTGTGCTTTGCAAAAGTGAATTGTTTTGCTAATTTAGTAAATGCTCTTGTCCAGAGCGACACAGTCAGTGCATTAAACTAATGTTGATGAACAAGAACATATCACAGTCATAGAAAGTAAAACGATTCTGTAACCATTACTCAAATCAAACTTTATTTGTCACATTCGATGAATACAACGGGTGTAGACCTTACTGTGAAATGCTTACTTACAAGCCCTTAACCAACAATGCAGTTCAAGAAAGAGTTAAGAACATATTTACCAAATAAACTAAAGTAAAAAATGATACAATATCAATAACGAGGCTATATACAGGGGGTACCAGTACCGAGTCAATGTGCGGGGGTACAGGTTAGTCAAGGTAATTTGTACATGTAGGTATGAAAAGATATCACAATATAATTTAAATATACATTAACCTCTTCAATCTATAGAATGACATGACAAACAAATCAGCAGCAGATTTTTGAAATAAGTAAATACTAACTAGAAAATAAGCAGCTGCAAGCAGCCGAGCCTTCTTGCTAGCAGTCACTGATCAAGTCTTTGAAGTTTCAATGGACAGCATGGCAAGACTACAAAGCCTGTCCTGGGACCTCTAATTTGTTTAATTAATGATCATTATGTGGAAAAATAATTAGTGTTTCCACTACAGCCCCGTCTATGTTAATGGGGACCTGTTCGGCCCACCTTTTCCTGTAGTCCATGATCAGCTTCTTTGTCTTGCTCACATTGAGGGAGAGGTTGTTATCCTGGCACCACATAAATGCACGTTTTGCACATTCGATATACTAAAAGCAATGAAAAGAGACAACTGACAGGATACTAATATGCATTCCTGAGTGAATGACTACGTAAGTTCAGTCCAATTATTACTTACAATATTGCACGTGATATGATATAACTGTACATGAATATGTATATACAGACCTGAATTAAGCATTAACACTGGAGTGATAAATGTGCAGATGATGATGTGCAAATATGCCTTTGGTGCTGGCAGAGAAACTGGGGTGCAAATGAGCAAAATATAACAGTACGGGGATTAGGTAGTTGGGTGGGCTATTTACAGATGGACTATATACAGGTGCAGTGATCGGTAAGTAGCTCTAACAGTTGATGCTTAAAGTTAGTGAGGGAGATAGGAATCTCCAGCTTCAAGGATTTTTGCAATTTGTTCCAATCATTGGCAGCAGAGAACTGGAAGGAATGGAGACCAGAGCAGGTGTTTGCTTTGGGGATGACCAGAGAAATATACCTGCTGGAGCGCATGCTACGGGTGGGTGTTGCTATGGGTTTGGCGACTAATATGTAGTGAGGGCCAGCCAATGAGAGCATACAGTATATGGGCCTTTGGTGACAAAACGGATGACACTGTGATAGACTACATCCAAATTGCTGAGGAGAGTGTTGGAGGCTATTTTGTAAATGACATCGCCAAAGTCAAGGATCTGTAGGATAGTAATATTTACGAGGGCATGTTTGGCAGCATGAGTGAAGGAATCTTTGTTGCGAAATAGGAAACCGATATTAGATTTAATTTTGAGGCAGTGATCGCTGAGATCCTGGTTGAAGACAGCGGAGGTGTATTTAGAGGGCATGTTAGTCAGGATGATGTCTATGAGGGTGCCCTCGTTTTCGGATTTAGGGTTGTACCTTGTAGGTTCCTTGATAACTTGTGTGAGATTGAGGGCATCTAGCTTAGATTGTAGGACGGCCGGGGTGTTAAGCATATCCCAGTTTAAGTCACCTAACAGTACGAACTCTGAGGATAGATGGGGGACAGTCAGTTCACATATGGTGTCCACGGCACAGCTGGGGGCTGACAGGGGTCTGTAACAATCGGCAACAGTGACTTATTTCTGTTAAGGTGGATTTTTAAAAGTAGAAGCTCAAGCTGTTTGGGCACAGACCTAGATAGTATGACAGAACTCTGTAGGCTATCTCTGCAGTAGATTGCAACTCCGCCCCCTTTGGCAGTTCTATCTTGACGGAAAATGTTGTAGTTAGGGATGGACATTTATGAGTTTGTGGTGGTCTTCCTATGCCAGGATTCAGAAACGGCTAAGACATCAGGGTTGGCTGAGTGTGCTAAAGCAGTGAATAAATCAAACTTAGGGAGGAGGCTTCTGATGTTAACATGCATGAAGCAAAGGCTCTACCGGTATGCCATCAAGTCCTGGGGATTTTCCATACTGAAAGGATTTAATAGCCTCAACAAGTTATTATTCTGTAATGCAGTTTGCTGCATACTACTGGTTTCCTATTAGTCTCCAGTGAATATAAGGAAAAATTATCTAAAACTATCAATATGCTCTTTCATTAATTGTAGCCTATTTATCACCCACTTCTCCAACGGATTATATAGGCATCTCATTTATAGCTCTTATACATGTATAACTTATAGTGTATGGAGAATGGTGTCATTCCTATCTGAAAAAAATCATAAGAGTGTTTTACCACTAGCAAACAATAGGTTTTCTAAACCTTATTCTACCTTTTCTCGTGCGGAAAGGTGGTGGAATTATGAGGGAATTAAGTGAAAGTCAGAATATGTTTATCTGTAGATACACCTACGCCACACCTTAATTTAATTGATCTCCACCCCAAACGCATAGCTGGCTGGCACTGGTGTTTCCCCATGCTTACATTAAAAGGTCAGAATGCATACAGTGAGGAAAGTGCTTAAAGGAATTAAGTTTAATTAACGTGCGCGTATCTCAGGTCTCGATTCCTGTCACAAGCTGGACCTGGAGCGGAGCAGACGGCTGGACCCGGAATGGGCACCGGTGGAGCGGACTGCTCAGGCCCTGGAGCGGAGCAGACCGCTGGACCCGGATTGGGCACCGGTGTAGCGGACTGCTCAGGCTCAGGAGCGGAGCAGACGGCTGGACCTGCTATAGGCTTCGGGCTAAGGACCTTCGCTGGGGGTTCTGTGCTGCGGACCTTCCCTGGAGGTTCCAGGCTGCGGACCTTCGCTGGAGGTTCCGGGCTGCGGACCTTTGCTGGAGGTTCCGGGCTGCGGACCTCCGCTGGAGGTTCCGGGCTGCGGACCTTCGCTCTAGGTTCCGGGCTGCGTACCTTCGCTGTAGGCTTCGGACCTTCGCTGGAGGTTCCAGGCTGCGGACCTTTGCTGGAAGTTCCGGGCTGCGGGGAGCCGGCACAAGAAGCACCTGGCTGGGCGCACACACTGGAGGTCGGGTGCGGGGAGTAGAGTAGAGCAGAGGTCCGGACTGGACATCGGTGAAGCGGACTGCTCTGGCATGGGAGGTACCGGACTGGGAAGGCGGACCGGAGGTCAGGTGCGTGGAGCCGGCACTGGAAGCACCTGGCTGGGCGCACTCACTGGAGGTTGGATGCGGGGAGTAGAGCAGAGGTCCGGACCCGGACTGGACATCGGTGAAGCGGACATCTCTGACATGGGAGTGGAGCCGACAGTCGGACCCAGACTGGGCACCGGTGGAGCGGACTGCTCCTGCACGGGAATGGAGTAGACGACCGGACCCGGATTGGACCACTCCGCCATCTCCCTATCGACCTCTATCTCCCTCATTTCCTCCAAAATACTCCTCCTGCTCCTTGCTCTGCCCCCCCCATTGGTACCTCGGCCTCTCTATGCTCCACATGGGGGGTGGTATTGGCTCCTCCGAGTCCGAGTCCGTCTCGAACCCCCCGAGGAGTTCCATGTCCGTATACCGACGCGGGGCAATCTCTCTCTCCGTCTCTCCCCAGTTACGCTGCTTGGTCTCGTACGGGTGGGTCGTTCTGTCACATGCATACCTCGACCAAGACGCAGCGCAGGGATTATAGTTCGACATTGTATTTTCATTTATTTACTATGTATATAAATTATACAAATGAACGAACTACACAATACAAACAAACACGAACGAACTAACAAACGTCAAAACGTACAAGATCAAACACAATAATGAAACGTAACGTTCACGAACACAAACATGAATGAATGGACGGCCGTAACAAAGTTGCACACTTACTGCCACTGTGACTGCGAAATAATCGATAACGACCCACAACCCAGTGTGAAAATTACAAGCCTTTGTAGGATCCCTAATTAGAGACGATGCGCTACAGCTGCCTCTAATTAGGGATCCCACACAAACCACCACAAGACACAGAAAGAATAGAACTGTCAGACTCTGACCATGGCTACATAGAGAAGCAAATAGGCTTCTCTATGGCCAGAGCCTGACATTTCCCCACTAAGTGAATTTGTTTAATAATTTATGACTTCTTCACAATAAATACATTAAGTGCTTTCATTTCTAAATGGTAAAACAGATATGCAGCGAGGTCCAAAATTATTGGATCCCTTGATAAAGATGAGCAAAAAATACTGTATACAAATAAGAGCTGTACTGTATGCTAAAAAATATATTTTTAAATGATTTTATACTAATACAGTTGCTCATAGAAATACTTTTGGTTTAAAAAGTCATTTTTAAAAAACTCTGTTTTCAATACTCCAGCACTCTCTCTCCTTGCGAAGATAATGAGATTGAGCCTTTTTCAAAAATGTTTTATGAGATTGGAGAACACATTGGGAGAGATCTTTGACCATTCTTCCGTACAGAATCTTTAGAGATCCTTGATATCCTTTGTTTGCGCTTATGGACTGCAATTCAAACCACAGGTCTTCAATTGGTTTAAAATCCGAAGACTAAGATGACCATTGCAAAATGTTGATTTTGTGGTCAATTAACCATTTGTTTGTGGATTTTTATTTGTGCTGGCATGTGTCCTGGCAGAGGCATCCAGGGTGTCTACTTGTTCATTGTTTAAGGTTGTTTCAGCTGTTTGTATTTTGATATAATATAGTGCAACTGAACTGAAAACTATCAGGGGTGTGGATGGGTAATATTAATATGAATCGGGCCACTTCTGGAGGGGATTCTGGCAAGACTGCCATACCAAGTGGTGATGCAATCAGTCAGGATGCTCTCTGTAAGAATCTGACGCTGGAGATGAGTAGCAGATACGGGGAGTAAACATTTAATAATACACAGACATGGAACAGGACAGGAACAGCTTCCGAACTGGGTGAAACAAAGACATACGACAATACAATTAATGTGGAAGAGGGGAATGGAGCTGTGGAGGAATAGGCATTGTCATTGTCCTCTTTATGATTGTGTTAGTGTGTTTGGACCATGATACAGTAGGTTCTTAGTGATATGGACGCCAATGAATTTGACGCTCTCGACCCATTCCATTACAGCCCCATCAACGTGAATGGAGCGTGCTCGGCCCTCCTTTCATGTAGTCTTCTTGTGTTAAAGAAAAGGTAAGAAATGTCATATTACCAAAACATCTTCTTTCCTGTTTACTTTCTCCTCAACAACATCCAGTTCAAATAAAATATCTAGATGTAATTATTTTAAATCAAACTAAGTTGAGTAGAGTAAAATGTTTGTCCATTCTGTGTGTGCAGAGCCTCGTGATTCCGCCCATAGATACAAGATGGTTGAACAGAACATGAACTGGGAAGAGTCTCGGAGTTGCTGCAGAGAGAACTACACTGACCTGGGCAGCATCAGGAACTGAAGAAAGGGCTGAATAGCACCACTCCTTTGTGGATCGGGCTGCTGTATGATGACTGGGTTTGGCCTGAGGGAGGGAGATCTGGGCAGAATGGTTTTATCTAAAGCCCAATGGTGATTGTAAAATGGAAAGATAATGAATGTGCAATGTGACAACCCAGTGCAGTCCCTTTGCTACAAAGGTAAGCAGTAAAGTTTACACTGACAACACATTTTTCACAACTCAAATATCAGCAGTTTTGCATAGGGCTGACAATGTCAAAGAAATACACCTACAAGTTAGTAATTTCATTTCATTTGTCATCTAAAAACAGATTTTTTGAAGAATCAACCTTTGTATCCTATCAATAACTGTTAAATGTATTTTAGTAACACTTCACATCTGAGTCATTGATCTCGACTTGGGAAGAGAGACTGCTGCGAGCCTGAAGAGGACCAGAGGATGGTGAAGCAGAACCTGAGGTGTGCTGGTGTCCCTGGTCCTGTGTGGGTGGGTCTGAGACTTAGCTGACTTATTTTGGGTCTGGACCAATGGGCTGCCAGTGGGGTGGAGTCACTGGGAGGGCGACAGACAGCCTGAACAGCCTCTGTCCCACCACTGTGGTGCCATGGCAATGAAGAAGGGAGATTTTAAGTGGCGCAATCAGGACTGTTTGTCCTGGCGATACTTTATCTGTGAGGGGTAGAAATAGCAGCTTCCTTGAGTGTATTGTAATGGAGCACCAGGTATAGATTCAATGAATGTGTATAAGTTTCACATCTAATGCATATTTACAGTATATGCATCTTCATAGTGAGTTGCAAATACTTGATGCTATTTTGTAGTAATAAAATGTTTACTCTGCATATTCAATTGTTATAGGACACTACTGTAGAGTAGATTAGGATCCTGTAATTAAAATCAAACATTGATTTCTCGAGTCAAGTTTCTTTCTTGGACTACTGTGTTAAAATACTATAGCTTAACTCAAAATCATAAAACAATAAGCTAATCAAGATATGTGGGTATGTGACTTTAACAGAGATGTCTAGCCCTACACAGCACAGCAACACTGCAGCTCCCAGGCAACAATATATTATCAGAAATAACAGTATAACTAAAGGTGTTATAGATTACAATACTGATTGTTTTCTACACAGCACTGCGATGAAACGGCAATAAAGAAAAGAGAACAGTAGTGATCCTGGCCGGGGGAAGGTGTGGTCTCTGGTCCTGTCCTGAGGAGTCCTAAATCAGAGACCAGAGTCAGCATCCACGCTATTGACCAGCCCAATGAACAGAGCTGAGGCTGGGGAAAGAACACAGCAGGAAATTAAGAGGGAGAGTGAGGGGGGAAGAGAGAAGGAAATGGAGAGAGGGGAGGGAGAGAGAAAGGTAGAGAGAGAATGAGAGAAAGACAGCGGGATAAAAAGAAAGAGAATATTTCAGACTGATGTAAAAAATCTCTGATGGAGGAGAATACAAAGGCATATGTCACCCGGTGAACAAACTGGGAGTGAAGCCTTGATCTGTCATGCCTTCTGCTTCTCCCTTCTGGCTATAGCTCATCCCAGAGAAACACTCTCCTCTCCTCCACCGTCAACTTCCATAGCTGTATCTCAAATGGCAACCTATTTCCTATACAGTTGTCGCAACGTTGCCCTGTTGGGTGGAGGGGGGGTCATAACCCCCTTTCTCTCATAAAGCCCTTTCTCGCATAAACCCCTTTCTCTCTCTCTTTCCCCTCCCCTCCCACCGGTTTATAACAATACATTCCTTTCTCTCTCTCTCAAACCGCTCTACAGAATGGACTCTGGGAAAGCCCTTTGTTACACAGTGAAGTGTTTTTATATCCAAATATGTAATATGTAAAAAAACATTGAAGGCCTATTTTAATTCACAGTGTACACACTTGACATGATGAACAGGAATTACATTTAATCTCACGGGTGGCCAAAAATAAATATCCTCTCCTCTAAAAGAAAATAAGCTATGGATTACATAAAAAAATATTCCGCTGCTGGGTCAACCCAGCATGAAAGTGAAAAAAAAACCCAACTGATGGTTAAATTAACCCATGTTAATCTAGCTATATAAGCCACGCCCTTCTGCAAACACGCCTTCTCCGATGTTGGTTACTGTCACGACTTCGGCTGAAGTTGCTCCCTTCCCTCGGGCGGGCGGCCGAAATAGGTCGATGTCGCCCGAGTACTAGCCACCACCGAGCCACCACTCAGTGTTTGTCTGCGCTGTTTCGTTTCAGCATCTGTTCCCCATTTGTTCATTAATTGTGGGTGCGTCTTATTCCCTCTGCACACCCCGGGTCCCTGTCGGTGATTATTGTACTATGAAATGGTTGAGTCATACAAGTTCCTGGGTGTCCATATGGACAACAGACTGGAATGGGCTGGTAACACCGGGGCCCTGTACAAAAAGGGCCAGAGCCGACTCTACTTTCTGAGGAGGCTCAGGTCCTTTAACGTGTGCAGTAAACTACTGCATACCTTCTACCAGTCTGTGGTGGCCAGTGCCATCTTTTTTGCAGTGGTGTGCTGGGGAGCAAACATCAAAGCCGGTGATGCTTCTCGGGTAAATAAGCTGATCAGGAAGGCTAGCTCTGTCCTGGGGATGAGCCTTGACACTCTAGAGGAGGTGGCGGAGAGACGGATCCTGGCCAAACTGCTGGCCATCATGGACAACGTCACCCACCCTCTGCACACTATGGTTATGACGCAGAGGAGCACTTTCAGTCACAGACTGATCCCACCACGGTGTGCCAGAGAGCGCTACAGGAGGTCCTTCCTGCCGGCGGCTATGAGACTATATAATGCCTCACCGGGGTGCCGTGCCGTCGGCAACATAGATCTGGAACTGTTGGGGTGCTAGGACCTAGTTTAACAATTATGCATCCATCCGTGAGTAACTCTGGTCCGTCAGCACTCATCCACTCAGGACCTATTTATTCATACAGGTCTGTATATACAGTGGGGAGAACAAGTATTTGATACACTGCCGATTTTGCAGGTTTTCCTACTTACAAAGCATGTAGAGGTCTGTAATTTTTATCATAGGTACACTTCAACTGTGAGAGACGGAATCTAAAACAAAAATCCAGAAAATCACATTGTATGATTTTTAAATAATTCATTTGCATTTTATTGCATGACATAAGTATTTGATCACCTACCAACCAGTAAGAATTCCGGCTCTCACAGACCTGTTCGTTTTTCTTTAAGAAGCCCTCCTGTTCTCCACTCATTACCTGTATTAACTGCACCTGTTTGAACTCGTTACCTGTATAAAAGACACCTGTCCACACACTCAATCAAACGGACTCCACACACTCAATCAAACAGCTGTGTAAGGACATCAGGGATAAAATTGTAGACCTGCACAAGGCTGGGATGGGCTACAGGACAATAGGCAAGCAGCTTGGTGAGAAGGCAACAACTGTTGGCGCAATTATTAGAAAATGGAAGAAGTTCAAGATGACGGTCAATCTCCCTTGGTCTGGGGCACCATGCAAGATCTCACCTCGTGGGGCATCAATGATCATGAGGAAGGTGAGGGATCAGCCCAGAACTACACGGCATGACCTGGTCAATGACCTGAAGAGAGCTGGGACCACAGTCTCAAAGAAAACCATTAGTAACACACTGCGCCGTCATGGATTAAAATCCTGCAGCGCACGCAAGGTCCCCCTGCTCAAGCCAGCGCATGTCCAGGCCCGTCTGAAGTTTGCCAATGACCATCTGGATGATCCAGAGGAGGAATGGGAGAAGGTCATGTGGTCTGATGAGACAAAAATAGAGCTTTTTGGTCTAAACTCCACTCGCCGTGTTTGGAGGAAGAAGAAGGATGAGTACAACCCCAAGAACACCATCCAAACCGTGAAGCATGGAGGTGGAAAGATCATTCTTTGGGGATGCTTTTCTGCAAAGGGGACAGGACGACTGCACCGTATTGAGGGGAGGATGGATGGGGCCATGTATCGCGAGATCTTGGCCAACAACCTCCTTCCCTCAGTAAGAGCATTGAAGATGGGTCGTGGATGGGTCTTCCAGCATGACAACGACCCGAAACACACAGCCAGGGCAACTAAGGAGTGGCTCCGTAAGAAGCATCTCAAGATCCTGGAGTGGCCTAGCCAGTCTCCAGACCTGGACCCAATAGAAAATCTTTGGAGGGAGCTGAAAGTCTGTATTGCCCAGCGACAGCCCCGAAACCTGAAGGATCTGGATGGAGGAGTGGGCCAAAATCCCTGCTGCAGTGTGTGCAAACCTGGTCAAGAACTACAGGAAACGTATGATCTCTGTAATTGCAAACAAAGGTTTCTGTACCAAATATTAAGTTCTGCTTTTCTGATGTATCAAATACTTATGTCATGCAATAAAATGCAAATTAATTACTTAAAAATCATACAATGTGATTTTCTGGATTTTTGTTATAGATTCCGTCACTCACAGTTGAAGAGTACCTATGATAAAAATTACAGACTTCTACATGCTTTGTAAGTGGGAAAACCTGCAAAATCGGCAGTGTATCAAATACTTGTTCTCCCCACTGTACATACTCATGTACAGTTGTTATATTATATCACATGCAATATTGTAAGTAATTATTGGACGTAGGCATTCACTCAGGAATGCATATTAGTGTCCTGCCAGTTGCACCTTTTCTCATTGCTTTTAGTATATCGAATGTGCAATAAGTGCAGTTGTCTGTAATTAAACCCTGCGCACTAAGGACTGTATTTTAAGGGAATTACTATTATTACCCCAAATGATATCATACACACATTTAGCTATTAAAGTATCTCTTCCTGTCATTTACCTGTACAGTTTGTGTAAACATGCAAGTATTCACTTATCTGTAAATATAACTGTATACCTAACTGTACAGCTAATTTAACTAATTTAACCATGCAAAATTTTCACTTACCTGTTAATTTACCCAGTCTGTCTATTAAGTAAACTATTATTACCCTCGCTCATATCATACGCATTTTTAGCTACTGAAGTATTTCTCTGCCATCGACCTGTATAGTATAGTTAACCATCCAACATCCACCAATGTATAGTGTACATATTCAGCCAACCACTCATACTATGCAATGTCCTTTTATAGCTTTTTTTTTTTTTTTTTTTTTTTTTGCACTCCAGATATCTTGTATTTCTATACTTTTTCATACTGCCGCTCTATGTATCATGTACCGTGTATCTGTCTTTTGTGTACTTTTCGTTGTGGCATTTTGCACCTGCCCTGTGTTTTGTTGTAGCTGCTTGACAATGAAATTTCCCCCCCGGGGAAATTTCCTATCTATCTATCTATCTATCTGAATGTGTATGGGAGCTAACGTAGTTTCATAGCTCCCCCCTTTGGTCAATCCGGAGAGTTTTGTTTTCCGTGTATTAAAATAGTTGTTCTCGATACTCTCCTGCCTCCCTGCGCCTGCTTCCACTACGCCTATCCTGGCGACAGCATTCAAAGTTACAAGGCAGTACTTATTTAAATTAGATTAGAGAATATCATGTTACCATTGGTGTATCCCCTTAATAACCCCACCTCCTGAATCCAAGTGTTTGACATGAAGGAGGGGACCAGTAACTTGATGATCAAACTATATTAACGTATTTTAAAATACAAAAAAACATTTGTACGTAGCCAGTTTAACAGAAACAATATTCTCATTAATCGATACAGAATCGTTGTACTTACTATGACTGTGATATGTTGTTGTTTATCTACCTTAGTTGAATGCACTCTGGATAAGAGAGTCTGCTAAATGACAAAAATATACATGTATATGTGAAAATTAACAACTGCAACACAGACTGGGTATTGTTATTGGCCTTGTTTCAAGGAAGAGCTCATTAGAGTAATACTCAGCATTTTACATTTTTGCAAATACTTTTACGTTTACTTCATTTAGTAGACACTCTTATCACACCAGAGTGCCATCAGATGTTTGAAACAATGTAGGGTGAAAGGGGGCCACAAAATGGTGAACCGCTATAAATAAATGGCATAGAAATGTATAGATGTTATTGGCCACCCATGAGAGTAAATGTCATCCCTGCTCATCTGAAGATCAGATACATTCAATATATCCATATTTTATTTATTTACTTATGCTGCCATATTAGGTTATTTATAACATATCATAAAGTATACCACCTTATTGTATCTATGTGACCCAATACCTGCAACCAAGCATTTTTTAGAGTGTACGGTGCCATTTGAGAAGCAGACTAAGTTTCAAAGGAGCTCATCCCTTAGAAACTCTCTCCTCTCCAGTGTCTACATCCAACTCTCAGCACGGCAGAGACAGTACTGAACAGATACCATTACCACAGCACAAAAAGTACTAAGCTAATATTACCACTATACACTGCAGAAGCAGCAGTCCATCTCAGCACCACCCACTCCCACACTTTACCGCCACACAATGCTGACTACCCACAATGGGATGAACTGAACCACAAATCCTCAAAGTACCTCGTAGAGTGCAAGACATTTACCAGGAGAAGTTATGCTTTATGTGAAACCACAAATTTACAGACTCCCAAATGTTGGTGTCGCTGGAGATATGGCACAGTATGTCAGCCCAAGCTCTGTGGAACTTCAGTCTCATTAAGTGTTATATTCTCCCAGACCCATATGAAAATCAACCAAAGGAAAAATAATACTTACATGTTGTGTTTGTTTCTTCAATAAGAGCACCCATAAATAAGCCCTCGTTATAGCAATAGATTTTCTACTAATTTTTAAATCATTATCTAAATACTTGAAGAATAATACTTTTTTCAAGCCAAATAACTTTGGAACTACAGTTAACATAGTTAGACTTCTTATTTGAATGTATAAAGACAGCAGCAGCTTTATCCATGTGTAGAAGACATTACTGTCTGTGTATGGGGTTAGCAGCCTCCTTCAGGCCCACAACCAAACAGTTTTTCCCAGTCCAGCACCGCTGCCAACAGGCTACAGGGAGTCCAGCGTTAGGGTCAGCCATTCACACGGACAAACACACATACACACACACACATACACCCACCCACACCAACACACTCGCACTCACACACTCTCTCTCTATGGCTCTCTCTCACACTCTCTCTTGCCCCTGGGTGCCATCTTCGTGCCTTATTGCTGTACCATGTCATCTGTGGAGAGAGGGGAGAGAGGGGTCACAGCCATTATTATCTTTTTCTGGCCTGATTAACTAACACAGCCACTGCTTTTATACAAGACAACATGACAGCTATATCAAAGCCTGCTCCATAAAACAAATGTACTTTTAGTAGTAGAAGGGGGAGGACAGTTTTGTATCTGTGTAGGCATACCAAATGAACCCAGCGTTGGGTAAATAGTGGACAGAACACGTTGGGTTACTTTTGACCCAACAGTTCGGTCACAGTTGGGTTATTGAGCTATGACCAGATGGGCGCTATTTCTGTTACATGTATTTGAATTTTGTATTTTGTATTTTGTATTACACTGGGCTGAACTACACTGCAATGTATTTTTTTTAAAGATACTTTCAAAAGCTGTAATTTTTATATGTATACAATTGTGTGGCCCCCTTTCACCCTGCATTGGTATCAAAAGTCTGATGGCACTATGTTGTGATAACAGAATCTGATAAATTAACTAAATGTATTGTATATTTAAAAATGAACAATTGCAAAGCAAGGGGGGAAAAGGTTATAAAATGTGTGATATTTCAGTATTACTATATTGAGCTCTGCCCCGAAACAAGGTCAATACCCAGTGTGCTTCGGAGTGCAAATTAGTTTTTTCCTTATTGATTCTCCTGCATTTCCTGTGGTACTAGGCCTGCCCTGGTTAACTAGTCACAATCCCACCTTTTCGTGGCAGCAGAGGGCTCTCACGGGGTGGCCTTCAGAGTGTCCGGGTAGGTGTGTAGGTGTTTCCGTTGGTGCGACCATGGTGGAGAGTCCAGACAATGTCCCCACCATGCGCATTCCCCCAGAATACCTCGATTTGGCTCCCGCTTTCTCGAAAAAGAAGGCTACTAAATGACCACCTCATCGCATGGGGGATTGTGCGACAAACCTCAAGGTAGACGCTATACTTCCCAGGAGTCATGTGTATCCCCTGTCGCAGGTGGAAACAGAGGCTATGGAAACATATGTCTCTGAGTTCCTACGGCAGGGGTTCATACGGTCCTCCACTTCACCAGTTTCTTTTTTGTGAAGAAGAAGGATGGTGGTCTCACTAAATTAGACCTAGGGAGTGCGTACATCCTGGTAAGTATCCGGGAAGGAGATAAACGCAGCGAGCATTTCTCCCTGTTCCGCAGAGTGCTTGGGCGACTGCTGGAGCATAACCTGTATGTCAAGTCTGAGAAATGTCTGTTCTTCCAACAGTCAGTCTCCTTCCTTGGATACCACATCACCACCTCCGTGGTGGAGATGGAGAGTGACCGCATTTCAGTCGTGCGCAATTGGCCGACTCCCACCACGGTAACGGAGGTACAACGTTTTTTAGGGTTTGCCAATTACTACCATAGGTTTATCCGGGGCTTTGGCAAGGTGACGGCTCCCATCACCTCGCTGTTAAAGGGGGGTCCGTCACGTCTCCGCTGGTGCGTTGAGGCGGACAGGGCATTCAGTCACCTGAAGGCTCTGTTCACCTGGGCCATGATGCTGGCCCGTCCGGACCCCTCTTTGCAGTTCATAGTGGAGGTGGACGCGTCCGAGATAGGGATAGGAGCGGTGCTATACCAACGATTGGGCACGCCGTCCAAGCTCCGCCCCTGTGACTTATTTTCTAAGAAGCTCAGCCCAGCGGAGCAAAACTATGACGTGGGGGATCGGGAGTTGCTGGCTGTTGTCAGGGCCTTGACCGTGTGGAGACATTGGCTTGAGGGGGCTAAACACCTTTTCCTCGTCTGGACTGACCACCGCAACCTAAAGTATATCCGGGCAGCGAGGAGGCTGAACCCTCGTCAGGGTGTTTCATTTCACCATGTTGTACATTCCAGGGACTAAAAACGTGAAGGCAGACGCGCTGTCTCGGCTGTACAACGAAGAGGAGAGGCCCGTAGATGACACCCCCATACTACCGGCCTCCTGCATTGTAGCGCCGGTGGTATGGGCGCTGGTCGCGGACATTGAGCAGGCGTTGCGTGCAAAATCAACTCCTCAGTCATGTCCCGCTGGACGTCTGTACATGCCGTCTGCTGTCCGTGACCGGGTCATCTATTGGGCCCATACGTCACCCTCCTCTGGTCACCCCGGTATCGGTTGGACAGTGCGTTGCCTGACCGAGACATATTGGTGGTCAACCTTGGCTAAGGATGAAAGGGATGAAATGTCTCCTCCTGCTTGGTGTGCGACCAGTGTAAAGCACCTAGACACCTTCCCAGGGGTAAGTTACTTCCATTACCCATTCCACAATGGCCTTGATCTCATTTATCCATAGATTTCCTCACTGACCTTCCACCTTCCCAGGGGAATACTACGATCCTGGTCATTGTGGACCGCTTCTCTAAAGCCTGCCGCCTCCTTCCTCTGCCCGGTCTCCCCACGGCCCTACAGACTGTGGAGGCCCTATTCACCCGTGTCTTCCGGCACTACAGGGTACCAGAGGACACAGTATCGGGGCCCCCAATTCACGTCGAGGGTGTGAAAGGCGTTCATGGAAGAGCTGGGGGTCTCGGTCAGCCTTACGTCTGGTTTTCAACCCAAGTCTAACGGGCAGGTGGAGAGGGTAATTCAAGATGTGGGCAGGTTCCTGCGGTCATACTGCCAGGACCAGCACGGGGGAGTGGTCGGTGTTCCTGCCCTGGGCTGAGATGACCCAGAACTCCCTCCGCCACTCTTCCAGTGTGTTTTAGGTTAACAGCCAGTTCTGGCACCGTGGCAAATAAATACTCAGTTTCTCCACACCATCTCCTGCGCCTGGCTCCCTTTCATCTCCACACATCACATTACCATTGGTGTATTACAATGAGAGTTAGGGTGATGTCACCCTATCCCCTTAATAACCCCACCTCCTGAATCCAAGTGTTTGACATGAAGGAGGGGACCAGTAACTTGATGATCAAACTATATTAATGTATTTTAAAATACAAAAAAACATTTGTAAGTGGCCAGTTTAACAGCAACAATATTCCCATTAATCGGTACAGAATCATTTTACTTGCTATGACTGTGATATGTTGTTATTTATCTACGTTAGTTGAATGCACTCTGGATAAGAGAGTCTGCTAAATTACCTAAATGTATATGTGAAAGTTAACAACTGCAACACACACTGGTTATTGGCCTTGTTTTGGGGTAGAGCTTATTAGAGTAATACTCAGCATTTTACATTTTTGCAAGTACTTTTAAATTTAGTTCATTTAGTAGACACTTATCACACCAGAGTGCCATCAGACTTTTGAAACAATGTAGGGTGAAAGGGGGCCACCAAATTATTAACCTCTATAAATTAATGGTATAGAAATGTATTTTTAAAATACAAATTACCAATTTTTAAAGAATCTTGTTACAAAATACATTGGAGTGTGGTTCAGCCCAGTGTAATACAACATACAAAATACTCAGAAGTAATTAAAATACGTATACCCATCTCTGATCGTTGCGCAATAAGCCAGCATCAACAACCCAACCGGGCTCTGGCAATGGGTTGTTATGCGACCCAAACCCATTTTTTTTTAGTGTACACATCGAAACTACACTGAACAATGAGTAAAAACATCAACTTTATGACAAGGTTGTTACTCACAGGTCATTGTCTAGATGGAATCATTTGATCCGGTCTGCTTTATTGCACATTGTACAACATTAAATCCTGATCTAGTTATTAACGACTAAAGGCAAATTAGTTTATTGTTGTAGTTACAATTACCTTTTGTTGTGTGAAAGAGCAGGCGTTAAGGCCGTTCTGGGGGGTTGTGTGTGTCTGAGTGTTCCACCTGTCAGTGCTCCCTGACTGTTCTCTGTCGACCTCCATTTAATTGGACCTGTCCCTCAGCCTCCTCTCATGGTCCCCTCTAGCCTCTCAGCCACCTCTCAGCCACATGGCAATCTGCCCCCACTGAACCCCCTCCATGTCACAGGCCTCTGGGCCAGACCTAGACCTCCCACTGCCCCCCAGAGCTCTCTAGAGCTCTCCCATCTCCAGTCACTGCCATGACAGAACAGAGCCAGAAGGGACGTTTAAAAACAACTGCCACAGAAAGAACAGACACACATATGCACACAAACATGCATATACACTGTGATTGAGAGTTAGAATGAGAGAGAGAACTCCCATTAGAGCCAAGACTGCTTCTGCCTAGGGCTCTTTTCAATCTGTATCGTATTGCGCAATAGAAATATAAAGGTAATTTCTGATTGAGCTGGGATATGCAGCGTATACCGTATTACCGTATTTTATGATATACTGGTATTGATGCACAGATTGGTTTGGGTTTTTACTTGACCTTGAGGCAAATTTATGGTGAAATGATTGTCTTTCCACTTCCGTATTATGGCCCCAACAGTGCTCACTGGAACATTCAGAAGCTTAGAAATGCGCCTATAACCAATGCCATCATTATGTTTTGCAACAATTAGGTTGCGAAGGTCTTGAGACAGCTCTTTGCTTTTACCCATCATGAGATTTGGCTTGTGTGACACCTTGGCAATGAGACCTTTTTGTAGGCCATCAGTTGGGACTGAACCAGATTATATTAATTTGCACTGACAGGGGGCTGGATTGCTTTTTAATTACTGATAGTTTTCAGCTGTTGTCTTGGCTTTCCATGCCTTTTTGAACATCCCTTTCTTCATGTGCTCAATACTTTTTCCCTGTGTCATTTCACATTATTACACATAACTTAATTTCTGAACTTATTTGTTTTGGTTTCTTTGTATGTATGAATTACTTGGGTTGTTGCCAACATCTGGTGAAACTTTCATGTCAATAGCAGCTTTGGAAATATATTTACTGAGAAAAATGGTGATGTGTTCAATACTTATTTCACCCGCTGTATTCTAACTATAGAATTTGAATAATCATTCTATTTCCAGCATTCCAACAGTTCACCCAAGTGTTTTGCTCTAAATCACAAGTCAAATCGCAATTGCAATATTTGGTTACCCATATCGTGCAGCAGTACATGGCAGTATGGAAATTATTTTTGGTTGAAGTTGAATTGAACGGTATAAAACAGAAATACCAATTGAAATCACTTAGAATGTATGTGTGACCACCCTAGGGTAACGCACTGCTCATAACATACCACCAAACTGACCTTTTTTTATTTTTTTATACCGTGATATAATATTTTGGCCTTATTGCCCAGCCCTATTGCAGTGTTTATCGTAAATGCAGTCTCCTCTAACACAGAAACATTGCCTTTACATTTCAATCACGCTGTAATGCTGAACTTCAGCATTACAGATTGAAAAGAGATGCTAGTTTTTGTGTCAAAATGTCAACAAGTTTAGAGGAAATTAATACCAGGTAAGTTGTTTACTTCATATCTCCAAGTATATTGACACCACTGACAGCACTTGATCAGTCAAAATCCCTACACACTGGCTACATGCATTTCTATTCAATCACACATTCTTTCCACTGTATTCACGTGTTGTTGAGAGGAAAATACCTTCTGCTATCAACCTACTCTGCCAAGTAACTCATCAAGGTGGAAAGAGAGGTTGTTCAGTGCAGAGAATGCAGAGATAACTCAAAGCAGGATGTACAATAATAATGGTCTCAACAGAGAGTAATCACTGGGAGGGGATGATATTCTGTGAGTCTACAGCAGTAGAGGAAATAGAAGGTTTGCAGAAGCCCCCTCACTGGCTGGTGTGTCTCTATTTAGTCAGAAAGATGGCAAATACTAGCCTGGTGCCAGATCTGTCTATGCTGGCTTTCTAATTCCTTTGGACCATAGCAATTGCTAAACTCACGAGCCACACCTGATCTTGCGAGCCTACATAAATTTTGTGCATAAAATGATTTAGGTAAGCTCACGAGATCAGCAGGCTCGCAAGGCTAAGGAATTGCTATAAAGGAATTGTCACACCCTGATCTGTTTCACCTGTCTTTGTGATTGTCTCTGCCCTCCTCCAGGTGTCACCCATCTTCCTCATTATCCCAGTGTATTTATACCTGGGTTCTCTGTTTGTATTTTGCCAGTTGGTTTTGTTCATCAAGCCTACCAGTGGTTTTCCCCTTGCTGCTAAAGTTCCTGTTTTCTAGTTTAACCCGGTTTTGACCATTCTGCTTGCCTTGACCCTGAGCCTGCCTGCCGTCCTGTACCTTTGCCCCGTCTGTCTGGATTACTGACCTCTGCCTGTCCCTGACCTGTCTTTTGCCTGCCCCTGTTGGATTAATAAACTGTTGTTACGCCGACGTTGTCTACGCCTGGGTCTTACCTGTAACCTTGATAGGAATTTGAAGTTAACAGATCTTCACAGATCTAGGATCAGCTTAATCTCTTCAAATCATAACCATCAGGGTGGAAAACACACAGTTCTTAGATCAACCTCATCATTCTACTGAGTTGGGGGGTTAAACACAGAATGAAAGTTAGACTGAACTGTGTTGACCTGTCTCTATGAGCACCAAACTCTAGCTCTCTGCCACGGCTCTGCTTTCTCTCTCTCTGCTCTCTCACCTCCAAGCTGGATCATAATGAGAAGCCATTACCAGACTGATTACATTCAGACACAATGTGGCACTGTAGTTCACCCGAGGACAAAGGTCAGGTCTGGTACCATTACCTGGTTCACACACACACACACACACACACCCGCACACACACACACACAAACACACACACACACACACACACACACACACACACACACACACACACACACACACACACACACACACACACACACACACACACACACACACACACACACACACACACACACACACACAAACACACACAAACACACACACACACACACACACACACACACACACACACACAGCTTCCTCTGACGCCCAGGGAGAAGTTCTCAATCTAACCATCCTTGACGGACAGCAGCATTTCATTCGAAGCGGGTGTTTAACTGGATAATAAAATGTAAAAATAGATTAAAATAAATTCAGATGTATGATGACATTGTGTGGGACGTCCAGTGTGGTGTGTCTAAGCCCTCAAGAGTTTTCTTGAGGGCTTAGGAATTATAGGCCTGACTGGAATTATAGGCCTGACTGGAATTATAGGCCTGACTGGAAATGGGTAAAGATAGGATATGGAGAGATGGATGAGAGGAGAAAGAGATGGGAGGAGAGTTGGAGAAGCTGTGGCTACGATTAGCTGGACAGCAAACACCAAATTCTAACAGCTTCTTTATCCATACAAGAAAGTATTCAGCGTATGTAGAACCATGCAGGAATTAAACCTATAACTGTGGTGTTGCAAGTATTAAAGTACCATGCTCTAACCTACTGAGACATTCGAACCACCCCTATAGAGTGTACAGTAGCAAGGATGTTTGATAAAAGATAGAGTCACACAAAGGCAGGATGAGGAGTCAGAGGTTAGGGGATGGAGTGTACATACAGAGGCAGGATGAGGAGTCAGAGGTTAGGGGATGGAGTGTACATACAGAGGCAGGATGAGGAGTCAGAGGTTAGGGGATGGAGTGTACATACAGAGGCAGGATGAGGAGTCAGAGGTTAGGGGATGGAGTGTACATACAGAGGCAGGATGAGGAGTCAGAGGTTAGGGGATGGAGTGTACATACAGAGGCAGGATGAGGAGTCAGAGGTTAGGGGATGGAGTGTACATACAGGGGCAGGATGAGGAGTCAGAGGTTAGGGGATGGAGTGTACATACAGAGGCAGGATGAGGAGTCAGAGGTTAGGGGATGGAGTGTACATACAGAGGCAGGATGAGGAGTCAGAGGTTAGGGGATGGAGTGTACATACAGAGGCAGGATGAGGAGTCAGAGGTTAGGGGATGGAGTGTACATACAGAGGCAGGATGAGGAGTCAGAGGTTAGGGGATGGAGTGTACATACAGGGGCAGGATGAGGAGTCAGAGATTAGGGGATGGAGTGTACATACAGAGGCAGGATGAGGAGTCAGAGGTTAGGGGATGGAGTGTACATACAGAGGCAGGATGAGGAGTCAGAGGTTAGGGGATGGAGTGTACATACAGGGGCAGGATGAGGAGTCAGAGGTTAGGGGATGGAGTGTACATACAGAGGCAGGATGAGGAGTCAGAGGTTAGGGGATGGAGTGTACATACAGGGGCAGGATGAGGAGTCAGAGGTTAGGGGATGGAGTGTACATACAGGGGCAGGATGAGGAGTCAGAGGTTAGGGGATGGAGTGTACATATAGAGGCAGGATGAGGAGTCAGAGGTTCCCTTAAAAGCCAGTATGGATACTTCTAGACCATACTGTACCATCACCACATCCATGGGGTGAAACAGACTGGCTGGTGTTGGGTTACCCTGTGTCACCATCGAGTTTCCATATGAGGCACATCTCCAACACACCAGTAGTATTAGTATCCAGCAGTAGTGATGATAAGTGTGGCAGTGATAACCTGCGGTTTGATGTACAGGAAGGAGCGAGGAGGATGGAAGGATGAGGGTATGGGAGGATATGGGGGAGGTGTAAGGAAGGGTTGGAGGATGGAAGGATGAGGGTATGGGAGGATATGGGGGGGGGGGTGTAAGGAAGGGTTGGAGGATGGAAGGATGAGGGTATGGAAGGATATGGGGGGGGGGTGTAAGGAAGGGTTGGAGGATGGAAGGATGAGGGTATGGGAGGATATGGGGGGGTGTAAGGAAGGGTTGGAGGATGGAAGGATGAGGGTATGGGAGGATATGGGGGGGTGTAAGGAAGGGTTGGAGGATGGAGGGATGGAAGGACACGGTCATCTAAAGGCAAGTCTATGGGAAACATTACATTTTTATTATAGAACCCTCAAGCAGTCTTCTGGGAGGATCTATCTGTCTGTATATCTGCCTGCCTATGTAGCTATAGGGCCTAAACTGGCACCAGCAGGGAAGAAGAAGAAGAAGAAGAAGAAGAAGAAGAAGAAGAAGAAGAAGAAGAAGAAGAAGAAGAAGAAGAAGAAGAAGAAGAAGAAGAAGAAGAAGAAGGCAATGAGAAAGAAAGAGAGAGATGGAGTGAGGGATAGAGTGACAGAGGCAGAGAAACAGAAAGAGAGAGAGGGAGTGAGGGACAGAGTGACAGAGTGACAGAGAGACAGAGTGACATAGAGACAGAGTGACAGAGAGACAGAGTGACAGAGAGACAGAGAGACAGTGTGACAGAGAGACAGAGTGACAGAGTGACAGAGAGATAGCGAGACGAGCAGTCAGTCAGGCCTGTCAAATAATTAACGTCATGGGGAGAGAGAGGAGGAGCGAGTGGCCCTAGGCGATGGACGAGCAGAGAGGACATATGTTGTGTACAGCATGTTCACACACACACACACACACACAGACACACACACACACACACACACACACACACACACACACACACACACACACACACACACACACACACACACACACACACACACACACACACACACACACACACACACACACACACACACACACACACAGAGAAGACTGTCCTGCCATGGATGGCCAAGCTCACAGATGAACTGAAAAATCTGTCACATCCTGCACATACACGTCACACACACACCAAAGGCTGGCTCCCACTGACACACATCCCATGGGAGAAGACACACACACCATAGATGGGTGTC
Source organism: Thymallus thymallus (assembly GCA_023634145.1). Classification (NCBI taxonomy): domain Eukaryota; kingdom Metazoa; phylum Chordata; class Actinopteri; order Salmoniformes; family Salmonidae; genus Thymallus; species Thymallus thymallus. The sequence goes on along the minus strand of CM042421.1, from coordinate 13,471,870 downwards.
GACACTCAACATGGTGTCCACAGATTGCCAGTTACGCCAAAATGATGCCAAAAGCTAAATTATAAACTGGGTGGTCCTGAATGCTGATTGGCTGAAAGCCGTGGTATATCAAACCGTATTCCACGGGTATGACAAAGCAATTATTTTAACCCTTCTAATTACGTTGGTAACCAGTTTATAATAGCAATAAGGCACCTTGTGGGTTTGTGGTATATGACAATATACCACGGCTAAGGGCTGTTCTTAGTCAAGACGCAATGCGGAGTGCCTGGATACAGCCCTTAGCCATGGTATATTGGCCATATACCATATCCCTTGGGCCAAATTGCTTAATTATATCACAATGTATTTCCACTAATGCAATCTCCAGTCTACTCACTGCACATGTTGTCAAATCTATCAAAGTATGACTTGACCCTAGTCTTTACTAGCTCTCAACAGCATGGAGAGGATTTAGGGAAGGGGCAGGTGGTGTCAGGCTTTCCCTGGTTCTGAACCCAAATGCAGATCGGACAAGGTAGGGGGTGAAAAAGGTGAGTATTTATTGATAACAATATAATAATGAGGATGGTACGGTAGATGTGCAGACAGGGGAGTACAGATGATGGGGGGCTGAAGGTGTAGTTTAGTGTTCCACAGATGTTAGACGGGTCCGGTAGCCAGGCAGGAGAGACGGGAATTCCAGGTGAACGTAAATCAGATGAGCAGGCAGACTGAGAATAACAAGGCAAACTGAAGATAGTAAAATAGCTATGGTCTTTTGATCAGGGTCCATAGGGCTCTGGTCAAAAGTAGTGCACTAGTGGGTATAGGGTGACATTTGGGACTTAACCTAAGGTTCTACTATAATTGCTTATCTGTCACTACTGACCATAATCTCCCCTGAGGAACCAGATCTAATCAGTATTCTCATCCAGACCCTCTCAACCTTTTATTATGTTTCTTTTGGTTAATTGCTTATTGCACAATATCTGCCTGAGTAATGGCATTTCTAGACAAGTCCTGGGGAAGCTGGGTAATTTACGTTGTAAATGGTCTGCCGGGGTCGAGGAGGTGGGAAGGGTCACGGTGGCAGAGTTGACACGGAGGGTGTGGTGTGTGTGTGTATGCGTGTGTATATGTGAGTGTGTGTGTGTGTGTGTGTGTGTGTGTGTGTGTGTGTGTGTGTGTGTGTGTGTGTGTGTGTGTGTGTGTGTGTGTGTGTGTGTGTGTGCATGCATACATGCTTCTGTGCGTGCATATGTATGTGTGTATGTGTACGTCATAAAAGGTGACATCACGGTCACCCTCTAACCCCCCACTACCTCTCCAGTCTTAGACCTCCCTGCCAGCTCAGCAGAGTCCCCAGCGGAGTTATGGTCTCTTCATTATCACTCCACGGGCTAGCATCACCACTGGGACCTTCCACCAGGCCCTTATTGTGACGTTAATTCACTGAAACTCTACACCCATTGTCCACACACACACACACATGTCGACACGGTAGACCACTGAGCAGGAAGTGACTAAACACTTGAAAAGAGTAGAATACAGTTTGACACCTCTCAATAAAGCTATGATGAGTAAGCCAGAGAAATCTTCCCAACGACCAGCTACCCTCCTCCCTAAAGTCAATGGGATCTTTCAATGGGCAGCTAGCTCATCACACCTTGTGAATAGCCTATTGGGAGGAGTTTAAATGGTGGGTAAATATAGGGGGGGTTCATGTAATGGGAACTTTTATCACTGTCTCTATACCATCACAGCTGTACTATCTATGTACTGTATATCTATATATTATATATATCCATTACATATTCTATCTATTTACCATATATACCATATATATATGTATTTTATTTGGAGTAGACGGTGGAAATGTCCATACAGTGCTGTAGATGGGGATATTATAATACTCTATATTTGTGCTGATAAGATAGGGTGAATAGTAGCCAAACAGATGGGACATACATATTCAGTTTACTGTATATAGAAACAAGTGATGCAGTGGGAGCCATTATTGGTGATAAACTGGATGAATTTTTTTATTTTATTTAACCAGGTAGGCCAGTTGAGAACAAGTTCTAATTTACAACTGCGACCTGGCCAAGACAAAGCAAAGCAGTGCAACAAAAACAACAACACAGAGTTACACATGGTATAAACAAACATACAGTCAATAACACAATAGAAAATCTATGTACAGTGTGTGCAAATGTAGTAAGATTAGGAAGGTAGGACAATAAATAGGCCATAGTGGCGAAATAATTACAAATTAGCATTAACACTGGAGTGATAGATGTGCAGATGATGATGTGCAAATAGAGATACTGGAGTGCAAATGAGCAAAAATAATGTCCAATCGCTGAACTCACAGAGGGACATCAGGGAACTGTTTTTACTGAGACATGGCTGAAGGACAATACTCTAGACTCTGCTATTCAACTAGACAGCTTCTCCAATTTTCTATATGGATCGAACAGCGGCTTCTGTTAAGAGTAGGGGGAGGTGTATGCTTACTCATCAACAATTCCTGGTGTACCGAAGTTCAAAACATCTCGAACTCTTGTTCACCCGAACTGGAGTTTCTGATGCTAAAATTCAGACTCCACTACAGTCTTATTATCAAAGTTGTGTACATGCCGCTACAAGCAAACATCAAGGCAGCACTCTGCAAACTGTACAATAACTTTATTGTCGTAGGAGGTTTTAACCAAGCAAATTTAAAATAAATTATTCCAAAACATCACCAACCTGCCCCACTAGAGGAAACAACGTGCTCTGTATACAAACAGTCGTCAAATGTAAAAAGCCATCGTCCGCCCCCACTTCGGCCAATCAGATCATGTCTCTCTGTTCCTACGCTGAAAAAAATTGCTATTTACAGTTATTACTCCTCCCTTGGCCTTATGTTTCTGCTGTGTTGTCCTCAGGTTGAACCACATCCCACCCCATCACCCAGACAGAACTTGGGAACCTCCCGTCCTCCAGGAAAATCACCCTATCCAAGGAGTTTAGTCAAGAGTTTATTCAGCTGTGTGCAACATCACTATGGTAGAAGTAGATCCACACATTATTCTCTATCATGCAGAATTGCCAGCTCATTGTAACATGTGAAGCTCATTCTAAAATACAGACGTGGGTGATTTCTGCCCCAGGGTACTGCACTGTTTGCACGTTTTTATTCCGGCCCAGCAAACACCATGTTCATCTATTCATTGTCTACAATTTAGACCACAATTGGTTGAATGAGGTGTTAGTGAAAAGTTGGAACAAAAACCTGTAAACTCCTGTCCTTTGTATAAAAAAACATGTGGCTGCCGTGACAAAATTTGCCCTCATGTACTGAACAAGCTTTTGAATATTAATCTCCTTGATGTCCCTCACTTATCCAGTCTACTTTATGTTCGTATTCTTATCTCTTATTGCATTGTCGAGTATGAACCTGCAAGAAAGCATTTCATTGAACCATGTGCATCCTGTACATACAACTAACAAAATGTGACTTTTGTTCAATGGACTGTGTTCTAAGGATTCATCCACAGATACAGGAAAACCCATAAAAGGTTTTAAATGCATAAAAAATGTGCATTGCAGTCTCCCCATGGTTCTGAGGCTTGGGCATCTGGGGGCTGCAGTTCAACTGTCTAATCCACTACAAGGAGAGAGAAAGGCATTCATAATATTACAATGGTGTATTTTTATTTAATATGTTCCGGTTTGATGTGCATGCATATAATTAAAATGTTCTCCTTCATAATACGCAAGTGTTTGTTTTGTATCCAATGCATTTAGCCTACATTAGGATGAAGTAGTCTAGGCCATCTAATCTAGTTTTGCATTATGTCGCCTATCAATTAGTTATCAATGCATAACCAAGCTAGTGTCCTTTAATAATATGCATGGATGTTATAGTTGTATAAATGTATCACAATGCAAGCCTGCTCATTGGAAATAAAACTCCATCAGTCCTAATGCAATGCAAATTTAGTTTCACAGTGAAACACCACTATTCTGGCTATTTATCATTCTTAAACATTATAGCTTATTTTGCTATTCATATATTTTTTGCTTCAGCCTCTGTACCATGCATAAAAGCTTACCTGTCATACTTCACAACGACGTAGCAGCAGATCAAGCAATTTGAGTGAGGAGGACCCCACTTTAAATTATTCTGGTTGGTGTCAGCTTAATTCACTAACAGGTACTGAGAAAATCTATTCTGATACTTGTTTAATTGTTATTCGTATTAAATATTTCCAATCTGGGATAGTTGTTCAATGAATTGCTAGCACTACATTGACGTAGCTAGCTAGCATAAAAGCTAGCTTTGTTGATGCTGACTGCGTGATGATGCAGTTTCCTGTTTAGGTTATTGGTCACGTCAAAGTACATTTCAAATTTAACAGTTCTCCCATGCTAGACGGTATGCTCTCTCAGGTGTTCTTGGAAGTTAACCCTTGAAAGAACGTGAGAATGCAGAACACAAGTGGGCATTTTGAAAGACAGCCAGAGTTCACAGACTTAGTATCACATTCTTAATATTGAGATATGTTGAGGACTCTTCTTGTCTTTAATTCTATTTCCTACCTTTTCATGATCACTCTCATTATGTTTATAAACATTTTGATTACCGTTATAAAATGTTGATTGTATAAAGAACTTGTGTTTGTCTTGTTATTCTGGGAAAGAACTACAACTGATTCTCAAAGAATTCATACCTTCAGATTAATAATATTGTAAATTATCCAGGCCTTCTTAGAAGACTTGGTGCCCCGTTAATAATTTCATAGTAATAAGTGTACACAATCCCTAACATAAAGTTTACAATGAACTCTACACTTCCCTCTCTCTCTACCAGGCATATTAATGGATTACTATGGTTGTTTCCATTCTCTAACTTTCGGAACTGGAGTATAACTAACACTTTCTTCTGTATAAACTACACTGCGTTATTATCTCAATAACTTCAACTTGATTAGCTTATTAAAACGTGCATAGAAAGCCCATGTCATTACTTCAATGATAAAAGTGTGTTAAATGGTTGTTTAGACACTTTAGACACTGAGAATATCAGTGTTAAATTACCCTCCCGGCTTGCCTCTATGTCAACTAGAGACCTTTGACCTCTGACCTCTGAGAGGAACAGAGCAGAGAAGTGACTGAAATCATCCCACCTCGCTGCATCAGCCTCATCTTACATTAATAGCATATGATGTATTACGTAAAATAAGACTTATTTTACGTAAAATAAAAATGTTCCTTTGTTTTGTTTTCTTGTATCTACGGATACGGTATGCATGCTGTGAATTTTGTATTCACTCGGCTTACTGGCAATATGAAAGTGTGTTGCAAGTACAAACTAATCTGGTTGCACACACAGATCAGAACAGATCTATCGGAGGGCATTCTGACACCTCAAACCTTACATCCTCTCCTCTTCATCAGCTCTTCATATCTTGCCACATCTGTTTATTTCTGCACCAATTAACCAAGACCTTAACAGAATAGTGATCTGTTTCCCTGGTAGCGGCAACAAACCAATTCAAATTGCATCCTATTCCCTATTTCATCCATTACTTTTGACCAGCTCTACTTTTGAGGGACACAGCTCTGCGTTTGGGATGCAGCCCACATAAAATATTCAGCACTGCTAAGTGGTTTAATTTAGTGGCTGGAGGAGAAGAGGTAATACTGAGTGATTGCAGACTCATAAGATATACAGGACCTGCTTATAAGGGGCTTGTATCAAAGGGTGCCTTCAAAATGCTCCCTTATAAAAGGTTGCAGCCTGCCTTCCTGTTTATGAGTGACTTCATCCCCAGGCTGTTGAGCACACAGGAGGAAATGTCTAGTGTGCAATATTAGTTTGGGAGCTTGCCTGCCTGCCTATATCCCTGCCTCCTTCCCTGTCTGCCTCATCCTGCCTCTCTACACTCAAAAAAAAAGGTGCTATCTAGAACCTAAAAGGATTCTTTGGCTGTCCCCATAAGAGAACCCTTTGAAGAACCCTTTTTGGTTACAGGGTTCATCACTTCTTTCAAAGTAGAACCCTTTCCAGAGAGGGTTCTACATGGAACCCAAAAGAGTTCTACCTGGAACTGAACAGGGTTCTTCAAATGGTTCTCCAATGCGGACAGCCGAAGAACCATTTTAGAACCCTTTGTTTCTAAGAGTGTATTCCTCTCCCACCTTCCCTGACTTATTCCCTTCTTCCCTCCCCTCCCGCCCTCCTTCCCTCTCTCCCCAGATGTAGATTAATAATGTCCCGGGGTGGGTAAGGCTGTGTGACTCATACATCACAGAGCAGGTCAGAGACACTGAGGATCTCTGAGGAACATCTTTGTTTACCTGCCAGCCATGACCCTGCACAGAAGGCACAGGACTAGCTGCTTCATAGGCCCATAGCTTCCTAGCTCAGTCAGTGGCACACAGCTGTCTGCCCAGTCGACCCATTTTACTAGAGTCCTAGAACTGTCTGGCTGCGACACAGGCCTGGAACTGTCTGACTCACAGGACCAGAGCCCAGAACTGTGTGTATACCTCATAGACTCAGACATGTCTGCCTGCCTCTATAGGCTTATAACTGCCTGTCTCGCTCAAAAGCCCAGAACCTCCAGTTGCCTCAAAGGCCCAGAGCTTACTGCTGCCAAAACTGACCCAAACTTACCCAAAACTGTATGCTTTATAGGCCCAGAACTGTCTACCTCAATGGCCTAGAGCAGAGCTCCTGTCTAAGCAGAAGTGAGGATGGTGATTCTTTACAGAAAAGAAAGAGTGAGGAGGGGGACTCTTTACAGAGAAGAGTGAGGAGGGCAACTCTTTACAGAGAAGAAAGAGTGAGGAGGGGGACTCTTTACAGAGAAGAGTGAGGAGGGGGACTCTTTACAGAGAAGAAAGAGTGAGTGACTATATTATCTGACCCGTTTTTCTAGGTTAGAGCAACATATGGCCAAGTTAAAGTTCTATTCATTTATTTATTCATTCTCATTCAGTTTCAATCACTGAATGTGTTGTGTGTTGATATTCTAGTTTGTCTCTTTAGTTTCTACTCATGTCCTCCCCTTATATTAGCTGTATAAGTAATACAGTGTGCTATACAATAGAAAGTAATGGAGAAAATCCCTCAACACCTATCACACACCCAGACCCAGATACACACACATTATGCCACAGCATGTATCTATTTATGTGTCCCTGCAGTGATCGCCAAATATCATTTGGCCAGGCCTGGGGATATTGTGAAGAAGGAGAGCTTCGCCCAGGGCAGCACATCACAGCTGTGACAGGGAGGTGGCATGAACAAAAACACTATTCATCTACTACCTTACTGACCTGTGTGCCAAGGGGAGGAGGAAGAACACACACACACACACACTCACATACAACCACGCACACACAACCTCACGCACAACCACACACACAACCTCACACAACCCTCAGGTCCTTCAGTCAAGGGCATGTGAGCCCAGGCTGCTATGGCCACAAAATATACCCTCTCTGTGAAAATATCCCGTCTGTGGTGTTTGCATTACATTGGAGTAATTTAGCAAACGCTCCTATCCAGAGGGAGTTGCAATAAGTGCACTCAACAAAAGTTTTCCTACAACAGGTTGGTGAGACAAAAGTGAAGACAGATGTTTGATCTGTATCTGCCAGCCACCATCATCACACTAAACTTTGGAAGTGTTCCAAATGACAAACTATTCCCTACATACAGCACAGTAGTGCACTACTTTTGACCAGAGCACAATTGGCCCGGGTTAAAAGTAGTGCACTATATGGAATAGGGTGCCATTTGGGACACACACTTACTAATGGGGAGCTGTGCTGTACTATACTGATCTGTATGGCTCTACCACTATAATTGGTCAGCTTCCCTCTACACGTCAATCAAGACTGACCTGCTGATACCAATGTCTGACACTGGAACGTCTCACAAGTTACATGCCTTTGATTCTCCATGCAAAGTGAACTCATACAAGACTGTCCCAATGGAGCTAGAAAATGAGTGGCACAAACAGACACACACACACACACACACACACACACACACACACACACACACACACGTGCAAATGCACACACACACACACATAAACAAAAATGCAGACACACACACTCACACACAGCAGGGGATGTCAGACTTGGCAAATGTGTTTTCTCTGATGTCATCCAAGCCATAAGCACACTCTGGGGGAGATACAGGTAACTGCCAAAATAATGGAAATACTTTTGAGTAAATGAGGAACACAAAGTATATTGAAAGCTGGTGCTTCCACACAGGTGTGGTTCCTGAGTTAATTAAACAATAAACATCCCATCATGCTTAGGGTCATGTAAAAATGCTGGGCAGGCCATTATTTTGGCTATACCAAGTATGTCACCAGTTGTGAAGCGGGTATGACAACACCTTTTACCTCTCAGGAGACTGAAAACATTTGGCATGGGTCCCCAGCTGCACCATCGAGAGCATCCTGACCAGCTGCATCACCGCCTGGTAAGGCAACTATATACTAGGCGGTGTCAGAGGAAGACCCCAAAAATTGTATATATCCTCGTTATTGTTACTATATATTGTGTAACTTTTTATTACATTTTTTACTTTAGTTTATTTAGTAAATATTATATTTTCTATTTATTGAACTGCATTGCTGGTTAAGGGCTTGTAAGTAAGCATTTCATGGTAAGCTGTTGTATTCAGCGCATACAATTTGATATGATTTGATAGGATGACAATGCCCCCATAAACAGGGCACGATTGGTCACTGAATGGTTTGATGAGCATGAGAACGATGTAAACAATATGACATTGTCGTCTCAGTCCCCACAGCTCAACCCAATTGAACACTTATGGGAGAATCTGGCACGTCGCCTGAGACAGCGTTTTCCATCACCATCAACAAAACACCATAAATAATGGAATTTCTCTTGGGAGAATGGATGGAACAGAGACAGAGACAAAGAGACAGAGAAAGAGAGTGACAGATAAAGAGAGAGAGACAAAGAGAGAGGAAAAAGGAGAGAGAGAGCGAGAGAGAGAGAGCGCGAGAGAGAGATGTGGGGGGGTATGCAATGCAATTTATAGCAAAACATATTGACTATTAATTTCATTGAAGAACCTCAGGCAATTATAAACTAATGTTTGATGACGTCATTTAAATTGTGTGTCAGATGCTCAATTCTTGATGATGTCTTACTTGCCATGTAGCTAAATTATGTAAACTAAACCTGTAAATACCAACATGACTCACAGAGTGAGTTGTAAACAAGCAGTGGGATTGCACGATAAATAGTTGTTCTTTATGATAATGCCTTTAGTGAGTCATACACATAAACTGTCCAAACTAATGTGGCTGTTGACTGCAGAATCTCCTTTTGGGCCCATGCGTCAATGTAATTAACATAATAAATACAAAACCCCCCATAAAACTGTTTAAACTGGAGATATGTTTATTTTTATGGGCTGCATCTCAATCCATCGCATCCTCCTACGTCGGCCTTACGCATCTGAATGGTTTAGCCTACAAAACTAATGACCAATCAAATAAAATAGCTAACAACCCCCCCGAAACAATCTCCCCCCCAAAGGGTTAGACTTTTAATAATTAAATAACTTGTCACTTCAAGAAAAAACTATTCCTGTGCCGTTAGACTGAATTGCCTTTAATTTTGGAAAATGCATTTAAGCATTTCAAAGGGAAATTATTCTGAAATGCCAAAAGTTCAGCGTGGAGGTTTTTCAGTGTCTATCTTCAACAATTATCTCATGTGACATTTTGGATCACAACAGAAGAATCAAAAGATCAATTACTCTTCAGAACCTGTTCTTTGAAATATGATTAACTTAAAGAGATTCTCTGGTACTTTTGTATACTTTTTAGCCAGTAGTTCTGAAAGTAGCACTCACGATCCAAAAGTGGCCGTTGAAAATGTAAGATACAGTGGGGAGAACAAGTATTTGATACACTGCCGATTTTGCAGGTTTTCCTACTTACAAAGCATGTAGAGGTCTGTAATATTTTTGTCATAGGTACACTTCAACTGTGAGAGACGGAATCTAAAACAAAAATCCAGAAAATCACATCGTATGATTTTTAAATAATGAATTTGCATTTTATTGCATGACATAAGTATTTGATCACCTACCTACCAGTAAGAATTCCGTCTCTCACAGACCTGTTAGTTTTTCTTTAAGAAGCCCTCCTGTTCTCCACTCATTACCTGTATAAAACACACCTATCCACACACTCAATCAAACAGACTCCAACCTCTCCACAATGGCCAAGACCAGAGAGCTGTGTAAGGACATCAGGGATAAAATTGTAGACCTGCACAAGGCTGGGATGGGCTACAGGACAATAGGCAAGCAGCTTGGTGAGAAGGCAACAACTGTTGGCGCAATTATTAGAAAATGGAAGAAGTTCAAGATGACGGTCAATCTCCCTCGGTCTGGGGCACCATGCAAGATCTCACCTAGTGGGGCATCAATGATCATGAGGAAGGTGAGGGATCAGCCCAGAACTACACGGCAGGACCTGGTCAATGACCTGAAGAGAGCTGGGACCACAGTCTCAAAGAAAACCATTAGTAACACACTACGCCGTCATGGATTAAAATCCTGCAGCGCACGCAAGGTCCCCCTGCTCAAGCCAAAGCATGTCCAGGCCCGTCTGAAGTTTGCCAATGACCATCTGGATGATCCAGAGGAGGAATGGGAGAAGGTCATGTGGTCTGATGAGACAGAAATTGAGCTTTTTGGTCTAAACTCCACTCGCCGTGTTTGGAGGAAGAAGAAGGATGAGTACAACCCCAAGAACACCATCCCAACCGTGAAGCATGGAGGTGGAAACATCATTCTTTGGGGATGCTTTTCTGCAAAGGGGACAGGACGACTGCACCGTATTGAGGGGAGGATGGATGGGGCCATGTATCGCGAGATCTTGGCCAACAACCTCCTTCCCTCAGTAAGAGCATTGAAGATGCTCTTACAGGAAACGTATGCTACAGGAAACGTATGCTCTCTGTAATTGCAAACAAAGGTTTTTGTACCAAATATTAAGTTCTGCTTTTCTGATGTATCAAATACTTATGTCATGCAACAAAATGCAAATTAATTACATAAAAATCATACAATGTTTTCTGGATTTTTGTTTTAGATTCCGTCACTCACAGTTGAAGAGTACCTATGATAAAAAATACAGACTTCTACATGCTTTGTAAGTGGGAAATCCCTGCAAAATCGGCAGTGTATCAAATACTTGTTCTCCCCACTGTATATACAGATACGTGTGCCACGTCATTGCTCTCTCTCTCTCTCTCTCTGCTGTGTCCACTGAGCCCACCCTGCAACCTCATTGGATAATGCTGGGCAGACCTCTTGCTAGCTGTCACTCAAATGCAAGGGGGTGAAGGTCATTGGCTAGAACTCGCATTGCTAGGGGACTGGCCCACGTAGGGGGAATGGCTCGTCACAGCCTCAAGAAAACAGTCGCTTTCAAACTAGGGATTTCATGGGAAATAGATTTCATGTATGAACTACACATTGACACATCCAGCCTAAAGCGGGAGGTTTAAAAAATGCTTTCTTAGTTGCCAAAGTATCAGAGCATGTCTTTAATGTCCTGGCAACAGCTAGTCTTCCTGGGGTCAGACACATAACAAAAAATACAAAAATACTAACTTCACATTCAGAGAGTGAGAAATAACACCAGACACTCTGTGGACAACCACTTTATCTGCTGCAATCATTTCACAATAACAAGCTTCAGTATTGATTATATCTGGGGGAAGACAAAGGGGGAAGTAATAAACAGACTCAATTTGAGTCCATATCAGCCACATACACTATATAAAGTAAAACTAGGTGCTTTGGCTGTGCTTGTCCTTAATAACCCTAGTACTAGTCTGTTTGTGCATGTGTGCGTGCGTGTGCACACCTGCTGGGCGTTGACCTGATTGGTCTGTGTACCATATCTTCCCCCAAGAACACACTATCTAGGCTCCTTTCCCCAACACCCTTCCTAAACAGCCCAACTTTAGAACCCTGCTGTGCCACTGGGCCAAGGGCTATCCACAGCCTCGTCACAGCGTTTTAGACTCCTGCTACAGCCTCACAGCGGGTTCCTTCATTAAAACTTCACCACAAAGTGCATGAGTGCTGCCCAAAGCACCTCATTACACTAACCACACCACTCCGGGCTGGCAGGCACAACCTGACATGGCCAATAAGTAACGCCAAGTCAGATGTCTGTTGGCACATTGTAAATGGGCTTTGAAAAGCCATCTTCCATTTCTGCCCATTAAATGAAATGTTGCTGATTTCCTGCCATGGGCAGACAAGGTTTTATATGTAGAAAATTGCACCGTGCAAATCGGTGGGGGCTTCCATTTTGCGGTATCAAGCGTCATTACAATAATGGAGCTTTTAAGGCAAATACCTGATGGGTAAAATGTTCTCCAAGAGGATAGGCTTTTGGCCTCTAGACCTGGGAGAACAAGCAGGTAATGTGTGTATGGGCAGACAGGGAAATGCAAACACACAAAAGAGAGACACACACACACACACACACACACACACACACACACACACACACACATGCTTGCACGCAGGCACACAAACTCAGCCTCTCCAAAACAAACTTATCCATTCAAGTTCAAACAACATCTATCAAAAAAGCCCTGGAGGATAAAATAATGGGAAACGGTATCTGCCTCCCTGTATTGGGCACAACCATGCATTTTAACTGGCAGAATTCAGGACTAAGTGAGCTGAGACACTGCGGTTTCCCTTCTCTAGCTGCAGTGATAGAGAGTGGCTTTGGAGAGTGTGGCAGCCAGCCTGAGCCTAGCCAATTGATTGCTGTGAAATTCAAAGAGACACCTTATTTTTACCCAAGATCCTCTACTCTCTTTGGTCTCGGGCTAATAAGCGTCTGTGGTGTTCTTGCTCCTTAAGCCTGCAGCCAGGGCCCGCTTTAAGATCAATCGTTTTGAATATCACAAGAAAGTCAAGATAAATATACATCTTTAAACTCGCCAGTTGTTGTAACTTAAACAGTTCATTCCTGCGTATAAACTTGGCCTAAAGTTTCCAATGATAATCACACTGTAGATTCTGCCCACAGAGCACACTGCAGCCAAAACAAACAGTCTGACATAAACTCACCTTTGAAAAGACTCTGTGAAGTCTGTGGGTAAAATGTATTTTGAGAGGACTTGACCGTGGCCCTGTAGCTCTGTTTAATTCATCAACAAATAATAACAGGAGTAAAGAGCTAGCAGAGTAGCTAGCAGCGGCTCCGTCTGTCATTGTTCAGAGACAAAGCTCTGACAGACTGCTGTATCACCCTGTGAATTAGAACAATACTGAACAAGATCAAATGTCAGCTTTATTCCCCGAAATTAACTCTCTTTGGCACGGTCAATGAAACCAATTATGCTCATCGGTGAGACATGCGTTTTGAAATTCATATTTTTGGGAAGGGGGAAAAGAGATGCGCCTCGACGTGCTGAACGTCTCACTTCAAATCGAAACCAGTTGGACTCACCCAGACAGCTTCCTGACGTTCAGTCCAGTTGGACGAAGCACTCAACAATCCCCAGAGAACATCTCTCCTCTTCACTTTTTATATTATTTAGGTTAGGCAGCCTGCTTTTAAATGTTTTAGTGATATATCTACATAGGTCCTTGCAATACAACATTTACACAACACAGATTTGTCTCAAGATATTTGCATAAAACTTCCAACAGATTATCTTTTGATAATGTATCCTGAAAGACATACAAACAGGCATACAAACAGCCCTCAGAAACAGATGTTCTGTTATGATACCGACATAGTCATGCTAGGCTCTTTGAACATCTTCATACCCAACACAGCAAAGGCTATATAACAACGGCATGCTCGAAAACACCAGCCACCTTTTTTAATGAAATAACTTCCTTAGACACAGTCGATATGACAAACATAATTTCTCAGGCTAGCAGCTGGAAGGGAAGCATGCTGCACGAAGAAGGCAGCAGGCAGGCATCAGTATTCTCACGGTGTGGTGCAGGCTGCAAACAGAAACAGGCGGTGTTGTGTTGCCCGCCGGCTGCACTAGGCTCCGTTCGTTCCGCTGTTTAAACACGCTAACGTTATTCTCTAACGGACGCTCCCTCATTAACGGGAGAACACACCGGAGCGTGGGGAGCGGCGGGGAACGCTGACTGGCAGGTGTGACATTTCTGACAGCTCGCCGTCCGTCCCAGGTGTCCGTCCACTGTCGCAGACGGCGTCTTAGCGGAACGGGCTGGTCGGAACACAACACAGTCTTATGTTTATATAGTCTCACCGGAAGACCATGCAGGAATCACATAACTGTAAATAACTAAAAGGGAAATATTTCCCAAAAACTTTTCTTTCATGTCTAAACTTGGGCATGAAAAGCATGTGTGGTGTTTGGTTTTTTCAATATTGGTGCCAATCGTGTGCCAGACCTTCAGTATGTGATTCTTTAGTTTGTTTATATCCATTTACCACAGTGAAGTACCCTGTTTATTCTAATTGAAAAGGTAGACCAGTGTGTGTGTGTGTGCGGTTTGCCAACTGGTACTTTGAGATTAAACCTGTTCTCCTCTTCTACAGGCCTCTGGGGATCCTCTGTTCTCAGGTCCTAAAACAATAGAGCTGCTATATTACATTGGGCTGCAGGAATACACAAACAATGAAACATTCTGACTCACAGTCCGGGTAAAATCTTATTATGGAAGGAAATATACTAACACAGAAATAACCTCCCTTGGGGCTGTAGTGTGTGACTAACCTGAAGGAAATATACAAACACAGAAATAACCTCCCTTGGGGCTATAGTGTGTGACTAACCTGAAAGAAGAATACAACATTCCACCAAACTCAGATTCCATGCGTATCTCCTCAGGTTTAGGATGGGAGCAACATGTGCAGACAGTCAGACAATAAAACTATTGAAAAGCTTGAAAATGGAAGTGTTCAGACAGCCCTATCCACTGCTCCTTGATAACTGTATGAGTGTATGTGTGTGTGTGTGTGCGTGAGTGTGAGTGTGAGAGAGAGAGAGAGAGAGAGAGAGACAGAGAGAGAGAGAGAGAGAAAGAGAGAGGGAGAAGGAGAGGGAGAGTGCCAGTGTTGCCAACATCTGGTCAGGGTATCATGGCAACCACATCCATACTCCGGAATTCAGAATCATCAAGTGATCCACGCTACTCATCTCCATACACACACACACAAACGCACACACACACACACACACACACACACACACACACACACACACACACACACACACACACACACACACACACAAACGCACACACACACACACACACACACACACACACACACACACACACACACACACACACACACACACACACACACACACACACACACACACACACACACACACACACACACACACACACACACACACACACACACACACACACACAGAGTGGTGGACCATCTGCCTGCTTCACCTCAATAAACACAAACACTCTCGAGTGCACACACAAACATGCACACACACCCTCCCACCTGTCAGCTGTCACAACCATATAGGTGTGTGAGAGGATCCATAGAGAGAGCAGTCTCCTGGTGTTGTGTGAGAGGATCCATAGTGAGAGCAGTCTCCTGGTGATGTGTGAGAGGATCCATAGAGAGAGCAGTCTCCTGGTGTTGTGAAAGGATCCATAGAGAGAGCAGTCTCCTGGTGTTATGTGAGAGGATCCATAGAGAGAGCAGTCTCCTGGAGTGTGTGAAAGGATCCATAGAAAGAGCAGTCTCCTGGAGTGTGTGAAAGGATCCATAGAAAGAGCAGTCTCCTGGTGTGTGTGAAAGGATCCATAGAGAGAGCAGTCTCCTGGTGTTGTGTGTGTAGTGTGTAGTCCATCGTCCCTGACAGTGACAGTGGTCTGTGTAACTGGTAATTGAATTACTCTGCAGGTAGATAACTAGGATTAATGTCACTACTACGCTCGCAGAAGTAACCCTGACCCAGGGTCCTGTCTGCTGCTGAGTGGCAGGCTTAGACCCCCAGGACCAATACACCCTCGGATGTTCCTTTCAACCACCACTTCTTATCTGTCAGTATGCTAATGGTCAGACTTGAATGGGAAAGGCAAGTATTTTTGCTATGCATTGGACTGTAGAAGGAACGCATGAGAATAAAGTTAATCAACGGCAGACAGCAGTCCTCTATTTCGTCTATTGTAAAATGACTGCTCTTTGGCCCGCAAGCCGCTTCCCATTATACGTGTGGTAAATACAAATCATTGTTCTGTCCGTGGCCTATTATTTTCCGTTTTTTTCTCATTCCATTGTAAAGGGAGAGTGCGCTCCCACAAAGCAGCTGACAGGGACATCAGTTAAACAAAACCCTGCCTTTTATTACTTTTAATCTGACATACAAAGCTTGTCTGTTGTTGTATACAGAAAAAGGTGTTGTTTTCCTCGTTCAGCTTTATCGATCGTTCCTCTTCAGTGAGAATGAATGTATTGATGCAGCTCACTGCTTTTCAGAACTCATGTACTTCTCGACATTTGGTGAGATGTAGCAGGCTAGTTCAGAAACATAAGGGATTCGGCCCTCATTGTCTACATTTAGACACGCATACACACACACACACACACACACACACACACACACACACACACACACACACACACACACACACACACACACACACACACACACACACACACACACACACACACACACACACACACAGGTGAACATGCACACACACACACACACACACACACACACACACACACTGCCTTCTCGTCATCCACCCAGCTTGCAGATCGCTTCTCCACTAGTAGCTACTTCAGTATGGAAAACAACAGCCCTCGGTGGAGTGGTAGGGCTTTGTAATGGTGTAAGACCAGGATCATCCATGAAAGAAATGTGTTATGCTCAAAACTGAAAGAATTTGTGTGTCAGGAAAAGTGATTTGCTGTATTGATGGTTTAATACAGAGAGTTAAGAATAAGGAAAATCCGCCATATTAGGTGTCGGGAATTGAGATTGTCAGAAACAACCTACAGCATGCCTTAGAGGGACAGTTGGGAGGAATGGTAGAGCACTGGGAATGTTACATTACACTTGTTGTCACTGGGTTTTTGTCCTTATCATTTAAAATCTACAAATGTAGTAATAAAACAAAAACATATCAAATTGGTGTTGTATCTTAAAAGCACAAGCAACAATTCTACACATTTGAAAAACATTCCTTTATTATAAATAAATCATTTGTATAAAAACTGGCATGCTTCAACCAGGGCATTTACAGATTCACAACCCGGGGCTACACATCCAGCCGATCGATACAAGAGACAAACTTTATGCAAGGTCGCACAACAGCTGGGACAAGAATGAAAAAATCTTCACAACCACAAAAATACTTACAAGTAGAATAACAATAAACATCATGGTCGATTCTCGTAGTTTCTTCCATTTTCTCTTTTAAATATTTTAAATATTTTAACTCTTTTAAACGTCTTTTTATATCCCTTATGTATAACTTTTACACAGTTTTCTTTTGTTATGTTTTTGTTATTTTTTTATTCATTTTTTCTCTGGACCATGGAGCCTGCAGTGGATTTTTTAAAACTGTTAAGTTTCTTCTTTTCACGGTTAGTTCAAAGTTCATGGCAGGACCGTTGAATGGGGCCCACTGATTGGTGGTTGGTATTTGTGGTCCCGCCTCTCTGGTGGTAGTAGGTTTGATGCTGTCAGAACAATATAAAATGTCTCATGCTTGGTTACCGGTGGCGGTGGGAGCTCCGTCTGTCTGTCCATCTATTCGTCCGCCAGTCCGTCATCTGTCTGTCTGAGTGATAGCTCCTCTCCTCAGCTCCCTCCAGTCTGGTGCTGTTCAGATGGCATGATTACTGTAGCTGACATATGTTGTCTTAGTTGATGAAGCTGCCAGAGGGGAAGAGAGGAAAGGGGGAAAAGAGGAAAGGGAGAAAAGAGGAGAGGAGGGGAAATATATCAGGTGAGATATATTTCCTATTGACTGTAATATTAGTGCACACCTGCGTCTGGGGTCTTAGACTGTGTTTTCAAGTCCATTATCTTACACGTCCCCTGTAGCTGTTGGTTGTAAATGTCAGATGTTTTTAAGCAACCACGGACCGCTGGCGCTGCGCTATCGTCAAGACGGTCCCCTGTGCCCGCCTTGTGAAGTAGGATTTTAAAGGAGACAATATGTCAGACTGTAGGAATCAAAACTGTTCCAAACGTTTCTTCTTCGCACAACACAAAACCCAGGCAGTTAGCATTTGAAAATAATGTCTCAGGAAGACTGTGGTTTGTGAAACTTACTCTGTATGAGTCCAGTCAGCAGTTTGTGCTAATGAAGGAATAGATGCGTAGTGACCTGTGCTGTTTGTTGTGTTGTGTGTGTGTGTGTGTGTGTGTCCGTGGGTGTGTGCGTGCGTGTGTTATTGTGTGTTATTCTAGCCAACCAAACTGCTGACTGCGAGAATTCTGGGCGTCAGGTCTGTAATGAAGAAATAATTAAACCTGCTGCAGCTCAGAAAACAAAACACAGTAAATGAAGAGTAATTACTCCAAACATCCCAGAAACTTCTCAACCTCTCAGAACACCTAGATGACTGCTTTAAACACCCACTAAACATTCTGAATTTCCACTGGAGAAAGAAGAACATTTCCAGGTCGTAGTGTTGATGAGGCACGACTGGCTCCTCACACAACAAAGCTTTGAAGTTGACATAAGCTGTTCCACATAGTTAAACTGGATGGAAAGCTCATTTTAGCACTCTGTATGTGAAGTAAACAATAGTGCTGAAAAAACAGGTTGCAGCACTCAAGCTGCTCTATCAAGAACATTGTTTACAATTCAGACCTTAAATATTTTTGCTATTAAAAGTATTGATATTTGAATGAGAGTCATATGAAAAAGGGCACAATGGACATGTAACTACTGTTATACTGTAGTTGTAGAGATTATCAAAAGGTTGGTTATATCAGTGTATTTGTATATATTATTACTGTTGTGTGTTAGTGTAGATCTATAGATTAGTGTTTTAGGTGTATAGAATATTAGTTAGTGTAGATCAGGGATCATCAACTAGATTCAGCCGTGGGCCGATTTTTTCTTGAGCGGATGGTCGGGGGGCCGGAACATAATTACAAATAATTTGTAGACTGCAAATTGACCGCAAGAAGCCCAAACTGATTTGTTTGACGGAAACATAATAATTTCAAAGCTTGCTTACGTTTGTATATGATCACATGTCTCTGTACCATGCTTGGGAATGCTTGGGAGCAGATTTTTTTAATTAAAATCACTTGGAGATGATTTCCTGGTGTATTGACTGTCTTTTAAGTCCAACAATGAAAATTCAACAGACATTACTTACATTTTTTATTTAGAAAACTTTGGGGCCAAATAAAACCACCCGCGGGCAAAATTCCTGAACCCTGGTGTAGATGTATACTGTTAATATAGCTGTATACAGTATATCATTAGATATACAGTATACTGTAAGTGTATTATGTATAGGTTAGTAAAGGTGTGTTCTTACTCACTGTTGGTCTCCATGCTCTCACACAGCTCCGTCTTGACCTCTCCGTTGGGGCGGTCACCTCCCTTCTGCAGCTTGCCTGACATGGTGGCGGCAGTGACGATGGCCTTAAAGCTGCGTTTACGCTTGGGGATGTTCTGCTCCGGGTGGAAGATGATGACGTAGACCTTGGGCATGTACAGCATCCCGAGAGAGACAGAGGCGCTGAGGCTGAGGGAGATGGTCAGGGTAGTCGTCTGGATGTACATCTGGAGAGGGAGGGAGGGGGGAGCGAGGGAGGGAGGGAAGGAGAGAGGGAGAAGATAGAGAGAGTAGAGGCATCAATATACTGTATCCATTCTACAAGTGAAATAGACATTTTCCAAGTGTTGCCCTTTTTATAAAACTACAAACTAAACACTAACAACTGTACACCGACCATAAACTGATATAAACCATACACTGATATAAACCATACACTGATATAAACCATACACTGATATAAACCATACACTGATATAAACCATACGCTGATATAAACCATACGCTGATATAAACCATACACTGATATAAACCATACGCTGATATAAACCATACGCTGATATAAACTATACGCTGATATAAACCATACACTGATATAAACCATACACTGATATAAACCATACGCTGATATAAACCATACGCTGATATAAACCATACGCTGATATAAACTATACGCTGATATAAACCATACACTGATATAAACCATACACTGATATAAACCATACACTGATATAAACCATACACTGTACACTGATATAAACCATACACTGATATAAACCATACACAGATATAAACCATACACTGATATAAACCATACGCTGATATAAACCATACACAGATATAAACCATACGCTGATATAAACCATACGCTGATATAAACCATACACCAATATAAATAATACACTGATATAAACCATACACTGTACACTGATATAAACCATACGCTGATAGAAACCACACACTGTTATAAACCATACACTGATATAAACCACACACTACTATAAACCACAAACTGATATAAACCATACACTGATATAAACCATACACTGATATAAATCATACACTGATATAAACCATACGCTGATATAAACTATACGCTGATATAAACCATACACTGATATCAACCATTCACTGATATAAACCATACACTGTACACTGATATAAACCATACGCTGATATAATCCATACACAGATATAAACCATACGCTGATATACAGTGGGGAGAACAAGTATTTGATACACTGCCAATTTTGCAGGTTTTCCTACTTACAAAGCATGTAGAGGTCTGTAATTTTTATCATAGGTACACTTCAACTGTGAGAGACGGAATCTAAAACAAAAATCCAGAAAATCACATTGTATGATTTTTAAATAATAAATGTGCATTTTATTGCATGACATAAGTATTTGATCACCTACCAACCAGTAAGAATTCCGGCTCTCACAGACCTGTTACTTTTTCTTTAAGAAGCCCTCCTGTTCTCCACTCATTACCTGTATTAACTGCACCTGTTTGAACTCGTTACCTGTATAAAAGACACCTGTCCACACACTCAATCAAACAGACTCCAACCTCTCCACAATGGCCAAGACCAGAGAGCTGTGTAAGGACTTCAGGAATAAAATTGTAGACCTGCACAAGGCTGGGATGGGCTACAGGACAATAGGCAAGCAGCTTGGTGAGAAGGCAACAACTGTTGGCGCAATTATTAGAAAATGGAAGAAGTTCAATCTCCCTCGGTCTGGGGCACCATGCATGATCTCACCTCGTGGGGCATCAATGATCATGAGGAAGGTGAGGGATCAGCCCAAAACTACAAGGCAGGACCTGGTCAATGACCTGAAGAGAGCTGGGACCACAGTCTCAAAGAAAACCATTAGTAACACACTACGCCGTCATGGATTAAAATCCTGCAGCGCAGGCAAGGTCCCCCTGCTCAAGCCAGCGCATGTCCAGGCCCGTCTGAAGTTTGCCAATGACCATCTGGATGATCCAGAGGAGGAATGGGAGAAGGTCATGTGGTCTGATGAGACAAAAATAGAGCTTTTTGGTCTAAACTCCACTCGCCGTGTTTGGAGGAAGAAGAAGGATGAGTACAACCCCAAGAACACCATCCAAACCGTGAAGCATGGAGGTGGAAACATCATTTTTTGGAGATGCTTTTCTGCAAAGGGGACAGGACGACTGCACCGTATTGAGGGGAGGATGGATGGGGCCATGTATCGCGAGATCTTGGCCAACAACCTCCTTCCCTCAGTAAGAGCATTGAAGATGGGTCGTGGCTGGGTCTTCCAGCATGACAACGACCCGAAACACACAGCCAGGTCAACTAAGGAGTGGCTCCGTAAGAAGCATCTCAAGGTCCTGGAGTGGCCTAGCCAGTCTCCAGACCTGAACCCAATAGAAAATCTTTGGAGGGAGCTGAAAGTCCGTATTGCCCAGCGACAGCCCCGAAACCTGAAGGATCTGGATGGAGGAGTGGGCCAAAATCCCTGCTGCAGTGTGTACAAACCTGGTCAAGAACTACAGGAAACGTATGATCTCTGTAATTGCAAACAATGGTTTCTGTACCAAATATTAAGTTCTGCTTTTCTGATGTTTCAAATACTTATGTCATGCAATAAAATGCAAATTAATTACTTAAAAATCATACAATGTGATTTTCTGGATTTTTGTTTTAGATTCCGTCACTCACAGTTGAAGAGTACCTATGATAAAAATTACAGACTTCTACATGCTTTGTAAGTGGGAAAACCTGCAAAATTGGCAGTGTATCAAATACTTGTTCTCCCCACTGTAAACCATACGCTGATATAAACTATACGCTGATATAAACCATACACAGATATAAACCATACACTGATATAAACCATACACTGATATAAACCACACACTGTTATAAACCATACACTGATATAAACCATACACTGATATAAACCACACACTGATGTAAACCACAAACTGATATAAACCACACACTGATATAAACCACAAACTGATATAAACCATACACTGATATAAACCCTCGCTCATATCATACGCATTTTTAGCTACTGAAGTATTTCTCTGCCATCGACCTGTATAGTATAGTTAACCATCCAACATCCACCAACGTATAGTGTACATATTCAGCCAACCACCCATACTATGCAATGTCCTTTTTATAGCTTTTTTTTGCACTCCAGATATCTTGTATTTCTATACTTTTTCATACTGCCGCTCTATGTATCATGTACCGTGTATCTGTCTTTTGTGTACTTTCGTTGTGGCATTTTGCACCTGCCCTGTGTTTTGTTGTAGCTGCTTGGCAATGAAATTTCCCCCCCGGGGGATCAATAAAGTACCTATCTATCTATCTATCTATCTATCTAAACCATACACTGATATAAACCATACACTGATATAAACCATACACTGATATAAACCATACACTGTTATAAACCATAGACTGGATACTGTACTTTGTCAGACATTATACTTGGCAAAACCCCTATTGTATCTGAGTCAAGGCTTTATCAGAAATAAGTAGTCTTATTCTTTTTTTTTTAACAAAGACCCTCTTGACTGTGTATCATACCATCCAATTAGCCTGTTAAATGTTGAGTATAAAATTCTAGCCAAACTTCTGGCAAGGCGTCCAGATCAAACAGGGTTGATTAAAAATAGAAACGCATTCTTCAATCTTCGACAATTATTTAATATCATATATAATCCCTCTGTCACCAATGCCTCTGAAAGCGTTTGACCGGGTGGAATGGAAATACATTTGAAATACATAGGCTTCAAAATCAAAACTTGGATAAGACTTCTGTACTCATCCCCTCAAGCCTCTGTCAGGACTAATAACACTCTATCAGATTGTTTCCCTTGGCAACGATCGGCACGCCAGGTTTGCCCGTAAAGTCCCTTAATGTTTTCCCTCGCCATAGAACCCTTGCTCCAACCCTCTCATCAAAGGTATAGTCAGATACGGACACGAACACAAACTGTCTTAACATGCAGATGATTTATTATTAGACACATCCCACCTTTCTGTTTCTGTTCCTACTGCCCTTGCCACTTTCAAATCCTTCGGTCACTTATCAGGGTAGAGACAAAAAAATCCCTTTACATAACTTTCCATTTCAAATTGCTCACAGTAGTTTTATTTATCTCGGGGTGCACATCACAATCAGATTTGAAAACCTTTTTCAGGACAACTTTGCTCCTCTTTTAAATAAGGACGAGTTGGAATGCTGGTCTTTGCTACACCTCTCCATAGTCGCAAGAGTTAATTCTATTAAAACCAATACTCTCCCTAAATTCTTATAGCTCTACCAATACGGTTTTCAAAAAGATCGACGGCCTAATTCAACCTTTTATATGGGACAAAAAGACTCCTAGGATACGAAAACAGCTTTTGCAGAGGCCCAAACCAGATGGCGGTCTAGCGCTACCGGATTTCAAATTCTATTATTGGGCTGCTAACTTTAGGATTATTCGGTACTGGTTGTAGAGCAGAGAGGCTCTACAAATTCAAATTCAATAAAATGCAATTTAATTATTTAAAAATCATACGATGTGATTTTCTGGATTTTTGTTTTAGATTCCGTCTCTCACAGTTGAAGTGTACCTATGATACAAATTTCAGACCTCTACATGCTTTGTAAGTAGGAAAACCTGCAAAATCGCCAGTGTATCAAATACTTGTTCTCCTCACTGTATATATTTTTTGTCTTTGTTATTTTTGTTATATTTCTGTTTCACTCTTTGTTTTGCTGTATTGTTGTCTTTGATTTGCTGTTTTATACTACTACCAAATAACTTACAATTGCAATTATTTTGTAAATGCTGGTGTTGAGAATCGAATAAACAAAGTAAAAGAACCATCGGAGGGATTCCTCTCAAAGCGCAGCCACTCATCTGTCTCCATCCCTGACTATAGCGCTGCGTAGGAATCACAGCTAGCAGATGGCCAGTCACGCTTCTTCAGTCACAACAACACAACACAGCCCCGGCTAGCCAGCGTAGCGCTCCGCCGAGGAGGTAGAGAAACCAGTGCCCCACTGCCCACTCCCTCGCCAAGAGAGAACAGGCGTGAACAGATTACACATGTCGACAGTAATACCAATTTACAGTGTTTCCTCTCTAATGAGAGCATCCGGAAAGAAGATAAGATGTTGAAGTGTGTGTGTGTGTGTGTGTGTGTGTGCGTGTGCGTGTGCGTGTGTGTGTGTGTGCGTGTTGAATATAATAATAAACTAGATTCATAAATATGACTCCATTTTCATGTGAATACTATAGGCCCGTAATCATATCCAGTGGGTATAGCCAAGGTTGCGAGCCTTGCGTCACCACACGGAATACTATAAGATGCGCCTGTCTAGGTTTACCGTTATGCAATTATTAAGAGGGACAAGGAGCCAATATCTTGCAATCAATGTCCGAGCATTTAATGATTGCATTAACCTAGGCTCAGAGATGCATAGTTAGAGACCAAGCATATATGTATATTGTGAATAACATTTACCATTAGACATTTCACCAAATAATAATTCAAGGAATATTACTCAAAAATTTGAGGACTATAGTTCGTATCCATTTAAAAGTAACCAGAGTTAATACAGTTACACAATAAGAATACAATTAACAAATGAAACACATCAGAAATATTAACAATAAAAATAATACAAAATAAAGTCTTAGCAGCATTGAAAATTCACCACTATGGCAATTCGTACATCAGGAAATCGGTTTACCAATGACTACATGATCTAAGTTTAAACCCATCTTTTATCTCTCAGTATATACTATCGTCTAACTAACATGACGTTGCCCAAAATATTAAAACAAAAACTTCACACGCATTCTCTAATCTAATCACCACACCTCAACACTGTATAATAAGAGCACACATCTGTGTAACTCCTCTCTGAACTATCCGCCATCAAACGTACAGAGTAACAGTTTCTCTGTAACAATAAATCCATAGCATTTACAGTTCAATGAAACAAGGAGATGGTGGTGGACTTCAGGAGAACCAAGGCACAACTGACTGCAGTCCCTATACAGGGGATGGATGTGGAAATGGTTGGGTCATACAAGTTCCTGGGAGTCCATATGGACAACAGGCTGGAATGGGCTGGAATGGGCTGGAAACACCGGGTCTCTGTACAAAAAGGGCCAGAGCCGACTCTACTTTCTGAAGAGGCTCAGGTCCTTCAACGTGTGCAATAAACTACTGCATACCTTCTACCATATTTTTTGCAGTGGTGTGCTGGGGTGCCAACATAAAAGCCGGTGATGCTTCTCGGGTAAATAAGCTGATCAGGAAGGCAAGCTATGTTCTGGGGATTAGCCTTGACACTCTAGAGGAGGTGGCGGAGAGACGGATCCTGGCCAAACTTAGTATATCGAATGTGCAATACGTGCATTTATCTGTAATTAAACCCTGCGCACTAAGGACTGTATTTTAAGGGAATTACTATTATTACCCTAAATTATATCATACACACATTTAGCTATTTAAGTATCTCTTCCTGTCATTTACCTGTACATTTAATTTAACCATACAAAAAATTCACTTACCTGTTCATTTAACCAGTCTGTATATTAAGTAAACTATTATTACCCTCTCTCATTCTCTGCCATCGACCTGTATACTATAGTTAACCATGCACCATCCACCAATGTATAGTATACATATTCAGCCATCCACCCATACTATGCAATGTATTTTTATAGCATTTTTGCACTCCAGACTTCTTGTATTTCTATACCTTTTCATACTGCCACTCTATGTATCATGTATCGTGTATCTGTCTTTTGTGTACTTTCATTCTGGCATTTTGCACGTGTTTTTGTTGTAGCTGCTTGACAAAGAAAAATCTATCTAACTATCTATCTATATCAAAATGTGTAGCTTTTTACGAACTCTTGAAACAATCCAAACATGAGAATTTTAGTCACACACTAACATTCATTTAGTTGATTCAAGTTTCATCAGTCTTCACGTCTCCTGGCTTCAGTGACCCTAGGACTTCTGTGGGAATGTCTTTTCATCGAGATTGCCACAGATAAGGTGTGGTTGACCCCTGTGATAGCCCACGGATGTTCTGTCCTTCAAACAATGCCATAAATTGTGATTGAGTCATCATGCTGGGCCTTGGCGCCAGCAAGTCACTAGACACATCTTCATCACCGGCATTCATCATTGTTCACATTTGTTCACTCTCTATATTTTCCACTATGTGTGTGTGTACATATGTATGCATGTGTACAGTGTGCTCTGACACTGTACTAACTGTGTGGACTGCTACACACTCTAGGCAGGCCTTGAGGCCTGCGTGCCACTACTTTGGCATGGCAGCAGTATGACAGTGTGTGTCAGCTAGCGTTAGCGTCATAGGTGTAAGTTAGCTAGCGGACTAATGTGATACTCCATTAGCCGGTACAGGAAAGATACAGTTTGGCGTGGTACAGAGAATGTTCGACCAACCTTAACTTGGCCATATTCGTTTGGCCCAACATGTATCTTCGTAAATGTTCGTGTCCAGTTGCAGGTGATTTGTTTGAATTTAGAATATGTTGTGTTATTCAAATAAATCAATGTTTTGCACCATGAAGTAATCCAACAATGTGTACTCCGCCATCTTGTCGATTTCAACTCTTCTCTCATTGATTGAGACAGGTGAGTGTTATCATATCATGCGGCACTTTGGGGTAGACCCACCTGTCTCAATCAATGAGACAATTTGAATAACAAAGCATTTTCAAAATTCAAACGAACCATCTACAACTGGGCACAGACATTTAAAAAGATATACTGTATGTTTGGTCGAATCAAGAATAAAGATAGTATCGGCAAGTTAAGGTTGGTCGAGAATTCTCTATGCTACGCCAAACAGTACCTATCCTGTAATGCCTAACGGAGCATCACATTAGCCCGTTACAATCTGCTAGCTACAGGTAACTGCCAAAATAATGAAAACATGAGTAAACGAGGGATACAAAGTATATTGAAAGCAGGTGCTTCCACAAAGGTGTGGTTCCAGAGTCAATTAATCAATTAATGTATAAAAACGCTGGATAGGACATTATTTTGGCTACCATGGCTATGCCCCCATAGGATGACAATGCCCCCATCCACAGGGCACGAGTGGTAACTAAATGGTTTCATGAGCATGAAAACGATGTAAACCATATCCCATGGCCGTCTCAGTCACCAGTTCTCAACCCAGTTGAACACTTATGGGAGATTCTGGAGAGGTGCCTGAGACAGGGTTTTCAACCACCATCAACAAAACACCAAATTATGGAATTTCCCATGGAAGAATGGTGTGAGTGTAGAATATATGTTTGAGCAGCTCCTCAATGCCAGCTAGGTGTGACTCATATAGCAGGTCACCCTGTTTGCTAAGCACTCTGTCCTTGTGACATCACTCTCCTCTCACATCAGCTCTGGAGAGTACATATCGTACCAACACAACAACAGCTGCCTACAGGGAGAATAAGGCTAGAGAACACTATAGGGCTTTTATGCAGTAGGTGCTACTCATACAGACTGAGATAGGGAAGAATCCTACCAAAAAAACAACCACATAATTCAAAATGTCACTGTCTCCCACTGACATCGACACATGACTAAGGGACCATTTTAATTTAAGTGGTTAGGATTCACTCCTTCTTAGAGAAATACTTTATTTTATTTATTTAACCTTTATTTAACTAGGCAAGTCAGTCAAGGACAAATTCTTATTTACAATGACGGCCTACCTACGGGGTCAGCCCCTGGAGCAAATTAGTGTTAAGTGACTTGCTCAAGGACACATCGGCAGGTGTGTCCTGTCGGCTTGGGTATTCGAACCATCGACCTTTCGGTTACTGGCCCAGCGTTCTAACCGCTAGGCTACCTGCCGTCCTTTTAGTGCACTATGTTGGGAGAATAGGGTGCCATTTGGGATTTTCCCCAATTCCCTCTTCAGTGACTCATCAAATGCTCATCCAACAACATGGACACTCAACTCCTAATATTTGATCTGAGCTTATCTTCACCACGGTCTGTGTTATCTACTTTAATAGGATATAGAGCAGCTAAAGCTGTAGATTACAGCAGAAGGAGCCCTGGGTGAACGTGGGCAGAGATAGCAGAGCACTGACAGGACGGTGTGTACATACAGAGAGAGATCTCCTACGATGAGAGCTGTCGTCGGAGAAAGAGAGAAAGAGAGAAGGGAAAGGTAGAAAGACAGTAAAAGAGGGAGAAAGAGAGAAAAAAAGAGAGCAAGTCAGAGAGTCATTCCTCAGAGCACTAAGCCCTCCATTATAAAAGCAGCAGCAGCAGGTCTGGAGATAGCAGTCTCCATTACACTCTGCTGAAAGCTGGGGGGATCCACCAAGCAGATGTTTAGCTGTACATCCACACATGCACAAGCACACGCACACACACACACACACACACATAAACACACTCTCTCGCTCTCCCTCTCTCTCTTTTTCTGTCTCTCACCCTCCCTCCCTCTCTCTCATTCTCTCCTCTCTATCTCCCCTCCAACCTTCCATCTCTCCCCCGCTGTGCAGGTATGATAGGAGGAAATGGTAAATATGTGCTTTAGTGGGGCTGCAAGTCACATGATGCTGGCTTAAAAAGCAATTCCTACTGGAATCCAGCCAGAGTGGGGATATCAAACATTTGGAATTTTTATTCACCTGCAACCTACATTCAGAATGACCACCGGGTTGGGAAGTCTAAGCTGTGACACTACCCACACTGTCTAAACTGGAACAACCATTTCAGTAGCAGGTGCAATAAGTCCAAGTAACAGAATTAGCTTAGAAAAATGTATGTTATTTATATTTGAGTTATTTAATTAGTCAATGTACATGCAAAAAGATATTCAAATAAACTATTACAAAAATCAACCTGCAATACAGCATGCTAGGAAATATGATGATAATAGGTATGGTTCTGGGTATTTACACCAACACTGGGGTTCTTTTACACCAATGAGTGTTAATGTAACACTTAGAGACTAGAAATGCTACACTGAAAAATCAACACTAGGTAACACTGGCCAATTAGCTGTTTCTCAATATGTGAAACTATTGAAACTCAGACGTCTATTTGTACAACCTCTGTCTAGACACAGACGTCAATTGCATCATACGATCATAAGATGATACATTTGTATTTATTTTTGTATTTATTATAACTAGGCAAGTCAACATCAACAATGAAGTGTATGTTTATACAGACAGTAGGGTATAGAGGTTATAGGTTCACTTGTCTATAGTGTGTACCCTTGGACGGCGTGTTAAGCTTCTCCATCACGTCCATTGCCACAAGGGGAGTAGGAGAAAGAGAATGTGCATTTCAAAGGCACTCAGTTAGCTATTGAACAACAGATTACTGTGCAGAAGGGCACTCCTCCTCAACACATATTGTCCCCCATTAGGACGTCTACTACTCCAGCCAGCCTGTTCAAGCTGTCAACAAAGGTCTGTGACACATGCATGCATACACACACACGCACACAGTCACGCACACACAGATGCACGTGCACACGCACACACACACACACACACACACACACACACACACACACACACACACACACACACACACACACACACACACACACACACACTTACTTGTAGTTGTGTTTCAGTGTAATGCATCACAAGTAGTAATCTTCCTGGGGGTTGTAGTGCTACACACTCTATTAGTAAACCTGGCTGACAGTTAAATAGCCTATACTTTCACGTGTACTACTACATATGTACGTAAGCTGCCACATGTACTACTACAGTACCTAATGTACACTCTCACATGTACTCATCATGACCAAAGCAAAGGAGGGAGCCAAGAAATCTAAAAGCTCCAGACCATAAAATGACCAACATGGACGGCTGTAGTTGGGCTACAACAAGCTCAAAGCACAGAGAAAGAGGAGATGTTGCGTTAAGAGGACGCATTTTCTCCTTGACTGAACTAAGTACAAAATACGTCCGCTCTGACCCCACAGCGCTGTGTGGGGGAGATGATAAAGTGTTAGAGAGAGAGAGAGATAGGTATGTCAAATCAATCAAATCACATTTTATTTGTCACATGCGTCGAATACAACATGTGTAGACTGTGAAAGAATTACGAGCACTTTATAATAATAATAAATAACAATAACAAGGCAATAAACAAGGAGTACCGGTTCCGAGTCATTGTGCATTGTGGGTAAGAGGTAGTTGAGGTAATAGAGTTAATATGTACATGTAGGTAGAGTTCAAGTGACTAGGCAATCAGAATACTTTAGATAATAAACATTGTATGTGAAGAGTGTGAAAGAGTGTCAATGTGTGTGTGTGTGTGTGTGTGTGTTTCTATGTGTGTGTGTGTGTGTGTGTGTGTGTGTGTGTGTGTGTGTGTGTGTGTGTGTGTGTGTGTGTGTGTGTGTGTGTGTGTGTGTGTTTTGTGTGTGTGTGAGTTATGTAGTGTATTTGTGTGTGTTGTAATGTCAGTGTAGTATGTGTGAATGTGTGGTTAGAGTCTAGTGAGTTTGGACCCAGACTTAGCACTCTGGTATCGCTTGCTGTGCGGTAGCAGAGAGAATAGTCTATGACTTGGGTGGCTGGAGTCTTGGGTGTCTGGCCCCCCGTACTCACTACCCTCTGTAGCATCTTACGGTCGCATGCCAAGCAGTCGCCATACCAAGCGGTGATGCAGCCAGTCAAGATACACTCAATGGTACAGCTTTAGAACTTATGGAGGATCTGAGGGCCCATGCCAAATGTGTGTGTGCGTCTGCATTTGTGTGTGCGCGTTAGCTCTCTGGACGGCCGGACACACGCACTAAATATTACATGCCCTCTAACCTGAAAGAGAGTGACTGTCCAGTCTCACCACTCCCAGTGTGTGATGGGCTTTAAAAAAGCAGCATTTCCAATGCTCAATATTGCATTACTACATCACAGTTCAGGCACTGCGGTTTGGGTTTGGAGCGAAGAATATCAGTGAAGACAGGTGCACTAAAGCGTGGTGCGTTGCCAGAAATAAGAATTTCCGCGGAATTACGAATTCCATTCCGCCGCGCTCCAATTCCAAAACTCGTCCTTGACTCATACACTTAGCTGTGACAAGTGACCAACCAGATGACACGTGCTGTGCTGTGCTCCCCCCCCCACCTCTCTCTTTCTCTTTCTGCGCCTCTCTCTTCTCTCACTGACCGCACATTGTCATTTACCATCCTAATGCTTCCCTGCGTCCAATAATGAGTTTAGGCGTCCTTGGGATGGCCTGTCCTAAAAGGGCATTTATGAGTAAGCTGGCTTTAGTGAGCGCCTGAGGATCCTAAACTTATTCAGACTGCCTCCTATCCCCCTTCCCCTCTCCCTCTCTCTCTCCCTCTCTATCTCTCTCTCTCACCAGGGGACACATCATCTCTCAGTCAGTCTTAAAGTCTAATTACAAGATGTGGGAGGGACAGGGACAGTGGATGGGTCACAGCAGGTAGTTAATTCAAGGTATCCATCTTCTCCTCAACTAGAACTTTCTTAACACGTGACAATTCCAATTGGACTACTCCTGTAAGACACCTTTACACCAAAACTATTGAATACATAGGATGCCACCGTGGAGCCAAAGGAAACATTGCACATTGTGTGGACAATAAAGTTTTCTATTAAATTCTATGATCATAATCATAATGAGGATTTGGGTTCCATCCTAACGGTTAACAAGAACACAGCTCACAAGCGAATCAACAAAAACTATCTCTATAATAGCAGTAATTGTAATAGAATCAATTGTCCGTTAATTATAGTCAACAACGCATCTCCCTCAAGCCCAATATCTTAAAATCCAACAGTATTTCCTGTCGTTAAAGCTAATGTTATTCCTCTGATTGGGATAGCATTGATCTTGTCTAATGGACTCACTGAGTGTGTTCTAACTCCTTAGAAGAAAATATGTAAGGAAAGCCATCAACATTCAGCACAGGGTGAAAACAAGTCCAAACCCCAAGTTAAAACTCACACAACAACAAGTCACGATAAACAAGTTTTTCTCAAATCCACTTAGCATCTTAAATTCAGCTAATTTCATGCTGCCTTCTGAATCAACATGATCTAATTATGAGTGTCTATATTTTGCTCAGTTGGCCCTATTAACTAGATCTCCACCACAGGCTGTGGACACATGTCCCCAGAGGACTCTGTGTGAGACAAAGGGACGTGACTCCACAACAAGTCTGAGCTGATGTACGTTAAAGTGTTTCCACACCTTTACTCTCACAGGTCTGATAACGGTAATGTGCAGGTCCTACACTCCTTGTGCTGTTCTGATCTGTTCTGTTCTGTCTTGTCACAGCTGGATAGTGTAGCAGCATTGTCTCTCTGCTGCTGTCTCAGATGTGTCACTACGTTATCAGTATGATAGAAGTGAGGATGACATACGTCTGTTTCTCTGAATCACACAACTCAGTACACACACGCACACACGCACACACACACACGCGCACACCCACACACAAGGGGCCTGTCCCCAACGAACGTAGACAGGACAAAAAACTCTCACACTCTCCCTATAAACTCCCCATACTCTCACATACTCACCTCACACGTCCCCATACACCTTCCACACACTCTCACAGACCTCCCCACATCCCTAAAACTAGGGCAGGTGAGTCAGATAAGTTCTAGGTCACTATATCCTCCTGTACAGTATCTTACAGGTAGCAGGAGCCAGCAGACAGCATGCTGTTACTGATGTCCTGCCATGTCCTGTGATTTGACACACATACACACACATGCACACACAGACACACAAACACTGATTTGACTCCTTCTGTAATTTCCCTGAATTATCCATGAAACGTCCCAGTCATGCAGTCAGTCTCTGTAATGTGCTTGACATTTCCAATATGTCTCTTCTGCAGAATGAGGGAAAATAATAATTACAACTGTTCCAGGGGAACATTCAGGAAATGTAAAAATGTTGATGCTTCTTTTATTCTGTTGTCATAGTCGTTCAGTAAAGGCAATGTAAAATGAATGCTCCCCATCGTTGCCTTAAAAGAGCTTGGGTTTTGTTCTCCCAAGGTGAATGCACTTAGTGTATGCGTTTGTATGTGTGTGTGTGTGTGTGTGTGTGTATGGGGGGGGGGGGGGGGTGTAAAGCCTGGTGTAGTCTACTGCATCTTTGTGTTTGATGGTGGGATCTGACACCATCTCCTTCTACTGAAGTTTGCCAGGAATGTTCCAAATCCCATCTGAATTGTTTAACTACTGTGCACAAAATATTTTGTTTTAAAAATGAATTAAGCTTTTTCAATGCGTTTCTCTACATGGGATCATACAATACAGAGAATTTGTAAATGCTGTTTGAAAATGGCTGACATCATGATATCTACATCAAACAAATCTAGGCCCGATATTGCCAAACCTAGTGTGTGTTTGTGCATGATTGGTCTGGTCCGGACGGATACAGTATCTACAATAGCGCAATATACAGTACAACTACAATAACCCAAAAGCTGAATCCTCTCAGTTCTGATCTAACCCATGTTATCCTGTACAGTAAGCTTTCTTTAAGATCTCGCTAGAGCACTGGGCCTAAACTGCAATTCCCAATGTGCAAATGCTCCTGACCCTGCCATTAGCTAGGAGGTTTAGTTTCTCTCTCTCTCTCTCTCTCTCTCTCTCTCTCTCTCTCTCTCTCTCTCTCTCTCTCTCTCTCTCTCTCTCTCTCTCTCTCTCTCTCTCCTCTCTCTCTCTCTCTCTCTCTCTCTCTCTCTCTCTCTCTCTCTCTCGCTCTACCTCTACCTCTCTCTCGCTCTACCTCTCTCTCTCAACCTCTCTATACCTCTCTCTCTCTACCTCTCTCGCTCTACCTCTCTCTCGCTCTACCTCTCTCTCTCTCTCTACCGCTCCCTCTCAACCTCTCTATACCTCTCTCTCTCTACCTCTCTCTCGCTCTACCTCTCTCTCTACCTCTCTCTCTCAACCTCTCTCTCTCTCTACCTCTCTCTCTCTCTACCTCTCTCTCTACCTCTCTCTCTCTCTCTACCTCTCTCTCTCTCTCTCTCTCTACCTCTCTCTACCTCTCTCTACCTCTCTCTACCTCTAAACCGCTCTCTCTCTTGAACTCTCTACCCCTCTCTCTATCTCTCTCTCTCTCTGTATCTCTTTATCTCTTTATGTCTATCTCTTTATGTCTCTCTCTCTCTCTCTCTCTCTCTCTCTCTCTCTCTCTGTCTCCTCTTTATCTCCACCACTCCTCCTCTGAAGGATTAGCCCTTCCTCTCTTGCTGAGTCCCTGTTCTCTACCGCTCTCTGACTCAGTCCTTCAGTCCCTCATTCTCTCTCTATCTCCCCTCCTTCATTACTCCTTCCCTCCCTTCATCCATCTCTGAATTCTCTATAGCTCTCTGATTCAGATCTTTATTCACTCCTCCCTCTCATTATTTCTCTCTGTTTTTTCTCCTTCCCTCCCTTCCTTTCCTCTATTCCTCTCTTTCCCTCTCTCTGCCTTCCTCCCTCTCTACTCCCCTCCCTGTGGTGTCACCTCAGTGGCGTACCGTACAGAGCCCATTGGTCCGGGCAGATTAGGCCACTGCGTCTACACGTGCCCCGACCGTTAATCCTTCAGCTGGACGATGAGTAACGACCACCAGCTTCCGTATTCACGCTGAGCCACCGGTAATAACGTCCGGCATCGTGTTCAGAGCAGCAGCGGGGGAAATGACAGGATGATATCGGATCCATTCGGTCGCTGCAGGGGTGGGGAGTTGGGGTCTGCTTGGGCTTATCAGAGCTAGCCTGGAGGGGGTTTCTGCCAGGGCTAGCCTGGTCACACTGGGGCTATTAGAGATGGTCGGGAAGGGTATCGAGGGAGGGTGTGGTAGAATATCATTTTCCTCTCTAGCCTTAGGTCTGTGTCTGATCCTGACTACACCCTCTCTCTCTCTCTCTCTCTCTCACCCCACTCTCTCTTCCCCTTCCCTGTCTCTCCCAACTCTACTACATCATTACTGACAAAGCTTTACCTCCAACCACCACTTTCCCCTCTCCGCCTCAGGCACCATGCAGTGAGCTTCATGTGAGCTGCGTTCAAAGCAGTATCATGAACAATTATGTAGGGTAGTGTTGCTGTTACAGAACATCAAGTGGATTACACTGCAACATCCCAACGGGTACACCTAAAGGGTGAACACTGAAGATCTAAGGTTGATTCAGTTTCATCTAAGTGCTGTAGCCTCAACATTTAAAGTACAAATCCTATTCTACACAAGTGTCTATGTTGTAGGGAAACAGGCTGAATTCAATCAACGTCCACTGTAGGCCTACTGTTAATGTATTTATATTTATGATATTCAAGTGATTACCTGTCAAAACTGTTGATTTCAATTCCAGCCAATCCACTAACAGGAAGGGGTTGCGTCCCAAATGGTGCTCTTTTATAGTGCACTACTATGGGCCCTGATCAAAAATAGTACAATATATAGGGAATACGGTGCCGGGACGCAACCAGGATGTTTATGCTATGTGTGTGTGGGTGGATTTGATGTGGTCATAGATACTGAACATACGGAGCAATTATCTAAAGGGACCACCTTCTGCATTCATGGATTCTGGCCACTGATACATACAGCTGTCTCCAGAGCTTTTCCAAATGGCATCCTTTTCTCTATATAGTGACCATGGCTCTATAGTGCACTATATGGGGAATAGGGTGCCATTTGGGACACATCCCAGGCCTCTCCAGCCACGATGATAAAGCAGTTTGACATTTACAATCAATATTGTAAGTCCTCTTTGAGTCTCAATGAGAGTAAAGTGCATCTATCATGGATGCTAAACACACAAACACAGACACACGCACACGCATACATACAGTACACGCATTGAACACACACGCACACAGACATGCACGCACGCACATAATCTCACGCATGCGCATGAGGAATATTAGATCAGGTAATGATTACTGGGAAAAGAGATTGTGTTTGGAGAACATGATGCAATACGGTCAATCTAAGCATCATAGAAACACCTCTGAGGTCATAATGTTCTGCGTCTGGCCTGGGTGCATGTTTGTGTGTGTGTTTGCGTGTGTGTGTTCATTTCGTTCAGCCTGTATCAAAACAACAGTCTTTGATTAACACTTCAACTCAATCAGCCTCCTCATTTTGACAAGCAGCATCTACATGTTCACTCATTGCAGATTCAAAAACCCAATTTGTTCTCATGCTTTCTATATTTCCCAACGTTTTTTACGTGTCAATCCACAAATCAATTCCCTCGTTTAATTCAAATGTTTACCAGTCTTCCTCTATCAGCACAGTGACATGGAAGTGATTAGCAGAACCAGAGCTCTGACACTAGTTATTTTAGCTCCATTTCAGTTCTTAGTCTTCCAGCGCCACATCCACACATTCACACACCAAATAATAGATGCAGTGTGTGGGATTATTGTATGTATGTATTTCAACTACTTCTGAGTATTTAGTCATTTGTATTACACTGGGCTGAACTACACTCCAATGTATTTTGTAACAAGATTCCTTCCAGAGCTGTAATTTGTATTTTCAAAATACAAAATGCTTTTCTATACAATAGCTGTTCACCATTTTGTGGCCCCCTTTCACCCTGCATTGTTATAAGAAGTCTGATGGCACTATGGTGTGATAAGAGTGTCTGCTAAATTAACTACATTTAAATGTACGTATGTGTAAAAATGTATAATTGCAAAGAATGCTGAGTATTATTCAAATGAGTGCTGCCCCGAAATAAAGGCAATAATTAATACACAGTGTGCTTTGCAATTCATTTTGGTATGTTCATTTCCACAACTACATTTACATTTTGGAAATTTAGCAGACACTTATCCAGAGTGCATTCAACTAAGGTAGATTAACAACAACATATCACAGTCATAGCAAGTAAAAAAGTGTATGTAACTTATGTGTATGTAACGTATGTTACTGAGAATGTTGTTGCTGTTGGGGCTGGCTGTGTGTGTTTTTACCAGTGACGTTAGAGCAAACAAAGTTGTGTTGTTTCTGATGACTATACCAACCAGAGTAATTGTAGAGCTGAACGCTCACCTCACCACAGCATTTGTTTATAGCCTGAGTTATGGGTTATCCATACTACTGTAGTGTGTGTCAGCTGCCTGGCAACAGAGGGAAGAGCAATATAAGAGTGCAGTAAATGGGTGATGTTGTGACTCAGTGATTAGCTTTAATGAGGACATCTTCTCCTCTCCCCCTCTCTTCCTCTCCTGTGAGTATTTAATGTTTTATAGTGTCCCTCTGTCTATAAGATTGTGGAGGTGTTGTATCTGAAATATACCCTCAGCCAAACTGCAGTGGAACATTCACTGAAATCCCGCTGTGCAGGAAAGATTTTCTGATGACCTGGAAGTACCACTCTCCAAGTGCAGCTAGCTCAAACCTGACCTCTAGCAGACAGCAGGTCAGAGGTTATACACAGGAATTACCTTTTATTTTCTCAAGCTTCCCAGAGCCCTGCTGGGCTGGATATACCCTCCTCTGATGCCAGAGGTAAGGCAATGTCTGACACACCCACACAAAGAATGATAGACACACCCACACAAAGAATGATAGACACACCCACACAAAGAGAGAGAGAGAGAGAGAGAGAGAGAGAGGGAGAGGGAGAGGGAGAGGGTAAGCCCTGTATATGAGCCTCTTATTAAAGCCTGAAGACTTGGCTCCTAGTCACTCAGATAGAAAATCCAGTCTTATTCACATGGGGAGGTTAGGCTTTAGACTTAAGCTATTACGATAGCTCATAGCTCCATTCTAAACGACTAGCTGACTGATGGAAAAGAGACCATTCATCCAAAATCATCCATTCATTAGAAACACACAGGCTTCACTTTTCTGCGTGTTTGTGTGTTTACCGTTATAAAAGCTGCTTCACTCACCCTCTCCGCCGACTGCGCCGTCCCGAAGAAGATAGGGATAAACGCCAGCCAGATTATGCAGGTAGTGTACATGGTAAATCCAATTGGCTTGGCCTCGTTGAAGGTCTCCGGCACTCCCCTGGTCTTGATGGCGTAAACAGTGCATGTGACCATCAGTAGGATAGAGTAGCCTAAGGAGCAGATCAGGGACAGGTCAGAGATGTCGCACTTCAGCACACCGCGAGCCGCCACCGGGTCCTGGGTCCGCTGCTCGCCGTAGTCCACGAAGGTGTGCGGTGGGTCCACGGCGAACCACACAAACACCCCCAGGAGCTGCACCGAGATCAGGGAGAAGGTGATGGCCAGCTGAGAGGCCGGGGAGATGAACCGGGGGGCGCTGACGGACTTCTTCCCCTGCTCAAAGATGCGGTGGATACGGTTGGTCTTGGTGAGGAGGGCCGCGTAGCTGAAGCACATCCCCAGACCCAGAAAGATCCTCCGGAAGGAACACACGCCCAGGTCGGGCGCTGCGATCATCAGGAAGGTGATGGCATAACACAGGAAAATGCCCGTTAACAGCACGTAGCTCATCTCGCGGCCGGACGCCCTGACGATGGGCGTTTCGTTGTAGCGGACGAAGGTGACGATAACGAAGGTGGTGGCGATGATTCCTAGCATTGAGATGAAGACGGGGATGATGGCCCAGGGCGAGTGCCACTCCAGCTTGATGATGGGGATGTTCTGGCAGCCCGTTCGGTTGGCGTCGGGGCGCTGTTCGTAGGGGCACAGTTCACAGCTGAACTCGCTGGCCTGGAAGTGGTAGCCCTCGCAGCGCTCACAGTGCCAGCAGCACGGCACGCCCTTCACAATCTTCTTCCTCTCACCCATCCGGCAGGGCACGCTGCACACAGACGCAGGGAGGGACGGGTCGCCTGCCCGCCACTGCATTGCCTCTACCTGGGGTCATTAGGTCACAGGAGAGAGGAGAGACCAATCAGGGGACAGATAGGTTGGGACTCAATAATTGTTTTGGTTCTAGAATAGCTGTGATTCTAGAATGATTCTGGCTAAGGAATGTTCTGACTAGAACAGTTCTGACTCCGTAATAGCATTCTTCAAAGCCTATCGTTGTTAAACTGTTTGTACCTGCCTAAACATTTCCCAAAGGGCAACTCACAAAGTAATTAGCCAAAGCAGAACTTCTTATCATTTCCCTTGTGCTGCCTGCTAGGCATAAATCTAATAAAAATTAAACTGGTGTAATCAGAGCTGGCACAAATTGGCCATCTGCATCAGCCTGATGCAGTGTGTGTGTAA
>CM042421.1:13302077-13427077 GCA_023634145.1 Thymallus thymallus | reverse complement strand
GGAACAACTTCTTCTCTTCCTATTTTCCCCTCTTCTCCGTGCATCCCTCACTTTGCACAACAGCGGGGGAACATGCATTGCAAACGGAAGAGGACTCCATCTCATCAGTGTGGAAATGAATCATGGCACAGCCTCAGGAAGTATTTCTGCCTGTCAAATTGGTGTTAATATACGGACCAATACCGCTCACTGTTCCCTGCCCAACCAATGAGGCCGATTATGCAGACACGACTGATGCAAGTTGCACACGCACACATATATAAACATACTCACACACACACGCACAGACAAACACACACACACTTAAACGCACGCAAAGGCACACAGACCTCTCCGGGAAACAGCCCCTCCCAAACCATATTAGCTACTGTGATGACAATTTCTGGATACAAACAAGCTGACTAATATAATTGTTCAGTATGTGCCTTATAAGGGCAATTTGAGCACAGCAGTACAAGTCAGTGAAGCATGGTTCCTCAGCCATTTCCAAAAG
Organism: Thymallus thymallus; assembly: GCA_023634145.1. NCBI lineage: Eukaryota > Metazoa > Chordata > Actinopteri > Salmoniformes > Salmonidae > Thymallus > Thymallus thymallus. The sequence continues at coordinate 13,426,584 of CM042421.1, read as the reverse complement.
TAGTAACATGGAGATATTGACATTAAAATGTCACACTATTCTGCATCGTTAACCATGAACTTCACTGTGTCAGTGTAAGCAACAACATTTAACCTTCTTTACCACAACATACACACGACAAACCTCAAACTCACCCCTCAGCGGGTAGCCGCAACAACTATTGAACTGGACGAGCCTAACAACACACCACAGTCCTTTCATCGACCTCACCCTCAATTTCTCTTTATAGTGCATCTCACATGACCAGACACATGCCCCCCCCCCCCCATAGGCAAATGGGTTAGAGGCCCTTTAATCGACACACAGGTCTTCAGCTACAGCAGGTCCCAGCCATGTAACTGGATAAGTCAGAGCAGGCTGAGGTATACCTTTCCCCCAGCAGACCCAATTTCAGATCGAAGACTGGTGCTTGAACCTGATCTCCTCCATTCAGACATTAGAGCTTATGGTCTGAGATGAGGTTGGCTTTCAGCTGTGTAGTTTGTGGGTAGAGAGAATGGATTCTAGGTAAATTATACTCCTACTAAAAGGCAGGGAGACAAACCCCTGAAGATACAGTTGCAAGGCATTGGTCTAGGATCAGCTTACCCTCTCCTAATCCTAACCTAAACCATTAAGGGGAAAAAGTCTAAACTGACCTGAGGTCAGTTTCTGCAGGCAACATCCTACTAATCTGAGATAAACACTGCATACCCTGCCAACAGTTCTTCCCTGTGGATCCCAGAGAGAGAGAGAGAGAGAGAGAGAGAGAGAGAGAGAGAGAGAGAGAGAGAGAGAGAGAGAGAGAGAGAGAGAGAGAGAAGAGAGAGAGAGAGAGAGAGAGAGAGAGAGAGAGAGAGAGAGAGAGAGAGAGAGAGAGAGAGAGAGAGAGAGAGAGAGAGAGAGAGAGAGAATAAAGGAAAGGAGAGAGAAGCCAGCTGAACGAGCGTTGCAAGCTTCAAAAGTATTTTGATAGGCCTGATGCAGAAACCACCCTGCAACCCAGATTAATAAAATATAACAGAGGAAGGAGCTGAGAGAGCAGATAAGTGGAGTGGCTGCCAGCACACAGCAGTGTGGGCTATACATCTATACTGTTAATGTGGGAGAATACACACACATATGCACGTAGGCACACACACGGAGACACACACATGCATTAATGCAGTAACAAGCACACATAGGCCCCCAGTAACGAGGACACGTCTTCTCTCCATTTTCCTCCATCCCTCTATTCCAAACTAAACGGTTACCTCAGGGGAGGCTTTACCTGGCAGATGACGAAACTCGACATCTATGTGATAATAATAACTCAACTCCCCCCTCCTAAACATTTTCTGTTGATCCTCCCATTTTCTCCTCCCTCACTCTCTCTTGTTATCTCTCTTTTTATTTCGCGGCTCTCTTCCTCTCTCTCTCTCTTGTCTTCATATGTATCTCTTCTTTATCTCCCTCCCTCGCTCCCACCCACCCATCCTCCCTCCATCCTCCCTCCATCCTCCACCCATCCTCCATCCTCCCTCCCTCCATCCTCCATCCATCCTCCACCCATTATCCATCCTCCCTCCATCCTCCCTCCATCCTTCACCCATCCTCCCTCCATCCTCCCTCCATCCTTCACCCATCCTCCCTCCATCCTCCCTCCATCTTCCCCCCATCCTCCCTCTGCTCTCCTATAAGACATATGCATTAGCCTAATAATTCAATTGATTATGATCCATTACTCCCAAGTGGCCTAGTGGTCTAAGACACTGCATCTCAGTGCCAGAGGCGTCACTACAGGCAACCTGCTTTGAATCCAGACTGTATCACAACCGTCCGTGATTGGGAGTCCTATAGGGCGGCGCACAAATGGCCCAGCGTCGTCCGAGTTTGGCCGGTGTAGGCCGTCATTGTAAATAACTTAAGTGCCTAGTTAAATAAAGGTAAAATACAAAATAAAATGACTTACATGCTTCTGGCATATAGAAGTCTTTCTTCGCTGTACCCTAACCCTGCAGTAATCATGTGGGTAGCAGTTCCGTACAGTTAATATGGCGAGGGATAATATCCACAGGGTTTATAATGAGATTAGTGCTTCATGGCTCAACAAGGCGGCTGATTACAATGATTATTAAACTGCCAGAAACCTCTGACACATAGTTTATCAGGATGTGGAAGTAGGAGCTAGAGCCAGCCTTTTGTTGTGTTTCACAGTGGAAGGGAGCACAAAGGCTGTGAAGCCATTGGAGATTAGAGGTGGGCGGGTGAGTTAGCTAATGAAATAATGGATATAATGAAAAGATGGTGTTTTTTCTACTCTAAACTCGACGTCAAGAGTCCTCATGTCAACCTAAGATGTTTGGTCTCATGATCTCGGGAATGCTTTAGGTACTTTAGATTTGCCAGTTGGTCTGAGATTTGATTTGATCATTAGCACTTTTTTATTGTCCTAGTTGGTTATTAGCAGTTCCTGCCTGCCTCAGGCAAGATTCAAACCATCCAAACGTTTAACACCCTCCTTTCTACTGCTTCTCTAAGCCCTACTGTCATTAAGCCAAGGGAAGACATTTCATCACAGAGTTATGAGACACTGTAGCTGAAGAAAAATCTTTTTTGGAGGGGCTCCAAACTAAGTAGCCCTCAGACTGAACTTGACAAAAGCCTCCCATTTCTGTTGACTTCTCCTCTCCCTCTCTTCTCCTCTTCTTCTCTTTCCTCTCAAGAGAAACTCTTTTGATTATCTTCCCCAGAACAGAGCGGAGCATGGGAAGGAGGGAGGGAGAGGAGAGAGGACAGAGGGGAGAGAGAGAGAGAGAGAGAGAGAGAGAGAGAGAGAGAGAGAGAGAGAGAGAGAGAGAGAGAGAGAGAGAGGAGGAAAGAAATAGGGGGAGGGAGTGAGGGAGGTAGTAGGGTGTCCTAGAGCAGTATTGTTAGTGTGCATAATGAAAGAGAGAAAGCAGCAGAGCGTGTCCAGAAGGCTAGAGAGAACAGCTGCCATAGCAGATATACCTCTTCTGACTTTAGCAGACACACACACACAACACAACTCTCATAGGCTGATGAGGCAATGCCGCATTTCTCAAGAAACCGACACAGCAGACAGACAAACTACCTCAAAAAATCCTCCAATGGCTATCTGAGTTTCTGGTGATCTGGGCTGAGTGTGGGGCGGTCTGGCAGGGAGGTGGCAGACAGAGAGTGATGTCTTAAGTCGCCGAAACAGATCTCTGGCTTAGTGAACTTATCTCCAGGTATCGATTGCTCTTTTAACGTTGCGAGTGGGGATGGCGGTAGGCTGCGCACGCACACACACGCCTAGACTGGATATGTATGTCAGAACATGGGGAGACTCTCTCTCTCTTATATATAAATACAATTGAGATTATATTTGATTTGACCTACAGGTCATAAAAACCTTACACACAGCACTGTATATCTCTCTTCTTACTCTCTCCATCCCCCTCTCTCCCTCTCTCTTCCCTCTAACTATCTGTATAGCTGTCATGCTAGGGTCAAGTTCATCATCTAGCTGTTATTCCTTTATAATTAGCCCGGGCTGGTTCCCGTAGAGAAGGCGTCCATCTTGTCCTGAGCAGTCAGAGCTAGAGAGCAGCTAGCCCTGTGGAGATGGGCTGTAATGAGATAACTCTGTCTAGCATGGCCGTGTCCTCTCCTCACGGCCCTACACACACACACACACACACACACACACACATAGATAGATAGATAGATAGATAGGTACTTTATTGATACCCGTGGGGAAATTACTTTGTCAAGCAGCTACGAAAAACACAGGGCAGGTGCAAAATACTGACTCCACGGTTCCACAGCTCAGGGCCAAATTGTTTTGGCTCTGCTGCCCTCTCCATAGAAGGGTAATGGAGAGCCTTGTGGAGAGTGGCCCCGACCAAGACCACAATATGGTCGAAATATAGGAGCTGGCACTAGTTTAATAAATAACTTGGTAGAGTAGGAAAAGGTGGGTGGATATTGTTCTCTTTCTGCCCTTTGTTCAGCATTCTGTGCTTTGTGGATGAGGATAAAATACTGTTATAAATAATGTTATACAGGATGCTAAGATTGAGACACTACACTGTGAATTTTCAATTCCAATGAACAGCACTACTATGAGGGTTAGTGGTTGGATTAATACAGTCAATATGCTCACCAGTGTTCTATACTAAAAGTGCATCAGTCCTTTGTGTATGTTTTTTTTCCCCTCGCTAAGCTGGTGGATTCTCACTCCATACTGTCAGGGACAGGGTTGTTAATCAACGATCTTAAGAACACATGAATGCCATCACGCTCTACAGACATAGCTGGGAACAATAGAGATGATATTGGCTTTATGTTCAACACTGATCACGGATGAAAGCTCTCTGCTTGTATCACTGTGACTCATTCGACAGATAACAATGAAGTGCAGAGGAGAAAAAAACACACTTCCATCTCTCCATCCGTCTATTGGAGAGTTTTGGGCGATTTTCTGAAAAGTTCCAGTGTCCAAAAACAAATATATTTTCTAAATGTTTTTGCAGTTGTAGTTTGCAGTCTGAAAGTGAAAGTACAGGCTGTAAGGCGTTTTTATTCCTTCCTTCCCACGCAAGGAACTACAATTAAGGTTTCTTTATTGACTGAAAAGGAAGGGACCTTGAAAACATTTTTTGGGGGAATAAAAGGTATGAGATGAACATTAATGGTGACGACCATTAAGACTTTATCAAGACACTTATTAGCCCACCGGAGGATTCATAGAGGACAATGGAGGTGACCTGGGTAGTGGGAGGCATTATGTATCGTGTTCCACCACTCTGGGCTCTGTTTTAACAAACCTAACACAATGGTAAATCTAAGCGCAGGCTGTAGCGATATAGGTTCAGGGGTGTGTCAGAATTATCTTTGCTATTTGCACTTGCTGGTCGTTGGAGCACAAGAGCTGGGTTTTAATGAATCAACAAGTTGTGGGTGTGTCGAGGCTTGGCCCCTCCCTGGTACATCAGAACGTGCACCATGGCGAAATATGTGGTTGCTTCAAGTTGTGTATTCACGGTCTTTTATATATTGCCTTGGAATCAACTCCAATTCCAATGTTAGTCTGTTATAGTTTATTAAATGGCTTACAGAAACTAAATCACAAAATGTAGACCAATCTTTGCTAAATACGTTAACTTGAACCCATTTGCAGTCCAAATTGTTGTAATTGCATAGTTTCAATAGCTTTCTCATTGATAATGTCAGGCTCTGGCCATAGAGAAGCCTATTTGCTTCTCTATGTAGCCATGGTCAGAGTCTGACAGGTCTATTCTTTCGGTATCTGGTGGTGGTTTGTGTTGGATCCCTAATTAGAGGCAGCTGCTGCGCATTGTCTCTAATTAGGGATCCTACATAGGTTTGTAGGTTCCACACCGGGGTGTGGGTTATTATTTCGCAAGTCACGGTGAACGTAAGTGTGCATTGTTGTTACGTTGTTGATATAGTGTTTGTTTGTTCAGTAGTTCGTCATTTGTGTTTTATTATACATAGTATATATATATATATATATATATATATATATATATATATATATATATATATATATATATATATATATATATATAAATATTACATAGTATAATAAATATGTCGAACTACTATCCCTGCGCTGCGTTTTGGTCTCCCGCTGCACCCTCTTGTGACAGATATAGGGGTTAGGCCTACTGTAAATTGCATGTATGGCTGAGCATGGAGATGCCAAACATTGTTAATAAGCAAGATTAAATTAATTATCATTATTGATAAGGCCTGAAAAGAGATCTAATAATTCTAATAAAATTCTAAATAAAACTAAACAACAAATAGGCTATGTCACACTTACAGGCACCATCATTTCTCCCAGTGGGAATATAATATTAAAACAACGCAGATTGTGGAGGGTTTTACGCACATCCAAACTTTTCACAGTTAGCTGGACAAATATCCAATATAAATAGAAAGTTAGAACATCTACTTACCCTTATGCTCTCCCAGATAGGCCTATGTTTTATGAACATAATAGGAACCATCTTACAGATCAAATACGAGGTTCAACGGTATTAACTGAGCTTCTCATCTCTTGTTTCATGATGGACAAGGATGCATAGTCTACATCATGGAGGGGGTTTCTAAATACTGTATGAAGTATTCAGGCACCAAAAGCACATTAGGCTGCTCTTGTTCCATGTGCCTATGGACAGTGTGCGTCACAGCTGGATAGGCTGCATTTCCACTGTCAAAATTCATGCCACCAAAACCAGCTTTTGGTTGGTCTTAAATATCTGTATCAACGCTGTCTGAAATTAGCACTTTGGATCATGTATTTAAGGACACACCTCAAATATTTCCATATTCCAAATATTTTGACACTTTGGTTGCATGTACACGTTGGTTGCATTGTGCATGTGTAATGTCCCTGTCCTGAAGCAGACCTAGGACATGTGTGGCTTCCTGTAACACACTCTGGAGGCAGCGTATAAAATGGACTACTAGGTTGCGTCCCAAATTGAACCCTATTCCCTATATAGTGCACTACTTTTGACCAGGGCCTGTAGGTGCACTATATAGGTAATCAGAAGTGGAGAGTGGTGGGACACAATGGTCCTCGGAAGCTGCAGGGTTGCCAATGTACGTTACTTCCTTCATATGAGAGACTGATTGAGACATAAAGATGTCTTTTGATATCTGTCCCACAAAATGTACAAAGACTTGTTGAGGCTATTTGTCAAAATTTACTTCAGCTGCTCGTTTAAAACTGAGTCACAGCAACTGAAATTCGATATTCTCCGCCAATAACAGTCCCTAAATGTGTTACTTTACAGTGCATTGTCACAATGACTTACAGTACTAGAGCGGATGTTGTTGGTAGGCAACAACAGAACAGGACGTTCTAGATAAGAGAGGCACTCAGTCTGAGTTGAGATGATGAAAGAGACACTAGTCTGTTTGATATCTTGCATGCATTCTGAGTCAATCCCTCCATGGTGATTGACTGTGTTCCCTTTCTATTTCTCTCTCATTTTCTTCCTGGTCCATCATCAGTCGTCACCATAGATATCAGTATCATGTTTTAGGAAATATCTGCAGCATGCCTACACGTACACTCTGTCCCCATAGGAGAACCCTTTAAAGAACCCTTTTTGGTTCCAAGCAGAACTATTTTGGGAACTCAAAAAGGTTCTGCCTGCAACCAAAATGGGTTCTTCAAAGGGTTCTCCTATGGGGACAGCCGAAGAAACCTTTTAGGTTCTAGATAGCACCTTTACTTCTAAGAGTGTAGGAATAAAACTATGCAAACTCATCTAGTCGCCTCTAGACCGAATTAAGTGACAACACACCGTCTGAAGTGGGCTGCTTCATAAGTCAGTGCTCGACATGAGACAAAGCATTCGTCCTAAATTACAGCCTATTCCCTATATAGTGCACTACTTTATAGGGAATGCACTATATAGGGAATATGGGGCCATTTTGGGACAGAACCAGAATGTCCTTTAGATGACTGTGGAGACAATAGAGGGTGTGGAGACTCAAGCTGAACAGAACAGAACAGAAGAACTGGTATGGGATGCAGTCTGCACGGTGTAGCGTGTGATTGCTGCTACAGGCACAGTTCCTTATTGTCCTCCTTCTCCGGGATCTGCAATGCACCACAGTCTGGGTGTGCATGTGTGTCTGGGTATGTGTATGAGAGGAGAAACAAGAGAGATAGGTAGGGAGAGGGGAGAAATGGAGTGATGGAGGGAGGGAGAGATAGATGGAGAGAGAGAAGTAGGGGAGAAATGGAGAGAAAAAAGAGAGGGAATGAGAGATAATGAGAAGATAAAGGAGAGAGGGAGTGGGGAAGAGAGAGGGAGAGGAGGAGAGGGAGGAAGGGGTAGAGCTAGGCAGTGTGTGAGCAGGAAGGTGCTCTCTCCATCAGCATGAGTTTCTGTCAGTCAGAGAGCACGTCAATAACACCTGAACACTCGAGGGAGGGAGGTATACACAAACACACAAACACACACACACACATTGGGGGTCAGTGGAGGGGTCATCCAAGTGTCCAATCTCATGCTGCTGAGAAAGGTTAGATCCTCTGGCAGGGTTCCGTGGGGAAGGATCGTTAATAAGTGCAAAACATAATAAACACACCGGCCAGTGTGTGTGTGTGTGTGCGTGTGCTTGTATGTGTGTGTGTGTGTGTGTCTACATGGAATATCTCCAAGATTGGTGCATTTTCCCTAGATCGCTCTGAAACCTCACTACTGAATTAGGCTCTTCCTCTCCATCAAGACAAAAGACGCTGGATTGATTTTCCGCCTGTTTCGGTAAGGAGGGGGATCGGGCCTATCGGCTCAGCGCAGCTCCTCTAAGTTGCATTTGATTGGTATGGATCCCTGGCCCCTGTTGCGGCCATGTCAAGGCCACCGTGGATGGTCGGACTCAATGCCCTCCAAAAGAGTGCAGATGAGCTGCATAGTGAACTACTACAAGGAATAGAAGTGTGCTCCACTGACATACACTGACTTAAACTACCTCGTCTTTCAATCTCTCGCTCGCTCGCTAGCACAAACACACCCACAAATACACAAACGGTCTGTAACTTTATCTAATAAAAGCCCTAACCTTGCTATTCCAGACAGTATGTACTATAAGAGTCTGTAGCCGAAGAAGATAGAACAACATAGGTCTACAACATCATCAACATCAATGCCCAGCAGAAAACACATTCACCCCTCTGGTCTCGTCATTATTAGCCTCTGTTGAACTCCAGAGGGGCAGAAATCGATACCAACACAACATGTTGCTTCTCCGTGTAGTCAGCTTGAAAGCATCACGTCAAGTTTCCCCAGTTCTGTTGAAGACGAGATACTAGATGTAAACAATATCAACAGCCCATTGGCAATTTATCTTGTGCCTCTCGGCATTGAAAAATCAGCAGCAGTCAATAGACAGAAGATTTACTGAACTCTAGTAAGTAGTCTGGTAAAGTGCAGTTTGTCAGGCCTGCTCTCTGCTCCATGCCCTTCTACATTCATCTCAATCAAGTGGGCAGTGACATTTTTCTCTATTAAGGGCGGTTAATGTCTAAAATGCTGGTGAAGTACTATGTTACCAGTGTCTTTAGTATTCATCAGGGCTAAAATGATCATTGTAGGACTTGAACCAGAAATCTTGTGTTCATCAGCCCAATACCTTAGCTATCACTGCCAAGAGGTCCAAACCCTCAGCGAGAAGCTGCAGATGTTGTACTATACTGAACAAAAATATAAATGCAACATGCTAAAATGTCAGTTTACTGTTCATATAAAGAAATCAGTCAATTGAAATAAATTAATTAGACCCTAATTTATGGATTTCATATGACTGGGCAGGGGTGCAGCCATGGACATTCCTGTAGTCAGCTTCATGACATGCCACACCTGTCAGATGGATGATTACCTTGGCAAAGGATAAATCCTTACTAACAGGAATGTAAACAGGGATCTTTTATTTCAGTTCATGAAACCAACATTTTACAAAACTTGAATTGTTTTCGCCCACTTATGATCTTCAGGGGCCGAGAGGGACAAAACAGTCAAATAAGCACAACACTCATAAAAACAAGTTTAAAGCATCAAGCTAAAAGTTGCTTACCATCTGCAGCAAGCACAAAGCTTTGTACACTATGTTAGGAGAAGTGGATGGATACCCCATGGCACCACTAGTTAAATAGCTGAACTACATAACATACACTGGGGGCCAAAAGTTTGGAATATTACTCATTCAAGGGTTTTTCTTTATTTCCACTATTTTTTACATTGTAGAATAAAAGTGAAGACATCAAAACTATGACATAACACATATGGAATCATGTAGTAACCAAAATATTGTTAAAACAAATCAATGTATATTTTATACTTGAGATTCTTCAAATAGCCACCCTTTGCCTTGATGACAGCTTTGCACACTCTTGGCATTCTCTCAACCAGCTTCACCTGGAATGCTTTTCCATCAGTCTTGAAGGAGTTCCCACATATGCTGAGCACTTGTTGGCTGCTTTTCCTTCACTGTGGTCCGACTGATCCCAAAACATCTAAAATTGGTTGAGTTTGGAACCAAAAATCTCAAATTTGGACTCCAGACCAAAGGACAAATTTCCAAGGGTCTAATGTCCATTGCTCATGTTTCTTGGCCTAAGCAAGTCTCTTCTTATTATTGGTGTCCTTTAGTAGTGGTTTCTTTGCAGCAATTCAACCATGAAGGCCTGATTCACACAGTATCCTCTGAACAGTTGATGTTGAAATGTGTCTGTTACTTGAACTCTGTGAAGCATTTATTTGGGCTGCAATCTGAGGCTGGTAACTCTAATGAACTTATCCTCTGCAGCAGAGGTATTTCTGGGTCTTCCATTCCTGTGGCGGTCCTCATGAAGCTGGTTGAGATAATGCCATGAGCGTGCAAAGCTGTCATCAAGGCAAAGGGTGGCTACTTTGAAGAAGTAACACTTTTTTGGTTACTACATGATTCCATATGTGTTATGTCATAGTTTTGATGTCTTCACTTTTATTCTACAATGTCAAAAATAGTGCAAATAAAGAAAAACCCTTGAATGAGTAATATTCCAAACTTTTGGCCCCCAGTGTATATAAAATGATGTACACATAATAATGTACAGAATAGATAAATGCAGTATGGCCATTAGCAGGTGAAGGAAGCAGGATAAGTTAAGTTAATTAGAGAGCACTAGTATTAGTATTAGTAGTATTAATTATTTCAGTGAGAGCCAGTAAAGGGAACTATCACTAGAGGGCATAGCATGTGTAACCCTACGCACTCTGTGGGAGGACTGCTCTCAGAGAGGATGGATCAGGGCTCATGGAGGACACTAGGGGGAAACAAGATGGGGCAAAAACGTAAATAATTTCAGTAACTACTTCATGTACCCTTGTAATCAAAGCTTAATGAATGTTCAAGATGTCCTCTGTTAAGTAGGGGGAGAAAGACGTAGGATACAGTGCGTATGATGAGGGAGTGGTGTGGGGCTCGAAGTTGAAGCTGATGTTGTGGAGCAGTGTGTGTGTGTGTGTGTGTGTGTGTGTGTGTGTGTGTGTGTGTGTGTGTGTGTGTGTGTGTGTGTGTGTGTGTGTGTCTGTGTCTGTGTGTGTGTGTGTGTGTGTGTGTGTGTGTGTGTGTGTGTGTGTGTGTGTGTGTGTGTGTGTGTGTGTGTGTGTGTGTGTGTGTGTATGCGTCCGTGCTCTACTCACCATTAAAGTTGACCGCTCTGATATGGCTGAGAAGTTCCTTGCCGTCGATGTTGGCCATCTTTGGGCACAGGCCTGGGTATCCATAGCAGAGTTCACGGTGCATCCGGTGCAGGGCATGGGCCATAGCATACACAGCATCCATCACAAACTGCACCTTGCCCTCCTGCTCGTAGCTCGAGTCTCGACCAACCTTCTCCAGACCTGGGAGGGAGGAGAGAGACAGACGGACAGTCAGCTACAGTGTGGAGGGAAACATCCAAGTGTCCATATGGCAAAGATGCTAAATGTATAACATTACATTATAATGGCATTTTCGTATTTTGAAAAAACACTGACCCCCTGCTTTCACACAAACACAAACAGCTGGGCATGTTGTTTTATTCAGTTGAGCACACACACAGTGACGCACACACACTGACACACACACACACACACTGACACACACAGGCAAGCACACAAGTGCGCACACACACATACACACTCATTTTCTTTCTAATGCAGTTGAATATGTGCTTATGTAACTGATAGCATCATTAGCATAATTAGCTAATAAAGAGGCGAAAGCACAAACTCCTTCATGCATAAACATGAAAATCTCTAATTGATTATGATGCCTTTCTACTGTTTTCATCAAAGTTATTAAAGTGGAACACCAACAGAAAATGGAAAAGGGGTGGATTTTCAGAAGCAACTAATTTTTATTGAATTCTTTCAGCTTTTAACTCAGCTTTTTTCCTCAGTACAAGCCTTCAGGCAAAAAAAGCAAAAACATTGAAAATAAAAAACATGCCCAGGCTAGGTGAATTAACAAGTCTTCAATCAATAGGCGTGTCTGTGTGGAAAGAATAGGCTCAGGAGAAGGAAATCCAATTCAATTTTATAGAGGCTTCCACACAGCAGGCAAGTCTCACGTGAAGGTGATGCATTAGTAGGAATAGGACACACACACACACACACACACCTGGTTATTGTGAAGGATACAGTCCGAGCTACAGTAACAAGGGATGGATGCTGACTTCACAAGAGACCAAACAACTAAGAAAGACTTTGTGGTCCCACTGAGGCCATCATTGAAATCAGTCCCAATAGTTAAAAGCCACTCAAATCGACAGTACTCAAATCAGAAGGTCCGGAGCCATCCACTCCTTCACTAGGTAATCCCACCAGGTTTAGGCACTAACTAATGGGGGACTGACTCAGTTTATCCCAAATAGGCTATGTGAGCTTATCCTATCAAAGAGAGCTCCCAGTGCCTTGAGCTTATAACATGAATAAAGAAGCAGTACTCTGACACAAACCAGGCCAGCAAAGAAACACTGGGGACAGGCGCTGAGCCATCAGACTCCATCTGAATCCTATCCTGGCTTTGACTTGACACACTGGAGAGATGCCTACTGTATCACTAATAAGCCCCAGACAAACAGCAGAAACCCTAGTCACACACACACACACACACACACACACACACACACACACACACACACACAGCAGGCTTACGGTCCAGCTAACCATATAATCCCCCTGTTGATCTCCTCATGAAGAAAATGGCATTCATCTCAACTCAGTCCCAAGATAAGACAACATAGGGTGCATCCTATTCCCTATATAGTGTACCCATAGGTCTCTGGTCAAAGGTAGTGCACTATATAGGGAATAGGGTGCCATTTCAGACGCAGGCATGGAGGACAAGATACCTTCTGCATTCCGTCTACTGTCTTACAGAGGAGGGTTGGTGCAGCTACTGTCATTACAGAAAACGATATTGTTATATTTCCTTCAATTGCATCATTACAGTTGACTCCCTCCCTAGCTGACTGGCTGGAAGGGTGAAGTGCAGCAGTTGTCATGTTTACAGTCTGTCTGTCTGTCCCTGTCGGACCCAGCCATGTCACACACAGGAGATCCAACATTGTCATACACGCGTATGCACGCATGCACATACGCACACACACACACACACACACACACACACACACACACACACACACACACACACACACACACACACACACTCTCTACTGTATCTCTCTCTCTTTCACACACACTGCAGCCATTTCCTTCCCCCCTCACAATCACAGACAGCTCAGACGATGGCAGCCACAGCCCTTGCTAAATTAAATTTGCCCGTTCTGCTGTGCTTTAATAATCTGGGAGAACACAGGCGGAAGTCAGGGAGAATTTGCATAGCTCATTGTGACTGTGTAATAATAAGGCTGCCTGTAGAAGCAGATATTTGTTCTCTTACACACACACACACACACCATCACGCACACACGCTTAAACAGCAGGCTAGCATTTACCATAGACTTCCAGTCATTGTGCTAATGCAATTTCCTTCAAACTGCACAAAGAGACATAACAATGGTATCCGCAAGTTTATCTGACTCTGAATCCTGAAGTATCCCTTTAACTCTGCAAACCCACAGCAATCACAACACCACAGTCCACAAAGAAAAGCAGGGAGTCTCATATCTGCAGTGCTCTGAGATGAGTGTCCAATTAGAAAAGAAACGTATACAAACAATATACCTGGTTTGTCATCAGCAACCAATCAATGTCTTTATAAGTGAAGCAGCTCAACCTGTATCCAATACAATGCTGCCACCAGCACTCTCTCTGCAAAAGCAACCATCAGGCACTGCATCTCAGTGCAAGAGGCATCACTACAGTCCCTGGTTCGAATCCAGGCTGTATCACATCCAGCCGTGATTGTTAGTCCCATAGGGTGGTGCACAATTTGCCCAGCGTCGTCCGGGTTTGGCTGGGGTAGGCCGGCATTGTAAATAAGAATTTGTTCTTAACTGATTTGCCTAGTTAAATAAAGGTGAAATGAAATAAAAATAAAAGATACCACAAAGCAAACAGTACAGGACAGCACATACATCACCCACACCCACACATATCAGAACATAAATCACACACACCCACACATATCAGAACATAAATCACCCACACATATCAGAACATAAATCACCCACACACACGTCAGCACATAAATTACACACATATATCACGACATAAATCACACACACCCACACCCACACATATCAGAACATAAATCACCCACACCCACATATCAGGACATAAATCACACACACCCACACCCACACCCACACATATCAGAACATAAATCACCCACACACACATATAAGGACATAAATCACCCACACATATAAAAAACACTGGAAGTGTTTTAAAAGATAGGCAGAGATCCAACAGTCTGAGTGGTTTAAAAGGCTAATGCTACTATGGTAATATGCTAAGTGCTGGGATTTATCTGTAGGGAATAATATGGCACCTTAAGCAGTGATTGATGGCAACACGGCTGACAGACGACCTAATGATTTGAACAAGCTTCTCAATTAAATGTCAATTAGGATAGTAAATTCAATCTCTCTCTCTCTCTCTCTCTCTCTCTCTCTCTCTCTCTCTCTCTCTCTCTCTCTCTCTCTCTCTCTCTCTCTCTCTCTCTCTCTCTCTCTCTCTCTCTCTCTCTCTCTCTCTCTCTCTCTCTCTCTCTCTCTGTCTTGCTCCGTCTCTCTCTCTCTCTCTCGCTCTCTCTCTGTCTTACTCTCTTCACAGCACAGAGCCTTTCCATTTTTCTTTCTGTTCAACACTTTCCCCAATTTATAAAGATGTACATTACATACGTTATGTTATAATTAAAAAGGGAAAGTATTTTATAATAATTACAAAAAAACACCACATGCTTTGATTCAGATGGTGATGCATATATTAGCATAAAGGCATAAGGTTAACACAGCATTCATTCATCACACACATCCTGAACACGTCAGGATCCTGCTGACGAGATGAGAGAACATGCCCTGGGTACTGCTGCCATTCACACATACACACACAAACACGTATACACACACACATAAACAATCATGCATGCACAGACACACTTTACAGACACAAACACACACACACACACACACACACACATACACACACAAATGTACGCTCAAACATGATGTACACCGTACACTCATAAATACTTGCATGTATACATGGGCTCACTGACTGACACATGTGGACTATAGTAATGTGCTGTACATCTCCAGCCCTAAACCATCACCTGACGCACGCACACACACACACACACACACACACACACACACACACACACACTCCACTGCATTAATGAACAACTTACAGCCTTTTTTTACATCTTTTCGCTTTCCCTGAAAAAGTAAAGCGCCTATCCGCCAAGACGGACATGAATAATCAATAGGCCAAAATTATACAGATGCTGACAACAGTGATCTTGAGCCAAGCATTAAACCATGGTATGAGCATTCTTCATCACAGTCAACACCAGTAAAGACAGTTCAAACCCGACTCTTAAGAACTCATCAGAGGGAGGAAAAGTCCCTGTGACTTAGTGTAGAGAGAAAGAGAAAAACAATGAATGACTCAGACATTACCAGTGGCAAAGTTAATTAATATTGTAACCCCTCAGACAGGCTTTGCGGAAGACAGAAAGCGAGAGAGAGAAAGAGAGAACGACAGAGAGAAGCAGGAATGTTAAGATGAGAGAGTGAGAAAGAGAGAAAGAGGAAAGAGAGTGGAGGAGAGGAGAGGAGCGAGAGGAGGAGGGGGAAGTTATCACCGGAGAGAGGTGCTATTGTTAAAAGTAACGGTTGTTCCCCCTCACTCATGTCACAGGCCCTGCACAAGCGTGCTGTGTTTGTGTGTGTGTCTGTGCGCACCTGAGACTCTGATATCAATCTAACAGATACAAGCCCAGTGGAGCAGCCAGGCGCAGACAGACACACACACAGGTGTGCAGCCAAGCCAGGTCCTCTGTGGGCTGCCAGTTGTCCCTGTTGTGACTAATGAAGCTGTGTTTAGTTTAATGAAGATCAGACAGGTCACATGGTGCTAGCACAGCTGTTCACCTGGAGAGAACTGGCAGAGGGAGCTCTCTCGCTCTCTGTTCTTCCAGTCTCTTTCTCCCTGTGTGTGTCAGCAGCAGTAGAGAAGCCAGGCTGATAGGAGAGTGGTGTTGGTGGCAGCGGTGGTCTTCTAGTATAGAATGATTATTCAGAGGTAACACTGATGGATGGATGTCCTGTTGAACACACTGTGATAGCCCTGCCTGCTGCAGTCAGCTCTTCTCCCCATCTATGACGAGAGCAATGTACACACACACATACAAGAGCTCACACACACAGATACACACACTCACTGCCTGCTACCAAAATAAGTGGTCTGCCATCTATGACTAAGCCAACACAAGCACAACTCTAGTGAGAAAGAGTTTAAACCAGAGCCCCATGTCATTCATTGAGGGCATACAATATGGGCTGGCAGATGTGATCACTGGACTAAACGAGGAGAAGGCCGAAAACAGAGCCTGGGTCTCAATTAGAGAGCCCTAGCAGATGGCAGGGTCACTGTGATTGCGAAAGAGCACTGATGATCCTCTGCTCATAACTTGCTGGTTCAAGGATTGTTTATTATACTACAAACAGGGGCTTAGTGGAGAACTGTGGCAGTGCTGCCCTCCACACAAACACCCACTGAGAGGTAAGAGTACTTTATCCTTTATCCAGCCTCACAGAGGTGAACCAACAAATATGTTCCATTTCTATCTGTCTACCAACCTTTCCTGCACCCTAATTCCAGGTTGTTTGTTAGTGCAAGCGTGCTTGCTTATGTGCTGCCTGTCTGCCTCCATGTGTTCTCCCTCCCTGCCTGGCTGTCCTGTGCCCTAATTCCAGCGTGTGGACCCCTGCTTCATTGCCTCTGTCAGAGCCAATCCCGTTTACTGGTGAGCGGATTCGTTTAGGCCCCTGTGAGGAAATCACCCCGCGCAGGAACAACCGGGTGATAAATTGACGGATCAGGCAGCTTTAGCTCTCAGACAGCTGACGGCTCCAGCCTTCAGACCATCACACACACACAAACACACACACAGGAGTAAAGAAAGTGAGATGTTACTCCCCAGTGCTTCTGTGAGCAGTATTTTGATATAGAATCAACCACTCTAAAATAGACTTGTGTTCCCTCTTTTCTCAGGCAAGACTCTGATGAACATCCAGGACATTTCAGGCAGAGATTCTCAACATGGTGTGTGTGTGTGTGTGTGTGTGTGTGTGTGTGTGTGTGTGTGTGTGTGTGTGTGTGTGTGTGTGTGTGTGTGTGTGTGTGTGTGTGTGTGTGTGTGTGTGTGTGTGTGTGTGTGTGTGTGTGTGTGTGTGTGTGCGTGCGTGCGTGCGTGCGTGCGTGCGTGCGTGCGTGCGTGCGTGCGTGTGTGTGTGTGTGTGCGTTGTAAATACAACCGCTGATTGAGGTCTATAGGGTTGTGTCTGAGGGTGATACTCATTAGTTCACTGTATTCATGTATTCTCAGCAGAGACAAAAGAGGGGTGAAGAGGGCTCACACACACACACACACACTCTGCTAGCTGTCACGACAATGACTTCAAACAGCAGGATCGAGCCGAGGCAGCTGATTGGTTTCCGTGTTGATGATGCGAAGGTCGTGAACTCTCGCACTAGAAATTAATCGACTCTGACACTCTGCGCCACTACAGGGCTCTCCATACACAGACACACCAGAGAGAGAGAGAGAGAGAGAGAGAGAGCGAGATAGAGAGAGAGAGGGCATGTTCCAGCTTTCCACACAAGCTCAAAGAGAACCACCTGGATTAAAAGTGTTGCACTAGACAAACAAGCACACACACACAGTCACACTGATGTCCAGAGGTGCTGCTGACTCAGTTGTTTGTGTATGATTGTCCTGCTGCCTGCGACAGGTGCCGATAAAACCGCTCACACTGTTTAAAACTACAATAACACAGCACATGACCATTCAGCCTGATACTCGCTACAAACACTAACACAACTTATTCCACATATAGAGGGGAGGAGAGAGAAATAGACATAAAGGTTAAAGAAAGAGAAAAAGAAAGAGAGAGCGAGAACAGTGGATCAACATAGAGACAGAAAGCAGAGAAAGAGCAGCAAGATTTGTGACATGTTGCCACAAGAAAAGGGCAACCAACCCATATTTATGTTTATTTATTTTCCCATTTATACTTTAACTATTTGCACATTGTTACAACACTGTATATATACTGTACATAATATGACATTTGAAATGTCTTTATTCTTTTGGATGTTTACTGGTAATTTAAATTGTTTATTTCACTTTTGTTTATTATCTATTTCACTTGCTTTGGCAATGTAAACACATATTTCCCATGCCAATAAAGGAAAGAGATAGTGAGAGAGAAGAGAGAGAGAGAAAATATAAGAGTGAGACAGAATAGAGACAGTGACAGAGAAGATAGAGAGAGAGAGAGAGAGAGAAAGAGAGAGAGAGAGAGAGAGAGAGAGAGAGAGAGAGAGAGAGAGAGAGAGAGAGAGAACAGAGAGAGTGAGAGAGAAGAGAGAGGGAGTTACAGAGAAGAGAGTGAGAGAGAGAGAGAGAGAGAGAGAGAGAGAGAGAGAGAAAGAGCGATAAAGAGAGAGAAAGAGAGAGAGACAGAGATAGAGATAAGATAGAGAGTGACAGAGAAAACAGAGCGAGAGAGAGAGAGAGAGAGAGAGAGAGAGCAGTATTGTAACCTATTCCCAAATTTCGTAAAAAAAAATGTTTTGAAGCATTTAAAAAGTTATCCTTAATGGATAAAACGATAATAAATATATTCATATTTCATCAAATCATTGATTAAAATACACTGTTTTGCAATGAAGGTCTACAGCAGCCTCAACAGCACCCTCTGGGGTAGCACCGTGGTTTAGCCGGAGGACAGCCAGCTTCCGTCCTCCTCTGGGTATATTAACTTCAATACAAAACCTAGGAGGCTCATGGTTCTCACTCCCTTCCATAGACTTACACAGTAATTACAAACTTCTGGAGGACGTCCTCCAACCTATAAGAGCTTGTGCAGCATGAACTGACATGTTGTCCACCCAATCAAAGGATCAGAGAATTAATCTAGTACTGAAAGCATAAGCTACAGCTAGCTATCACTGCAGTGCATAAAATGTGGTGGGTAGTTGACTCAACGAGAGAGGAAGACAATAGTTTTGAAGAAATTCATTGCTTAAAAAATGAAGGACAAACACTTACTTAGCTAGCAAATGCAGCTAGCTAGTTCAGCCTACTCAAACCCCTGGCTCAAACAGAGGGCTGCTATGTTAGCTATTTGGCTATGACTATCCAACGCAAAACTGGAACTCTTTCAAGTCATGGTAAACTTTTAGTTTTACTAATTAATTGCCACCGGGGCTCACCGGTGTAACTGCTAAACTGCTTACTGATTATACACTGTAAAGTTACTGCATGATTGTAGCGGGTTTGTTTACTAACGTGTTAGTTCTATTAGCTATGTTGACTATGACGTTACTTTAGCAAATATGGTGACAACGATGTAGGTTGTGTGTAGCAGTTTAGCTTGGAAAGGTTTTTTCACCTGGTCACATACAGCTGATGTGTTGTGCATTGAAGTCCACAAACGAAGGGAAAAGGTGACAGGAAGAGAGTGCATGGATGCGTGAAAGAATACAATGTGGCTGCTATGAAAGTGAACTGTGTTTATGCGTGATCAGGGGTGTATTCATTCTGCCAATTCTGTTGAAAAACTTGTATTAAACAGAAGTAAACGGAACAAAACGGGGATAAACATAACTGAATTTGTTCAATAGAAACTCTCGTTTGCAACTGTTGGACTAATGATTACACCCTAGATCAGCTCGATGCAGGCAAGAGTGTTCAAGGCGGTATTGAGTGTGTGTGGTGGTAGTTTTCTGTATTTATCAACTGAGGAGACACAAACTAATCACACAAGTCAGAGTTCTACTTACTAACCCTTTATTTACTTATAAGTAAATTAAGCATGTCATACCAGAGAGGCAAGTAACTGATGTGAGTGCTTTGCGATAAGGATGGTGGGTCAACGCAACATTTTGACTGCTGGGTTGAGCACCCCGACACATTATGACACAGACCTTTTATAGGAAAGACACACCCCTTGAATGTTCATGACAAACAACAGATGTATGGAATGGGTCACAAGGTTAACACTTGATAAATGAGAGAGGAATATCCCACACTATCTATAATTTTGCACAGACGGTCCCAAGTTCACCCCGAGGGCGAGAAAGAGAAAGAGAAAGAGAAAGAGAAAGAGAAAGAGAAAGAGAAAGAGAAAGAGAAAGAGAAAGAGAAAGAGATGGCTGTGGATGGCTCTGGGAGTATTGTAGTGCTCTGGTACCTCGTCTCAACATAAACATATTCCCTCCATGTCATCAATCACTTGTCAGTTCCAGATACCCCTGGGCAAGGAGGGAGTGATTAGCGCCTAGACCCTGTGGAGCCAACCACTTCCCCCAGTAACAAGGACATGTGAGAGACAAGCCTGATTCCCAACCCCAGAGTCCAAATGGATACATTCGACATATAAGCATATTATGCAGATAAGACTGTCTGTCACCTCAACATTTTCTCTCGACCTGTGTGCACCTATGTTGTAAACTTTAATTCACAAGTTAGGTTGTAGCAACATCATTATGGGTAAAGACCAAATTTGAGTATCATGTAGTAGCCTAAACCTATCGATGTACATTGAGCTGGGTGAAAGGAATATGAATGACAGTCATTAAATCTTAAACAGCACTGACCGCCACTGTGCTTCACCACATGTATAAGTGGAACTTCAGGACACAGGGCTAGCGAGCTGTGATGGAGTCAGACACTGGAAAACCTCCAAATGTCACACACTGTCACACACTATTTCATACACACTGATACACACTCAGTTATACACACCAACAAACACTGTTCTACAAGCCCAAACTGCACAGACTGTGTACACACACTGTCACACACACTTCTCTCCAGACTCATCCATGCAGGACCAGCCAGCGGGCTCTACTGTACCGTACATATCATTTCATTTCATTTGCACAGAGCTCTGAGCACACAGAGGGTGTTCACACAGAACAAACCATTCTCCTTAGAGAGTTAAGCTATCCATGCTCAATGACGTGTGAACAAAGTTAATATTAAGTAGCCTGTCTAGGGATGATTATAGGGCATTAACTTCCTCGTCTTAAACAGCACCGACTGCCACTGTTCTTCACCACATGTATAAGCTGACCTTCAGGACACAGGGCTAGCGAGCTGTGATGGAGTCAAACACTGGAAAACCTCCAAACAGCGATACACACATTGTCACTTATACACACACACACCATTCTACAAGCCCACACTGCACAGACTGTGTGAACACACACTGTCACACACACATTGATACACACACAGTTATACACACCAACAAACACTGTTCTACTAGCCCAAACTGCACAGACTGTGTACACACACTGTCACACACACTTCTCTCCAGACTCATCCATGCAGGACCAGCCAGCGGGCTCTACTGTACCGTACATATCATTTCATGTCATTTGCACAGAGCTCTGAGCACACAGAGGGTGTTCACATAGAACAAACCATTCTCCTTAGAGAGTTAAGCTATCCATGCTCAATGACGTGTGAACAAAGTTAATATTAAGTAGCCTGTCTAGGGATGATTATAGGACATTAACTCTTCTGCCAGCTTACATTACCCATACTCCTCTGCTTTACTACTATTCCTGGCCTACACGACCCACCTTTCACCCCTTGTACTGAGCCAATACCCATCCTCCTGTGCTCCAGCGCCATAGTATCTTACCTGTGCATTTCTTGGGGCTTCCGGGGCGCTTGCCATGCATCCCCAGCTTGCAGCCAAAGTTCTCCTCCCAGAACTCAGCGAACCACACGTTCCTCCTGTTGTTGGACAGAGAGCGGCTCCGGAAGTAGCGGTCAAAAGCTGTGGGGGAGAGGGGGAGGAAGGAAGAGAGGAAGGAGGAGAGGTAGGGGAAGAGGAGGTAGGACATAGGAGGAGAGAACAGGAGAGGGGAGGGGAGGGGAGGGGAGGGGGGTGTAGGTGGGGTCAGTGAGTGACGTAACGCATAAATGCAGACCTGTAAACATCTGGTATGATGTGATGTTAACCTTGTTGAGGGTATACTGTGTATTTAACTCTTTCCCCTCAAAACACTATCATTCAAAATGGCTTCCGTCTGTACCGTCCACGGAGGCTCGTTTGGGAAGGATGGTGACCGCTCCCTCAGCCACCCGCTCCTGGCCAATCACAGGAGAGATCTTGGAGCCCCAGCTGTCTGACCCCACCCACAGGAAGTGACCAGTCTGGTTGTTGTGCTTGGCCGCATCCAGGATACGCCTGAGAGAGATATAGAAGGAGAGAGAAAGGAGGTAGGGAGAGGGAGGAAGATAAAGAGGAAGGAGAGAGAGGAAGAGAGAGAGAAAGAGTCAAGACTGGAGTCACGACCAACACTTGGTATACCCAGGTATAGGGGTATAGGGGTGTGTGTGTGTAGTGGTGTAGGGAGAGGCTAGTGTAGTTGTGTAGTTGTGTTTTTTGGGGGGGGCTGTACAACATACCGTATGTCGTCCTCATTGGCGAACATAATAACAGCCCTGGCGTTGGATGTCTCCAGCAGACGCATGATGATCTTATTAAACTCCCCTGGTTTGGGTTCACGCGGGATCTTCAGAGACTGGGCTATACACACCCCACCTAGAGGGAGAGGGGGAGGGGGGATATAAAGAGAAAAATAAAGAATATATTAGTATCTGAATCATCTTCATCAATTTGAGAACATTGTAAACAGCATTGTGACTCCCACTGCTGTGAACGAGGAAGACAAAGAGAGCTATTAGTGTTGTTGGTCACGTCCCTAATACTGAAGTGGCAGACTGTTGCCTTCCCACCAGCACACAGAACCAGGATTTACACAAACACATCGTGAGAGAACATATTGGAGCGGACACACACACACACAGCCATATTTCATATTTAATGTTGCTGTTAATAACTCACAGTGTAGTGTCATATAATTAGCCTTGAAACGTGATATGGGGATGTGTGTGTGTTGGAGTCTCCTCAGCCAGTCTCATTAAGTTCCAGGCCATTAAATTAACATCTGTAGTGTCTGCGGAGCTCTATATTACTGTACTTAATCAGAGCAGCATTCTCTCCACTCACACACACACACACACACAATCCCATAGAAAAATTCTAATAAGCACCAAATTAATGCCCTCTCTAGAATAATGGCTGGTGTGAGACACCCTCCAACAGGCCTCACTGTAGTCGGTCTCATAATAGGGTTGCGCAATGTGTTGTACTGGGGATTGATGGGTCATGAAAAACTGTCCTATAGGCGAGAAGGTTCCCAAATACAGACAAAGCATCTGCCTCATCACTGTGCTATTAAAGTTGTATCTTCCATTTCAATGTATTTTTCTGTGAGTCACTTGGCTGTTTATCACTGCCTTCAAACCCATCTCTCAACTCATCTCTCATGTGAACTAACCATAGTCATTACAGACACACTCAATTGCAATTCAATTACCATTAATTTCATAGTGGATTCTCTCATTCACGCTGTCAAAGCCTGGTCCTGATTTCCAAGAACTGAAAAATTGCTCTTTCATGTGCCGAAAAACTGTTTATCAAAGAAAAACAAATTATTATCCACCCAGAGTTAACTTTCAAACTCTTATTTTTGATATGGATGGTACTTGTTATCGTCAACATGTAGGGACCAGTATGAGTATGTTTTCTACGAACACACAAACCCCAATGCTTAGAGAGAACCCAGCATAGCAGAACATCTCTG
Source organism: Thymallus thymallus (assembly GCA_023634145.1). Classification (NCBI taxonomy): domain Eukaryota; kingdom Metazoa; phylum Chordata; class Actinopteri; order Salmoniformes; family Salmonidae; genus Thymallus; species Thymallus thymallus. The sequence continues at coordinate 13,402,678 of CM042421.1, read as the reverse complement.
AGAGAAAGAGAGAGAGAGAGAGAGAGAGAGAGAGAGAGAGAGAGAGAGAGAGAGAGAGAGAGAGAGAGAGAGAGAGAACCCAGCATAGCAGAACATCTCTGAGAGAAAGAGAGAGAAAGAGAAAGAGAGAGAGAAAGAGAGAGAGAGAAATAGAGAGAGGGGGGGGAGAAAGAGGGAGAGGGGAGAGAGAGAGAGAGAGAGAGAGAGGAAGAAAGAGAGAGAAAGAAAGAGAGAGAAAGAAAGAGAGAGAGAGCGGGGGGGGGGGGCAGAAAGAGGGAGAGGGGAGAGAGAGAGAGAGAGAGAGAGAGAGAGAGAGAGAGAGAGAGATGGCTCTGGGAGTATTGTAGTGCACCCTTGTGGTGACACCAGCTCCACTACAGCAGCCAAGCGGTCAGTACACCTGCACTACAGACACTCAGCTCCAAGACGAAAACCACTAACAAGCTACTGAGTAAAGCAATTCAGAAATATGTTTCACCGTGGGAGTTTGTGTACATAGAGACTGAGTAGACTCTGGGTAGAAGTTAAGACAGTAAATACACATACTGTATCTAGGATCATCTCACCCCAGTAGATGATGTAGTGGGAGTTACAGTAATTAATTGAAACATACTTTGTAGGCCTACTACTCCAACAATGGCCTCCCTCTCTGCATTTCATCTTTAATCATATGATTATCAGTGCTTTATGAAACGTGACGTGTCAAAGTCCATCTGACCTCCCGTGATCAGGAAGATACTGTAGCTAGGGCCTTTATCAGGGTGTGTGACGTATTTCTATTCAATGATAATTACATCCAGCCTGTTTCCCAATGCTGGACCACATTATCTCTTCCCAGGACAGTTAACTCTCTCTCCCAATGGGTTTTTTCCCCATTCCATTAAAACCCACTAACATATTGAATTATGAATGCTGATGAGATCGCTGTTCTCTTTGCCTCTTCTCTACATTCCTTCTTGTCTTTCATCCCCTGCTCTCTCTCCTCCATAATTTCTCAGTCTTTCCCCATTAAAACCCACCCCTGCAGAAGTAGAGGAACCGTGTGTGTGTGTGTGTGTGTGTGTGTGTGTGTGTGTGTGTGTGTGTGTGTGTGTGTGTGTGTGTGTGTGTGTGTGTGTGTGTGTGTCTGCGTCTCACTCTGTTTCTGGTTTGTGTGGGACTCAGGTAGAATCCTTTGGTTTTAGAGAGGAAGTGTTCATCTCCTAAAAAAAAGTATCACAACTCAGTCTTGTATGACTTATTGAACAGTTTTATAAAAGTCAATGTACAGAAACTGTTCTATTCTCTGTTATCTCACCTACCAATGTAATCATGTTAAGTATTAAACATTTTGTTCAATCCACAGCCAGAGAATACTAAGTAGAATGGCTAATAAGGTTAGCTTCAAAGCGCTAGCTGTTGAGGTGACGAGGCATGGGGGGTGTGAGCGTGTGTGTGGAGGAGAGAGGTTTGGAGCGGTGCTGCTGATAAATCTTTCATTATGAGACATCGCTCTACAAAACCGAGCACTTCCCATTTCTCTCTCAGCCTGAATGTGGGACACCGCCACAATCACACTGACACACACACACACACACACACACACACACACACACATTATGATTGGTCTGTAACACTCCGAGCTCTTTCGGACCTTCTCAGTATGGCTGAAGCTTCCCACCACATCTACCGACACACATGCTGCAGTTAGAGATTTACAAAGAACACATTCACAGAGAGGCACGCACCTGCATATGTCCACCCACACAGTTTCAATTAGGAAAGCTGTCTATGCAGCCCACTCATCTTCAGCTGATATAGAGCCAAAGATAACGAAACATGTTCTAACAGCATCTAAGAGCATCCAACGTCACACACACATCCATCACACACATCAAACAAACATCATACGCACACATACATCAGACTTTCATTAACATGAAACGTCTGCAGCAGACAGACAGACAGATAGACAGACAGACAGAGAGCATCATGTACTTGATGAGGTATCAAACCATGTAATGTACAGACAGACATCCATGTAGAACCAACCCCTCAATATCTCCCTATAACTAGGCTATTCATATATCCAGGTTGATACATAAATCTGGTCACTTTCCCCAAAACATTTTAGGGTTTTCCAGAGATCCTGGTTGAACGACTCTGGATTTGCTCTTTATTCTCTCCTAAGTCTAGAAATCTTCCAACCGGAATTTCTGGAGAACTTGTGAACCTGGGAATTTAGGGAATGTTACCGGCGTTTCGCAACCCTATCCAGGCCTCAAGATTCACAGCACTGCTGAATTATTTCTCCAGGTAGATCATTCGAGATTGAAGACGAAATTGGACGTCTATACTGTACATGTCCTGAGAACGTCGGGAAATGCCTTCAAAACCGGCCTCTAGGAGCAACAGTGAGTGATATTACCATCAAATAGGCTTGGGTTTTGCTAGCATGTGGTGGATTGGGGGTGGCAGGATATATATAATCCCATGGCTCTAGATCAGAAGGTTGTGTGGTCAATCCCAGTCGTGGACAAAATATTTTGGGTTTGTTTCTTTTACCCTATCCCAAACCTTAACCCTTACCTTAACCATTTATAAGTGGGGGAGGGAGAGAAGGTGAGAGGTGGGGGAGGGAGAGAGGGTGAGAGGCGGGGGAGAGTGAGAGAGGGTGAGAGGGTGGGGGAGGTTGAGAGGCAGGTGGGGGAGGGTGAGAGGGTGGGGGAGGGTGGGGGAGGTTGAGAGGCGGGTGGGGGAGGGTGAGAGGGTGGGGGAGGGTGAGAGGTGGGGGAGGGAGAGAGGATTAGAGGTACTGTACTGAGAGAACAGAGGAGATTAAACTCTTGGCACAGAGCAGGATATTAGACACCACCCAGAGACTGAGACAGAGCAATGTAACTGCATCTATAGGAAGCCTTAATGCCAATAGGGCTTTCAATCCTCAGACAATGTTATCAATATTTCTGATCGGTCAGATCAATCTCCCTGGCCAAGGAGAGGAAGTGAGGGGGAAATAGAGAGGATCTAGGAGGGGGATGTCAGGTGTTGAGTGGGGGAGTATATGCACTATTTTGGAGTCTAGTCACACCTGAAGGGCTGAGGTGCCGAGGTGCTGAAGGTCATCCACAAGCCTCGGTTTAGACAATTTTCCTTTCCTCCCCATCTTTTCCACCTAGATGGATTCATCCTCAAGGGAATTGGAGGGATTTCTAGCTACATCAGGCAAGGAGGTCACACAGATTCCCATCACCTCTGCCTGCTTATTGTCATGAGGCTTGTCTTGGAAGCAGAACTGAGCAATTTCCGCTAGATGGGCCAGCTGAAAAGTCAAAATTGGCTATACTGTAAAGATTTGTGCTTTTGGGTGTTAATTTAAGGTTAGGGTTAGGCATTAGGGTTAGCAGTGTGGTTAAGGTTAGGGTTAATGTTAGGGTGAGGTTTAAAATCAGATTTTATGACTTTGTGGCTGTGCATGACAAAACTCTAACCTGCCCACAAAGCATAGAACAGTTGCTCTTTCTGTGACATAGTCTGACCATAGTCTGAATCCAGGTGAAATCTATGATCCCCTATTGATGTCACTTGTTAAATCCACTTCAATCAGTATTGATGAAGGGGAGGAGACAGGTAAAGAAGGTTTAAGCCTTCAGACAATAGAGACATGGTTTGTATATGTGTGCCATTCAGAGGGTGAATGGGCAAGACAAAAGATGTAAGTGCCTTTGAACGGGGTATGGTAATAGGTGGCAGGCTCACCGGTTTGAGTGTGTCAAGAACTGCAACCCTGCTGTTTCCTATGTGTATCAACAGTTTCCTATGTGTATCAAGAATTGTCCACCACCCAAAGGACATCCAGCCAACTTGACACAACTGTGGGAAGCATTGGATTCAACATGGGCCAGCATCCCTGTTGAACGCTTTTGACACCTTGTAGAGTCCACGCCCCAAAAAATGGAGGCTGTTCTGAGGGCCAAAGGGTGTTCCTAATGTTTTGTACACTCAGTGTACATGCTAACACTCTTACACATATACACAAAGGAAAGGAGAGGGGAGGAGAACCCAAGTCAGCCTAGCTGAAAGAGATTACTGTCTCTCCGCTCTGCATCTGAAAGGTCTGCTCTACTTCCTACAGTTGGCTTTACAGCTGGCAAGAGCTGATGATCCTGACCTGCAGCATTAGCTATGGCTTTAATATCAGATACACAGCCTTACTATCACACTCACAGACACAAACACACTCCTATCAGACAGAACACCCATCATGCTCAGATCCACGGATTAAATGGGATCTTGGGATGAGATAGTGTCATCCCCTCTCCCTCTCCCTCTCCCTCTCCCTCTCCCTCTCCCTCTCCCTCTCCCTCTCCCTCTCTTTCAATCTCATCTCTCTTTCCCATCTTTCTCCCCCTCTCTCTCTCTTCTCACTTCCTTCACCTCCCCTCAACTCACCCCACCACACCAAGACAAACCGATGCCCTCGCCTCCAACAAATCCGGTGAGGCAGTAGGAGGCGAGGAACAGTTGACAGGAACCCACCACAATCTGAGAGAGGCCATTATCGACCATCAACCCCCCCTCCACAAACACTGGGAAATATAAACATAACATCACTGTAACAACACATTGTCACTACCACACAGTGGCTGACTGGAAAATACAAGCCTGGCAATATGGAAATATAAATAAAAAATGTAATTTGTCTCTATTAAAATCTCTGCATGTCTCTCTCCCAAATCAGAGCACAGAAGAGCGAGAGGTGGCTGTATGCCATTTGAATGAAGATGGAGGCACTGCCTATTGTCCCTGATAACATCACTGTGATTACTGCAAACATGCTGCTGAATAGCATCGTAAAGAACCAGCCCAGTGATTCCATTATGGCCGTCACTAAGAGCGCTACGCTACGTTCACCTGCTACCTGCTACCATTGTGTGTTATGCTAATGTAGCGCTAACGAGATTGATGAGATGTGAACATTGTATGGACTATTTAAATATTAATATTTCGGTTGTGTATGGGCTCTTTCTCCATTGTGGAGGGAGATGGAGGGGAAGGGGAAGGGAGGTCAATTGATTCATTCATTATGCCATTTTGAATCTTAACCTCAAATGACCTTATCTGACGCTGGATAGAGTACATTTGGTGAAACACCTTGGACAGGAAATATTACTATTGACTTATTTGAACTGCCAAGGTTAAGACATAGAGGGGGGAGAGAGTGGAAGGAGAGGGGGCAGAAAAGAGTGGGAGGAGAGAGGAGAGGGAGAATGTTTATTCACTGAAGAAATAAAACGCTTCATCCAAATAGTTAGAGTTCTTCTAATCTATACTGTCGATACATGCTGTGTATGGAAGCATCAATGCACAATGTACTTGACAGGATTCTAAGGAATGGATTGAGAAACAGAAAGACAAGGCTGTGCTGTGCTAGGCTGTGCTGTGCTGTGCTGTGCTGTGCTGTGCTGGGCTGTGCTGGACTGTGCTGTGCTGTGCTGTGCTGTGCTAGGCTGTGCTGGGCTGTGCTGGGCTGTGCTTGGCTGTGCTGGACTGTACTGTGCTGTGCTGTGCTGTGCTAGGCTGTGCTGGGCTGTGCTGGGCTGTGCTGGGCTATGTTTCAACGCTGTACTGAGTGTCTCTCTCTTTCTCTTTCTCTTTCTCTTTCCCTCTCTCCCTGTCTGCCCTTGACCCCCGCTGTCCGCTGAAAGGCAGCCTCCCGCTGTTCCAACACCTCCTCTGATCTTCCCTCCATCCCTCCTTCCCTCCCTCCCTGTTTTTCTCTCATCCTTTTCCCAAAAGAAATGCTGTATACGCCAGCCCAGCCCGGCTATTGATGTAGCCTCTCTCCCTTCCTCTCTCTCACTCTCCCCCTCCTCCCCTCCCTCTGTCAGATTCCCTGCTGTGTGTCTCGTCACTCTTTCTCTCTCAGTAACACTTGGCAGTATTTTCTAATCCACTCCCCTCTGTCTCTCTCTCTCTCTCTCTGTCTATGTGTGTGTCCCTCTCTCTGTGCCAGGTGCTCTCCAGTGTACATTACCCTCAACTAACACATGTGAAGCTGCTTGGCACACATGACGGGTTGTGTTTTTGCCAGATGATATTTGAACAATGCGAGAGAGGGATAGAGAGAGAGAGAGAGAGAGAGAGAGAGAGAGAGAGAGAGACAGAGAGAGAGAGAGAGAACATGGTAGAGGTAAATGACCTCTGGAGAGAGTATTGGCATTTGGTTTAGCTTTAATAAGGTCACAGTCAGAGGCAGTGAAAGGAGAGAGAGAGAGGAGGGAGAGAGAGAGAGAGAGAGAGAGAGAGAGAGAGAGAGAGAGAGAGAGAGAGAGAGAGAGAGTGGAGGGAGAGAGAGAGGAGGGAGAAGGGGGATACTCTGACTGAGGTCCTCCCTGTGGCTAGGCTCTGATCCGAGATCAGTGGTCTTTAGCCAAATCCTCTGACTATCACTGAAACATACTGTGGGCTGTCAGAGGAGTTGGCTAATAGAATAGATCTGAGACTTTTTGCCAACTCTTCCAACTGTCATTGTTCATGCCAAACATTTAGTCAGGTCCACAATTATTGGCACCCTTGATAAAGATGAGCAAAAATAAATAATACAAATACTGAGCTACATTGAATAACCACAAAATCAACATGTTGTAATGGCCATACCACATTGAAAATCTGTGTTTCTAATTGAAGAAGGCAGTCCATAAGCGTTGACGAAGGATATCAAGGATCTGGAAAGATTATGTATGGAGGAATAGTCCAAGATCCCCCAATGTGTTCTCTAATCTCATAAAACATTTTAGAAAAAGGCTTAGTGTCGTTATCCTCGCAAGGAGAGGGTAATGGAGTATTGAAAACAGGTGTGCGAATAATCTGTTGAACTCTGATTTTAGGCAGAGAAGGCTGTTACAGAGCACATCTTCCAAATGGCACCCTATTCCCTATATAGTGCACTCTTTTTGACCAGGGCTCATAGGGCCTGGTCAATAGTAGTGCACTACAGTATAAAGGGAATAGGGTGGCATTTGGGACGCAACTAGAGAATGCTCCTCTGTGGTCCTCTAATTTCAGGTCCAATGATATCCCATAAAAACCCATTATGTCTCTCCCCTCTCTCCATCACTCCCTCTATCGCTCCATTCATCCCCTAGAGCCTTGAGGCCAGGCACTAATGAAATCTCACAGAGCCTTATGCTGTTGATTAAACCTATCAGAAAAGAATTAAGACAGGACATAGAGAGAGCGAACAGAACATGGTTCCACAGAGCATTGTCAACTCAACACCAGCTCTACGACTTTCCCTCATTCTCTTCTTCTAATTCTCTCTCTCTCTCTCTCTCTCTGTCTCTCTCTCTCTCTCTCTCTCTCTCTCTCAATTTCAATTTAAGGGGCTTTATTGGCATGGGACACATATGTTTGCATTGCCAAAGCAAGTGGAATAGATAATAAACAAAATTAACAGTAAAATTACACTCCCAAACGTTCCAAAAGAAGAAAAAAATATCTCTCTCTGTCTCCTTTCCCCTTTCCCTCTTTCACACTCTCTCATTCCTCCCCTCTGTATCTAGTTATCTGTCTGCCCCTCACTCTCTCTCTCTTTCTGTCCCTCTCTCGCTATCTTTCTTGCTCTCCCTCCCTCTTGCGCTCTCTCCCTCACTCTAATTCTCTCTCTCCCTTCTCGTCTGTCTACCTGCTCCGTGTCAGTATAGGCAGCATCCCATGAGGGAATGTTGTAATATCGTTTCAGTAATGTAATTCTAACAACAGATGTGCACAACATAGACAAGATGTTAGTGATGGCACGTAATAGCTGAGGAATGGCAAACAAGTTCAACAACAATGTCAATTGTGAATTAAGATAAGCTTATTACCAGTCAATTAGATGATGTCATGAATTATGGAACTATATATGGAATTGTGGAACTGTAAGTGTGGAAGCATATGGAATCTGTCAGTCATCCCAAAAGGACGATTTACTTTCCATTAAATTTACATGAATACCCTTTGAGCTACTGTATGTGGCAGTGTGACATGTCATCTACATATACTGTCATATAGAGCCATTTCTCATTCAATCATCCTGATGAGAGGAGCCTGCAGGCAATCTCAGTGGACACCTGTGGGGTCCTTCACTGAGCAGGGTCAGCAGAGAGAAGTCAAAGGCAGTACAGTATGAAGATAGGTTAAAACTGCTTGTCCAATAGAAATCCTCGATCACACTTGCAAGGCCAAATATACACCTGAGTTGCTATTGATTAATATTTTAAGCTTTTGTTTAATATTTTTAGGACTATGATTAAAATAACAGAATTGGAAGGTTAGAAACCACAGTAGGTAACTTAGTAAACTATAGAATGGCATAGGATAGCAACAGGATGGAGAGCAGCCAGTAAAGGCAATAGTTAGAGTAATCAGTAAAGCCTAAAAGTTAGAGCAGCCAGTAAAGCCCAATAGTTAGAGTAGTCAGTAAAGCCCTAGTTAGAGCAGCCAGTAAAGCCCAATAGTTAGAGCAGTCAGTAAAGCCCAATAGTTAGAGCAGTCAGTGAAGCCCAAGAGAATATAAACATATGGTTTTATGGGGTACACTTAGACACACATTAGCTATAATATAAGAAAGTTGAATAGAACAGTGTCTGTATTGTGCTGTGGTTGTACCAGGTTGTAACAGGCACTAAGAATTTGGGTTCATGTATGTTAAGATTTATGAGTGTGTGTCTGGTGGCCTTCATGGGTGAATGTGTTTATCTTTGCACCATTACCATTACTAAGGGGTTGCTATTATGGTTTCACAGTTTCGTATCTTGAAGTTTTATTGCCAATGGGGAGTGTTTTATATTTTGAAGGTTTAACTGCTGACAGGAAGAGGGGGTAGATGAACCAGAGTTGAAAGGTTTTCAAACGATAGTGGAAGATGGTTAGAGGTGTTAATTAACCTACCCGTGAGGGAGGGGTTATGTATGCTATGTGACCAGGAATGTATATAAAAAGCGCAGAGGAGTCTGGGAAGATCGGAAGTCTCCGGGGGCTCCAAGGCTTTTGTTGCTCACGTAATAAAAGTCTATGTTACTTTTCTAAACTTTGAAAGTGCTTTATTTTTGAAAGAGAAAGCAGTAAGATTCTGCTACAACACTATCCAAGACGACATTGAATGTTCCTGTGTTGCCTAGTTACAGTTTTTACTTAAATCGGCTTGAAAATCCGTGGCAAGACTTGAGGCTGTCTAGCAATAATCAACAACCAACTTGATAGAGCTTGAAGAATTTGAAAAATAATAATGTGCAAATATTGTACAATCTTTATTTCCATTTTTTATAAATTTGCGAAAATTTCTAAAAATATGTTTTCACTTTGTCATTATTGTATGAGCATTTTTTTTTTTATTGAAACCAGGCTGTAACACAACAGAATGTGGAATAAGTGAAGGGTATGAATACTTTCTGAAGGAAGTGTAAGTACAGATTACAGAGTTTTAAAACTGAATGCATTCAACTGAAATATGTCTTATGCATTTAACTCAACCCCTTCAAATCAGAGAGGTGGGCAGGGCTTCCTTAATCAACATCCACAATACCCAGGGAACAGTGGGTTAACTGCCTTGCTCAGGGCAGAACGCCATAGTTTTACCTTGTCAGCTCAGGATCTAGCAACCTTTTGGTTACAGGCCCAACACTCTAACCACTAGGCTACCTATGCTGTCTAGAGGCAGGAGCTTAGACCACTACACCAGACTCCAGCACACATAGGATTTTTCTAATAGATTATTGTATATAAAATCCTATAAGATACAATCCAAAGTGAGATCCTGAGTGTATATCTTATCATATAAATTGTATTGTTTAATGATCATGAACAGTCAAAATCATGTTTTTCATGAAATTAGATGATATTAGGATTAAACCAGATCAAAGTATGATGACCAAAGTATGAACAATGACTGCTGCGTCTACATTGATCTCCCTCATGTTAAACACTTGGATTCAGGAGACCGTATTATTAAAAGGATAGGGTGACATCACCCTGACTCTCACTTCAATACACAAATGGTAACATGATATTCTCTTACCTAATTTAAATAAATACTGCCTTGTAATCAAAATCTGAGATTGATAAGGGTTGTGGTTTATATAGCTAGATAGCTACTCTACTTGTGCAAAACTTTAGGCTGTAGTTTGTCAGCAAATCGTTTAAAGTTTACCCTTATGTTTGCCCTTTAATCAGTGTCTGGTGTTAGCTAGTTACTGGCTAGCTAGGTCTTCAGCCAGAACGGAACAAAGGCAAGGCACTTTGGGAAAAATGCATGTAAAGCATTACACTAAGCAGTTTGTTAATTCAACACTGTTCAGTGTCTACACAGGTCTTTCAGTGTTCATTTAACACTGGGGAATTTGCTGTGTAGCTATGTATACCATAAAGAGACAGCTGTATCTTTCCTCTCGTTACCTGGATCACCCAGTCATCAGAGTAATGACATCACAGTTGGCTGTTCCCTGCTGCTACCACACACACGCACGCACGCATACACACACACACACACACACACACAACCCCTCATATCCGTATACAAGCACCACTGATGACTCTGATGGTCTCTCAGTGTCGATGTGCTGAAAGGGCTGCTGGCTGGCTCTACTAAATAACATTTACAGGCCTCATAGTAAAGATCAGTTTCACTGTAATCTTCCCCCTTTGTCTTATAAAGAACCCATCTGTACAGCTCTACATTCATCTACTCTCTCATTCTCTCGTTCTCTCTGGCTCTCTTCCACTATTTCTCTCTCCCTCCCCTTCTCTCTCTCTCTCTCTTTTGCAAAAACACAATCCCTAAAACACAGGCACACAGCCAGCCCCTCCAGCTCTAGTCTTTATCAGGCATTCCCATAGCCCTTTGGTGTCGCTCATTATCTCTTATCTTAATAAGGTTGTGTTCTCTCTAATGTGAAGGAGTGTACCACCCAGCTAATGGTGTCTATACACGTAATACAGCTACTGCTTAATCTGAACACTGTCATCTCTGTCTTAAAGGGGATGGTCAGACTATTACCCATAACGATCGATAAAGGACTCACCTTTGTATCTGTGCCATTCTAGTGAAGTCTGTGAAGTAGTTCATTTTCTGCTTCACGATTGGCTGATCCCTCCTGATGGCCCAGTTGGACATGACTCCAACAGGGTCACCAGGAGGGTTCAGCCAATTAAGTTGGAAGTACCAGCCAGTTGACTACATAAAAATGGTTGAAGCCCTCAACGTCACCAGAGGCCTCTAGTATTCTCTATTCTATCACCTCTGTTCTAAAGGGAAGTTCAGAATCACATCTGTCATAAAGGATATGTTCAGACTATGGTCACGTTACCCTGCGCAGACGTTGCATGCATCAACCAATGATTGCGTGCCACGTCATCGACTGTGTCTTTGACTGACCGATTGCTATAATATATGTGGTTAGCTAATACTTAAAATATCTATCCAGGCGTTGTAAGATCTGGCATGTGTCAGCAACTCTTGGGCAAAGGAACTTGCCCACTAGCAACTCGGAGCTGTTCTGACTATCACATCTGTCTTAAAAGAGATGTTAACGATATCCACTTCTAGGCGAGGTTCACACACACCCAAATTCTGGGAAGAAGTTGCCCTCAGGCACATATCAGCTTACTTTCTCCAACCCCAAGCCTACAGTATGTGTCATTCGTGCTGTATGTTGCTGTGATCAAAATAAGTTGACCAGACCAAATCTGAACCAATCATAGAGATCAACGTTTCACAAGTTTGGGCATCACACAACAGCACAGCGCAATATAATATACTTTATTGTCCATTAATTTTGAGACGTCTGCATACAAATACAAAAACAACACAATACATGCAGTATGGAAAATCTGCATTTGGAAAGTATTCAGACCCCTTGACTTTTTCCACATTTTGTTACGTTACAGCCTTAGTTTTTTCCCCCTCACCAATCTACACACAATACTCCATAATGACAAAGCAAAAACAGGTTTTAGAAATGTCACATTTACATAAGTATTCAGACCCTTTACTCAGTACTTTGTTGAAGCACCTTTGGCAGCGATTACAGCCTCAAGTCTTCTTGGGTATGACGCTACAAGCTTGGCACACCTGTATTTGGGGAGTTTCTCCCATTCTTCCCTGCAGATCCTCTCAAGCTCTGTCAGGTTGGATGGGGAGCATCGCTTTACAGCTATTTTCAGGTCTCTCCAGAGATGGTTGATCGGGTTCACTTCCGGAATCTGGCTGAGCCACTCAGGGACATTCAGAGACTTGTTCCAAAGCCACTCCTGCGTTGTCTTGGCCGTGTGTTTAGTGTCTGTTGGGAGGTGAACCTTCGCCCCAGTCTGAGGTCCTGAGCGCTCATTTGACACCCAATGTGACATGCTTCTATGAACTTGATGGTGCTCATGGGTCCTTTTACATGGAAATGCCCAGTAATGCAGTAGTCAGTCATCCCTGGCTAGACAGAGAGGACAGGAGTCTGACACAGCAGCTCCCATCAGACAGGCCCTGCTGGTTGATTTATGATGTACATCCATCTCTACCCTTTACCTCGCACACAGACTAACACATTGCAAACAAACACACAGACACACACACACACACCTCTGAGCTACAGTCCCATTCCTTCCCTCTCTCCCTCTCTCCCTCCCTCCAAGGCCCTGCTAGCTCAGGACTGATATGTATTTACTCTGTATTAAACAGTCAGATTGATAAATGGTGATCAATGCAGTCTCCAGGGTCCTCCCTCCCAATCACTTCTTTACAGGCAGCCATTTTGCATGAATCAGTCATCCACAACAGCCATGAAACCTGACGAGGGGACAGAGATTCCCCCTCTCCCTCCTTCTGTCTTTCCTTCCTCACCCCCCTCCTTATTAATACAGCCCCTAAACAAGGGATCATTAAAAAGTGTCAGGGTTAACGATCGGAGTGAGGGTAACGACAATTCCCTGTTGAAAATAGAGTATGGACTCCGGACCAATACATAATAACAACACAATCACAGCACACACTTTGAAATACCCATTTTCTCATTACAAAGACACACTTACTTGGTGGGGTAATCTTCTTTTTACAACATGTTTCACACTGGGTTTTTTTAGCTTGCCCGGCTAACCTGCCATCCCCTGCCATAAAGAAAGAGCTCTGATATCTCATATTGCGTTCATTTCATTTCCTGTGAGGCAGGTTTTTAACCAGCCAGCAGGGGCCGTAAGTACAATAGGAGGAACTGGGGCTGCATGCCTCTCCTCTCACTGCCTGATCTGACCAAGCTGTAGAAACAACCTTTAAATGAAAACCAGAAACAGCGGAAGCCATTACTGTTGTGACTCTATCGTGTTGAGTGACAAACTAAAGGGGGTTGTTTAGATAGACATACTCTGTTCATATGTGTGTCTTCCTTCCTGTCTTCCTTCACATCATTCTCCTGCCTCTTATATTTCTTTGCCTTTCAGTCTCTTTCTATCTCTTTATCTTTGGCAGTGTGGGAGAGGGACAGAGAGAAGGAGAAATGGAGGATCAAGAGGGAGAGAGAGAGAGAGAGAGAGAGAATAGTGAGGGAGAAATATAGAGGAAAAAGGAGGGAGAGTGAGAAAAGAGAGAGAAAAAGAGAGAGAAAGATGTGAGAGGAGAGAGGAGGAAATGAGAAAGTGGGAAAGAGAGAGGGATTTCCAGCAGCACGTTCCTAGAATGTAAATGTCCCTGTCCCAGGTCATGAATATGTAAATGTCCCTGTCCCCAGTCATGAATATGTAGCAGAAACAGGGACCACTGCAGCCCTGTGTGAAGACACCCTCGCCCCACGCCTCACGCCCCGCTCGCCACCCACCAGGGCTTTAGCCCCCTAGCCCCTCGGATCTCCCCTGGCTGAGCCTCCCTGAGCCCTACTTTTGCCCCTTCAGATGTGTGTGTGCATGCGTGCGTTCGTGTCTGTCTAGAGTAGCCAGTGAGTAGTGCAGAGCAGAGCAGAGCAGAGCAGAGCAGAGCAGTGTAGATCAGAGGAATCAGGGTGTGGTTCAGGAGCGTAAGAGATGCTAATGAGTAGAGGTGCCTATCATTAGCCATGCTAATCTCTTTGAGCTAAATAAGCCAACTCCCCTGCCTCACATCCACAAAGCCAATTTAACTTTCCCTAACTCGGCTCTCTTACCCTCTGTCCTCTCTCTCCCTCTCCCATATTCCTGCCTCTCGCTCACCACTCTCCCTTCCTGTGTGTGTTCCAGTGTGTGTGCCAGTGTGATACCTCACCCTTTCTAAGCAGTTTGTGTCTGTGTCCATTCCATCCAGACACGACAAGCTCCATTTGGCTCACAGAGAAAAACACAAGTCAATCAAAGCATTCCAAACACAACAGCAATAGGCCAATAGGCTAGCCAGGCCCATGCACACACACACACCTGCCATTTTGACACAAATTATTCTCATGTCTGCCATGTTAAACGCACTCCCTAATGGAACCCTTGTCTGTGTGTTGCTGATGACTCATCCCAACTGTCTTCTCTTCCTCTGTGGTTGAGCCTATGGAAAGTGAGTTAATGTTGCCACCTTCTTACACAGCTCTCTCTATGGTAATGAATGGGCATTTATAACCAAAATGGCACTCTCGCTTACTAAGAACGTTCACTTAGGATGCTGTCTGATGACAAGTAACACTGTATCTTCTTGTTATCTTTGCGGACTGGCTGGATGGGTGCCAAGCTCACACACAAAAACGCACACAAGCACACACGCAAAAACTATGGACACACACATACACATTTGCTGCTTTTTGTTTTAACCATGGCTTCAATCCAAAACGCACCACATAAACTCTCACTTATACTGAGTGCACCAATTTGTTTGTTTTTGATACACACACCACACACACACACACACACACACACACAGGAGCTTTGGAAAGATGATTAGGGTGAGCGTACATAAGCCCACTTCCATTTTGGGATTCAAATAAAACATTTAAAAACAAACACATTTTCTGCTGTTCAATGTTTAATCTTATTCAACTAAATCAGATTTTTTATTATTAAGTTAGTTCCCACTACCGGACAATTTCAAACCTGCAAAAATAGTTTTGTGTTGAGGCTACCCTCAGATAAAGAGGCTACCCTCAGATAAGTGCTGATATATGCACTTGACAGCATATTTCATGAGTATTCATTATTATTTCTTGCCAATTGAAAAAATAGGTTTTTTTCACGCTAGCAGTTTTGCCTGCATGTCACAGTCACACAGTAGCAACATAACTTCAGGTATGCACAGTTTACATTTTTAAATGCATTATGTCTTATTTTACTTTTAAATTAACCTTGCATTGTTATACATAGATGCCATTTTTGTAAATTTGACAGTTATCTCAGGTCTGCAGTAGCACAAAAAGTACCCCCTTTATCCAGAATGTAAATGACAATAAAGCAATATTGTTTAATATGATCAATACTAACTTTGCAGTATACTGTTGTCTATAGTGTATATTTATACCCCAAATCACAGTTATCTCAGGTCTGCAGTAGCACAAAAAGTACCCCCTTTATCCAGAATGTAAATGACAATAAAGCAATATTGTTTAATATGATCAATACTAACTTTGCATTATACTGTTGTCTATAGTGTATATTTATACCCCAAATCACAGCAAAGCCACTACACAACACAACACAACACTAAACAATACATGATTTGCGCTATAAACAGTTCATTCAGCCTAATTTACAGCCTTAGCATAGCAAGTAAGACGTTTCTGAGAATGTTGTTGCTGTTCGGGCTGGCTAGTTGCAAATACAAACATACATGTATTTTAATTAAATACATTAAAAAATACAATTATTTCTAGGTTATTTTGATATATTGACCTTTATGGCATTTTGCATCTGTATTTTGTCATTGTATTTGGCATTTTTTGACCATCCCTGGATCCTGCGTGTGTGGATCCATGTGGCACTATCTCTGCACTTGTAACAAAGAAGCTGACTTCCAGCTCAGAGCCGCTGAGACACAGAGAGCAGGAGAACAGATGGCATCATGGGAGATGTGTAGAATGCATGAGCTAATTATAGAGGGGTAAAATTACTGGAGCTTACAGCTAAACCCCCGCCAGGCAATCTGATATTCTGTTATGAAGAATTTTTGATATTCTGCTATAAAGAATCTTTGGGATGAAATACAGTAAAGGGGAGAAAAGATTTTGGGGGAACTGCATATACACTCAGTAAAAAAATAAACGTCCTCTCACAGTCAACTGCGTTTATTTTTCAGCAGACTTAACATAAATATTTGTATGAACATAACAAGATTCAACAATTGAGACATAAACTGAACAAGTTCCACAGACATGTGACTAAAATAAATGGAATAATTTGTCCCTGAACAAAGGGAGGGTCAAAATCATGGATTGCACCAGATTTACCAGTTCTTGCTGTGAGCACTGATGGAGGGATTGTGCGTTCCTGGTGTAACTCGGGCAGTTGTTGTTGCCATTCTGTACCTGTCCCGCAGGTGTGATGTTCGGATGTACCGATCCTGTGCAGGTGTTGTTACACGTGGTCTGCCACTGCTGTCCGGCCTGACTCCCTATAGCGCTGTCTTAGGCGTCACACAGTACAGACATAGCAATTTATTGCCCTGGCCACAGCTGCAGTCCTCATGCCTCCTTGCAGCATGCCTAAGGCACGTTCACGCAGATGAGCAGGGACCCTGGGCATCTTTCTTTTGGTATTTTTCAGAGTCAGTAGAAAGGCCTCTTTAGTTTTCATAACTGTGACCTTAATTGCCTACCGTCTGTAAGCTGTTAGTGTCTTAATGACCGTTCCAGATGTGCATGGTTCATTGAACAAGCATGGGAAACAGTGTTTAACCCCTTTACAATGAAGATCTGTGAAGATATTTGGATTTTTACGAATTATCTTTGAAAGACAGGGTCCTGAAAAAGGGATGTTTCTTTTATTGCTGAGTTATATACAGTACCAGTCAAGACTTTGGACACACCTACTAATTCAAGGGTTTTTCTTAATTTTTACTATTTTCTATATTGTAGAATAATAGTGAAGACATCAAAATTATGACATAACACATATGGAATCATGTAGTAACCAAAAAAGTGTTAGACAAATCAAAATATATTTTATATTTGAGATTCTTCAAAGTAGCCACCCTTTGCCTAGATGACAGCTTTGCACACTCTTGGCATTCTCTCAACCAGCTTCATGAGGTAGTCACCTGGAATGCATTTCAATTAACAGGTGTGCCTTGTTAAAAGTACATTTGTGGAATTTCTTTCCATAATGCGTTAATCAGTTGTGTTGCAAATCAGTTGTGTTTTGACAAGGTAGGGGTGGTATACAGAAGATAGCCATATTTGGTAAAAGTCCATATTATGGCAAGAACAGCTCAAATAAGCAAAGAAAAATGACAGTCCATCATTACTTTAAGACATGAAGGTCAGTCATTCCGGTAAATGTCAAGAACTTTGAAAGTTTCTTCAAGTGAAGTCGCCTCAACCATCAAGCGCTATGATGAAACTGGCTCTCATGAGGACCGCCACAGGAAAGGAAGACCCAGAGTTACCTCTGCTGCACAGGATAAGTTCATTAGAGTTAACTGCTCCCCAAATTGCAGCCCAAATAAATGCTTCACAGGGGAATGGATGATCTCTGTATATGTGGTTCCCACCGTGAAGCATAGAGGAAGAAGTGTGATGGTGTGGGGATGCTTTGCTGGTGACACTGTCTGTGATTTATTTGGAATTCAAGACACACTTAACCAGCATGGCTACCACAGCATTCTGCAGCCATACACCATCCCATCTGGTTTGCACTGTGACTATCATTTATAAGAATAAGAGTACCTCCTCCCAGCTGCCCACTGCACTGAGGCTAGGAAACACTGTCACCACCAATAAATCTACGATAATCGAGAATTTCAATAAGCATTTTGCTACGGCTGGCCATGCTTTCCACCTGGCTACCCCTATCCCGGCCAACAGCTCTGCACCCCCTGTAGCAACTTGCCCAAGCCACCCCCACTTCTCCATCACCAAAATCCAGATAGCTGATGTTCTGAAAGAGCTGCAAAATCTGGACCCTTACAAATTTGCTGGGCTAGACAATCTGGACCCTTTCTTTCTAAATATTATCCGCCGCAATTGTTGCAACCCCTATTACTTGCCTGTTCAACCTCTATTTCGTATCGTCTGAGATCCCTAGATATTGGAAAGCTGCCGCGGTCATCCCCCTCTTCAAAGGGGGAGACGCTCTAGACCCAAACTTTTACAGACCTATATCCGTCCTGCCCTGCCTTCCTAAAGTCTTCGAAAGCCAATTTAACAAACAGATCACCGACCATTTCGAATCCCACCGTATGCAATGTGGTTTCCGAGCTGGTCATGGGTGCACCTCAGCCACGCTCAAGGTCCTAAACGATATCATAACCGCCATCGATAAAAGACAGTACTGTGCAGCCATCTTCAACGACCTGGCCAAGGCTTTCGACTCTGTCAATCACCACATTCTTATCGGCAGACTCAATAGCCTTGTTTTCTCAAATGACTGCCTCACCTGGTTCACCAACTACTTCTCAGATAGAGTTCAGTGAAATCGGAGGGCCTGTTGTCCGGACTCTATGGGGTGCCACAGGGTTCAATTCTTGGGCTGACTCTATTTTCTGTATATATCAATAATGTCGCTCTTGCTGCTGGTGACTCTCTGATCCACCTCTACGCAGATGACACCATTCTGAATACATCTGACCCTTCTTTGGACACTGTGTTAACAAACAAGCTTCAATGCCATACAACACTCCTTCCGTGGCCTCCAACTGCTCTTAAATGCTAGTAAAACTAAATGCATGCTTTTCAATCGAACGCTGCCCGCACCGGCCCGCTGGACAATCATCCCTACTCTCGACAGGTCTGACTTAGAATAAGTGGACACCTAGAAATACCTAGGGGTCTGGATAGACTGTAAATTCTCCTTCCAGATTCACATTAAGCATCTCCAATCCAAAATTAAATCTAGAATTGGCTTCCAAAGCCTCCATCACTCATGCTGCCAAACATGCCCTTGTAAAACTGACTATTCTACCAATCCGACTTCGGCGATGTCATTTACAAAATAGCCTCCAACAATCTACTCAGCAAATTGGATGTAGTCTATCACAGTGCCATCCGTTTTGTTACCAAAGCCCCATATACTACCCACCACTGCGACCTGTACGCTCTCGTTGGCTGGCCCTCACTACATATTCGTCGCCAAACCCACTGGCTCCAGGTCATCTTAAGTCTTAGGCAAATCCCCTCCTTATCTCAGCTCGCTGGTCACCATAGGTCCAGCAGGTATATTTCACTGGTCATCCCCAAAGCCAACACCTCCTTTGGTCGCCATTCCTTCCAGTTCTCTGCTGCCAATTACTGGAACGAATTGCAAAAATCATTGTGTGTGTGTGTGTGTGTGTGTCAATCTTGGTTTCATCAGACCACAGAATCTTGTTTCTCACGGTCTAAGAGTCTTTAGGTGCCTTTTGGAAAACTCCAAGCGGGCTGTCATGTGCCTTTTACTGAGGAGTGGCTTCCGTCTGGCCACTCTACCATAAAGGCCTGATTGGTGGAGTGCTGCAGAGATGGTTGTCCTTCTGGAAGGTTCTCCCATCTCCACAGAGGAACTCTAGAGCTCTGTCAGAGTGACCATCAGGTTCTTGGTCACCTCCTTGACCAAGGCATGTCTTTCCCGATTGCTCAGTTTGGCCGGTACGGTTCCCTAGATCTGTGCCTCGACACAATCCTGTCTCGGAGCTCTACAGACAATTCCTTCGACCTCATGGCTTGGTTTTTGCTCTGACATGCACTGTCAACTGTGGGACCTAATATAGACAGGTGTGTGCCTTTCCAAATCCTGTCCAATCAATTGAATTTACCACAGGTGGACTCCAATCAAGTTGTAGAAACATCTCAAGGATGATCAATGGAAACAGGATACACCTGAGCTAAATTGAGTCTCATAGCAAAGAGTCTGAATACTTATGTAAATAACGTATTTCTGTTAGTTATTTTTAATACATTTGCTAAAATGTAAAATAAGGCTTTAACGTAACAAAATGTGGAAAAAGTCAAGGGGTCTGAATACTTTCCGAAGGCACTGTATGTACGGGAGATTAACATTGTGAAAATCTTTTCTGAAGGAATTTAATAGATTTTAATGGATAACACATTTCTGATCAATACCACAAAATATCTAACCACATACAGTAGTCTGTGCCAAATAAGATCTGAATGTTGCACCTGGAATATCGGAGTCTCTTCTCTCTACATTTAGTAAACTGTGGTGGAAGTTTGGTTGATGTGTCGCCTACTACTTACTGTGACTAAAAAATCATCCTGCCTACAGTAGTCTTGGTACATTTAAACCACATCAATCCTCCAGCAGTGAACAGATCGAATGTATTAAAGGATAAGCAGGAGGATAAGCAGGAGGAAGGTACATTATTCTCACCCATACTCAGGTTAATGACTTTCACATCAAAGCCTTTTGTCTGAAAAGCCCCAAAGTGAGAATCTCACCAGTAAAACCTTTAGTTAAAAGCCCAGCCAGTTCAGTCATATCATATTAATGACATTAGCCTCCAGTCACATCTGGACCATCAAAGAGAGAGAAAGAGGGCTGAAAAAGAGAGAAAAGGCCCTCTGTTGGTTCCAACATGACATTACAATCTTCAGCTGTCATCACACAATCAAACAAGATCTTGTATTATATAATGCATTGTGGTTTGACTGATGTTTAACTCTTCTCTTTTGGCTTCCAGCTAACTGTTCTGACATTGTGCGCTTCGGACAGATGAACTGGTGTCGCCACTCATCAAATTAGTAAGTTAGAGCTGAGTGAGAGGCAGAGGGGAACATTGGGTACGATTTTTAAATGGTGACCCAATGTTCCCCCCTGGTGATTATTCTATAAAGTCCTGGAGGACTAAGAGTATTATGAGTAAGACACTGTATAATGAGAGTGTGTCATAAAACAATTGAGTCATTCAACTCAGTAGAGGAGAATCGATTGTTTTGCCAAAAAAGCCTTTTTTCATCAGCCGTCCCCTCTATGGAGCTTAATTCCCTCGGAACGTTCCGCCCAATTCCCCACCCACACATCCACACACACACACACATCTATCGATTGATCCCCAGTCCAGAACCATGTTCCCTCTGCTGCCTATGTCCAACACACAGACAATCCTGACAGGGCTTCTCGCCCGGCTGAGCACAGAACACACATACTAAGACACACACACACACACACACACACACACACACACACACACACACACACACACACACACACACTGACGTACATAAATAGAGAGGGAAACACACTCTTCAGGGAATAGGGCTCCCTCCAAAGAGGAAAACTCAATACGGCTGAGCTGCTTTGGCCAGCACCTCCATATCTGTGGGGTTCTTCTAATACATCAGACCTCAGTAATATCAGGGAACCATTTTCTCTTTATGCCTCAATTAATTTTTGACTGCAGTCAGAGGAGGCCTTTGGAGGGAGGCCTATGGAGAGAGGACTATGGAGGGAGGCCTATGGAGAGAGGACTATGGAGAGAGGACTATGGAGGGAGGCCTATGGAGAGAGGACTATGGAGAGAGGACTATGGAGGGAGGCCTATGGAGAGAGGACTATGGAGAGAGGACTATGGAGGGAGGCCTATGGAGAGAGGACTATGGAGAGAGGACTATGGAGGGAGGACTATGGAGAGAGGACTATGGAGAGAGGACTATGGAGGGAGGACTATGGAGAGAGGACTATGGAGAGAGGACTATGGAGAGAGGACTATGGAGAGAGGACTATGGAGAGAGGACTATGGAGAGAGGACTATGGAGGGAGGACTATGGAGAGAGGACTATGGAGAGAGGACTATGGAGGGAGGACTATGGGGAGAGGACTATGGAGGGAGGACTATGGAGAGAGGACTATGGAGAGAGGACTATGGAGAGAGGCCTATGGAGGGAGGCCTATGGAGAGAGGCTGGAAGTCTTAAATGGGGTGTAAAACAGACACACACAGCTAAGCCCAGCAGTTGGCTAAGGGGGCTCTATAGAAAGATTCACACTGGCCTTTATTTGCTGTGTGTGTTTGTGGGTCTGTGTAATTTGACTGAGCCAGCAGGGTCCTTCACCACAGGAGAACAGGGATGGCCCATTGACACACCAGGGCTGAAGGCCATATACTGCAAAAGTGCGGATTCACTGGTGCTTTACTGCATAACTACAGTAAACAGACACACACACACACCTGTCAGAGAAGTCAGAGAAATAAAGCACAGCATGTGTGTGTATGTCTGTGTACGTGTGTGTGTGTATGTTCATGTGTGTGTGTATGCGAGTTTGTGCGCGTAAATCGCTCATGCCTTACAGTGGCGTGGGTGGATAAAGTGAGCCTATTCCACCCAGCATGGATGTTATTCACTCACAAACACATCTCCAGTTCTATCTGTCTCCTGTTGTCTTTGTCTCATCTCTCCAACAGAACTACAGTCTGAATCATAACACTCCTATTCTCTCCATCTGTCCCTGCACACCCTCTCTTTATCCCTGTCACTTCCTCTCCGTCGCTCCTTTCTCTCTCTCTCTCTCTCTCTCTCTCACATCCTGTCCTCCCATCTGTCTCTCTTTTCCTCTCGTATACACACGCTCCCCATCTCTCTCTCCCTCTCTCTCTCTCTCTCTCATTTTCACTCTCTCCCTCCTTCATTTAGCAGTGATGACTAAAAGAGAGTGGATTAAAATGACAGTGCAGTTGGGGATCTCAACACTCGCCAGATAGTAATAAGATCTAAATATTAGCATAGCTAATTATCAACATCATCAAAGGGAGGGGCCATCAAACACACATATGCAGATGGATGAGCCATCATATTTGTCAGTTCCTCAATAGTCATCCTTTAGAGCAGTGAGCATGAAAGATCTTCTCATCTGTCTCCTTTACCTCATAGTCAACTCCGAGACACGTGGATATGAACTATCTTTATGACATGTAAACACTGGTGCTTGCAGTGTGTTTACATGTGCAATGGAAGCAGCATTGTGCTATTGCTTCATGTCAGATGGCGTCACTCCTACGCAACGCTGGTCCCTCAACCAATCTTGTAGGACGTGGAACTCATATTCAAAGTTGAGTATTACCGAGCATCCGCCATTCAAAAATGAAAACATAGTTCCTAATTTATGATATCACTGCGCTCTCGTATGCCTTTCCATGAAATAGGCAGAATAACTAGCTAAAGTATTACAAACATTGTGACAGTGATTTAATAATTTGAAAAAATAAATAAAGCCATGGCTATCGCCTGCAAATTTTCTATGCAAGGACGTTGGTTTCCAGTGTAGTGACTTGATCAGCTGCTTAGCTAACTGTTGTTGCTAGCTTACTTACAGTACATAGTTAGCTAGCTAGCTCTACATTGACTGACATTAAACAATTGCGTAGCCTGTTTAAAATTTTCCTAAAGTTGTAAACATGCAACCCCAATATTAAGAGGGACAATTATAAGAAATCAGTCTGTAGATCAGCATGTTTCTCTGCGAACGCTAACGTTGTATCGTTGGGTCAGCTGAGCACAGCAGGAGGCTACTGCAATGACTTGCGTCAGAACAGCAGCTTCATAAAAGCTCATAATAATGTTAAAGGGATACTTCAGGTTTTGGCAATGAGGCCCTTCATCTAGTTCCCCAGAGTCAGATAAACTCACGGATACCATTTATATGTCTCTGTGTTCAGTTTTTGTTGCTAAATTAGTGCTAGTGCAATTGCTAACTAGTGTTAGCGCAATGACTGGAAGTCTATGGTATGTGCAGAAAATCCCAAAGAATCCCTTTAACATTAGCACTACTACAGTAGCTTGCTAGCTAGCTTTTGTTGGAAGCACTTAGTAGGTAGCTCACCATTATCAGCATCATTTCAGTGACAGCTAGCAGTCTCAAAAACATGACCCTAGGCAACAAAGTGACAGGGTCTGGTTTAAAAAATATATATATAAAAAAAATGCACCTTTATTTAACCAGGTAGGCCAGTTGAGAACAAGTTTTCATTTACAACTGTGACTCTTTTGACATAGAGGAACTACGCCACTGCCTATATCGAGAAGGGCAAAACCTTTGAAGTGGTTTTAGTTAAGGTAATTGATGCAAACTAGCCACTTGCGAAAAGCACTCATAAAAAATAGCCTCTGTGGTCTCCATCTTGCTAGCTACTATTTTGTATTTTATTCAAGCGGATAGTAACGTACACTGTAAAACCAAGTGTTTAGGATCTGAACACATAACACTTTTCTGTAACACTTTTTCAATGCATCAAGGCATTTACAATTTCCCTGCATGAATGTAAGAGATACCGACCAATGACTGTGTTTGTTAGTGACAGAGACATGGTAGTTGCATTCAATAACGTCTATTCCTGAAGCCTTCACCATGTAACTGTGTAAGTGAGTGCATTTCAATTAAAAGTTAGCCCTTTTTGACAACATACTATACATATCATAAGGCCTTTAGGTCACAATACACTGGTTTGTGAAGTGTTTAGTAATTGTTATTGGAATTCTGCCTGAGGCAGGATATCCAATAATTTGAATATTTTATAACCTACACTCAGAATGAATGCTATGGTAAAAAACTTAACAAACAAGACTAAACCATCTGAACTGGAACAACCAGTCTCAGTAATGGGTGCAATAAATCCAATCCCTTACAGATTGGATTAGTTTAGAAAAAATGTAGTTATTTTTCTTGGTATAGTATAAGATCAATGAATCAATCAATGTGAATGAGGAAACATAGATATTAAAACAAACTTTTCTAAAAATCAACCTGCAATTTATTTTTATTTTATTTTACCTTTATTTTACTAGGCAAGTCAGTTAAGAACATATTCTTATTTTCAATGACGGCCTAGGAACAGTGGGTTAACTGCCTTGTTCAGGGGCAGAACGACAGATTTTTACCTTGTCAGCTCAGGGATTTGATCCAGCAACCTTTCGGTTATGGGCCCAACACTCTAACCACTGGGCTACCTGCCGCCCCGCAATAAAGCATGCTGGGACATATGAAATACTGCCCCTTGAAGCACAAAAATCCTTAGCTAAATGTAAAACGGTGTGACTTTCACCAAACGTTCACCAAAAGAACGTTATTGAAGAATTTATTGTTTCAGTTTAGATTAACTTCAGCAGACGACATCACCTAGGTAAAATGTTTGAATGTTAGACAGCGCATTGTAGCCAAAATATTTTGATCTATCCCAGTACCCTATTCGAGATACGAGACAGATCAGTGCAGGTGGAATCGGTGCGCTATCTGATGTAAGACAATGGAATTGTGCAGAAGAAGGCGAGAGGATGAGGAGAGGGGGCCACTTTAGACTAATGAGATGCATACGGGGGAGGGCTCTTGACAGATGTGCTCAGACTGTGGCCTGGGATTATGCTGCCTGTTGTAGATACACTTCATCAACAGACAGTGAGAGAGACTAGAGCTAATACGGGAGCTTGTTAATCAGCTGACCTACTGTAGATGAGTGTTTCTGGTACAGAGACCTCATCAGAGACAAGAGGACAATAACATTTGATTTTGATATGACAATATATCCTGAGTGATAGTAGCGCTGAGAAGCGCTGCTATACTTGTCAAACACAACTCACTACATGTTTATCCCCAGTGTTAAATCAACACTGACACTGTTAGATTTAGCACTGGTCCAGTGTCTATATGGGTCCACAAGTGTCAGTGCTAAATTAACACACTGCTTATCGCAGGGCTTCCCAAACTGTCTCCTTCCTTCTGAAGTTTGTACTCGTTCAGTAACTCATTCATTACTTTCCCCAAATCTAAACGCATTGGATTGGTGGAGGCATGGGCTAGTGGGAGTCATTTGCTCACTTTGGGAGGAAAGAGAAATAATTGGGACAACCAGAAAGAGATGCTGTCCTCTCCACCAAACCCTTACTTCTTCCTGAACCGTGTTGAGTTGTAAGCTCTCTGTGAGCCAGAAGCATTGCGGGTATAATGATACTTGGGTGGGTGTGTGTGGCAGAAGAGAGGGGGAACGTGAGGAAAGCCAAATTGTGAGTGAGAAGGAGGGGAAGGACAGGGGGAAGAGGTGTAGAGAATGTAAGGACTTGTGGACAGAAGGCACCTCACATCATTTCACATATACAGAAAAGAGGGCTAACACTCAACAGCAACCTGCTGAAACCCAATACAGACACAGGCCCATTCCAATTAACCCTTCTGACTTACCATGGTGATGTAATTATACAGGGGTAGGGTAATCAAAGCACATATTATCCACTATATTGAACAGATCCTCTAATGGCTGCTCTAACAATTAAAATAAATGTTTTTAAAAATCAAAGACATTCTGGAGGAGGCAAAATCAGGTGGAACCATTCTAGCCAATGAGAGGGCAGATACGAGTGTGAACAACAGGCACAACGGTTTCCATTAGTTATCACAGCCACAAAGTCAAAATTGGCTATTTTGACTCTCTCTCATTGACCTCCAAACAAAAACTCTTTGCTTAATGAGCAATTTTATTTTTTAACAAACGCCACCTGCTGGAGAAGATGGATTTTGGGAGCAGTTATTCCTCTCTGCTCAAAGTCAGGTCTCAACCTCTAAAAGTTCTTCTCTCCTTGGTAGGTAATTGGTTGATTAATTAATGTCATTCCTTGATCAGAGATTCAACCCACCTGGTGTTTTAGGTTTCAATCATTTGCTGATTAAGGGGAAGAATTCAAATCAGCAGTGCTACAACTTCAAGGTCTGAATATGAGAAAGGGGGAAATAAATGTTCTATAACCCTGATACGTGCTGGGTGACACTCTTGACAAAAGGACTTCAGGATAGGCTCTGTGTCCTGAATGTCCGCTGTGTTTTTTGGGGGGCAGTACAGATAAATGTGTTGATACAGATACAGAAAAGTTTGTGGTCATACACCATCTGTAAAAACATAGGTGCAGATACAAACACACACAAACACCACACACACTAGAGAAAGAGATTGACCCTGGAGCCAGAGGGCAGCTCTCAGATAAGTGTCAACAACCTGTTACCACATAGATGACAGGGTAAGATACCCTCAGAGCTGTGTAATGAATGTTGACGGTTCCACTGTCAACACACAGCCAAGGTCAACAGTCCAGTCCACTGTGTTAGCTGATAAGTCCCAATCACACCCTGCAGGATGTGCTCTATCCACTAAACTGCAGTCCGGGGACCCCAGGGAGTCTGGAAAGATTCTAGCCATGCATTATATAAAGACCAGCATATAAATACATATTCATGGAGAGAGATTGCGGAGACGCTGGGGTCCGACCCAAACACTTGTTTGAAAAAGTGGGGTAGGGTTTGCGACAAGTTCGTCAAGGCAAAGAAAATAAGACATTGGAGATGCCGGTGGAAAGGCTACTCCAGAAATGTTGCTGCTGGCTTGTTCATCTTGGGAAGCATGGAAATACTGAAAGCAACATGCCGTATTCACCAAAGAATGGGGTATGTTGTTGTATTTTCTATTGTAGTCGACGAAAAGAGCAGCCATGTTTTGCTAACAATAGCTAGCCAGCTAGCGCTAGCTACTTGGCTGGCTAGTGGCTAGCTAGCCTAGCAGGATACTCATGCATGGAAAGCAAGCCAAACAACTAAACTAAACTTTTGAGCAAACATAATTTTGTCATAGAAAGAGAATCATAAGCTTCCCACATTGGTAACACCAAAGTCCGTTTGAGCAGAGTTGAGTAGCTAGACCAACCTGTAGTCTCGTTTAATGATATTTGATGTTCATTAATGTTTTGGATATATTATTTTCAAGGCATAAATACCAGTGAATGGAGACAGCACAGAGTTTTGTTCTCTGCGCCAAAGCAACGGCCCCAAGCACTACCTCTGCCCCTAGTACTGACTGGTGGTCTCCATGCAGGACCTTGGAAGCACTACCCTGGGCCCACCTCCAAGACCTACTCCACTGGCTTGCTCCTCACTGATGCCAAAGAGCATCAGTAGTAGTAGCAGGGGTGTGAGAAGAAGGGAGAAAAGAGCTGCAGACTCAGTCCTTGACACATCACTTGCAAAGGCATTGAGAATTATTGTTGGACATATCTCAAGATCTGGAAAACGTCATGCACCAGCTTCTCCCAGAGGTAAATACTCTTTACTCTGATCCCCTTTCCTCTCTCCTGTTGTCCTTTTTCCTCCTCTCCTCACCAGGCACACGGCTCTCCGGACACTCTTAATTTCTCTCCTTTTGTCATCTTCTCCACAGGGTCCTGGCACCTATAGATGATTTCATGGATGAACTCTCGCCAAAACTCTGGGAGGAATACGATCACCAGCTGCATGAGTTTGTGCATGACTTCAAGAAGGGGACATGGACCGAACTAATGACCGGGACCACGGTCAAAATTAACAACTTGTTGTTGTTCAGACATCTCAGGAGTCAGACACTAGACACTTTTATTTTATTCCATAGACACTTTTGTTATCTACATGTCTGTTCATAAGAGACACTGTTGTTTAGAAATATTTATATTCAGAAATATTTGTAACTACTGACACATTTTATTCCATAAACATTTTTTATATGTCTGTTCTCAGCAGACACTTTTGTATTGTGGTTTACTTTCAGAAGCAAGAATAAAGGTGTATTTGTGTGCTGGGAAAAGCTCTTTATTATACAGTATTTCCTCTGTAGCATTTTTTATGACATTAGTCATAACCAGCAATAAGACATTAGTTTTCCATAGACCTACTCTGACCATTGCCCACATTCTTTTTTTTATAAATATTGTTCCAGTATTCACTTTTTAAAGTTTTAGAGTTTTGGCGGGAATAGTCTCTGGAGACAAAGGAACATTCCTTTCGCAAATACTGGAGGAGAAAAGAGAGTCCTCTCCTACTTAAATTCACGACAGGGCGTTAGGGTGTCATAACCCCCACACCAGTTCCCTCCTCCCCTCTGTGGGTGAGAGGGGTCTGGTAGAACTTTATTAATTGCAAACCTGATCTGCCCATTTGGATAACCAGGACAGTCATGACACCAAGAATCCTCATCATCAACTACCTGTCTATTTGTGAACGAATCACACCGATTAAGCATTAGTCATATCCCAGTTTACCTATTTGCTTATGGCCTTGCCTACACATAGCAACTTGATTTTTTTATTATATGAGCAAAAAATGGCAAGGCCAAGCCAGGCAAAATATTTATATAATGCATATTAAGTTGGAGGGCAGAAATGATTGAATATTAAAGCATTAGACCTCTCAAGGCTTCAGTCAAAAGTTATACCTAAGGAAGGAAGCCTCTGCTCTCAAAAAATTATATTGAGACACTACTGTCTTTACCCAGGTGTTGTCTGGCAACAGTCAATTGTGTCTTACAAATTTGTTTTGAGAGCAGAGGCTTCTTCCTTCCTGACCTCCCATGTAGGCCAAGTTTGTGCAGTCTCTTTCTGACAGTGTACCCATGCAATTCGACATTGACTGTGGCAAGAGAGGCCTGTAGATCCCTTGATGTTACCCTGGGGTTCTTAGAGACTTCTATGAGCATCTTTCGGTCAGCTCTTGGGCTGACTTTGGTGGGAGGACCTGTCCTAGGTAGTTTACCAGGGGTCTGTTAGTGATTTATTTAGAATTAAATGCACACTTAACCAGCATGGCTACCACAGCATTCTGCAGCGATATTGCCATCCCATCTGGTTTGCGCTTAGTGGGATTATCATTTGTTTTTCAACAGGACAATGACCCAACACACCTCCAGGCTGTGTAAGGGCTATTTGACCAATTGAGATGGTTTGGGATGAGTTGGACCGCAGAGTGAATGAAAAGCCACCTACAAGTGCTCAGCATATGATGGGCTACTTTCTGCACACGCTACAGTCGTTGTGAACCGGAGTGACTTGACACAACGCTGGCCAAACAAGATGTAGCTACAAACAAAACAGAGTTATATGGTTCCAGTCTGCAGTGAAGCGTTCATCCATGTATACGGGTAAGAGTCTAGCTACATTTTCCATATATACGTTTCTAATTTTGTCAGAAAGTTAAAGCATACTGTTAGTTAGCTAGCAAACGTTAGCTTTCTGGTTCGCTAGCTAACTTTAAGTGTATGATCTGTGTAGTAATATTATTTGAATCAGAAACCATTTACATTGCTAGTTATAGCCTAATGTTAGCTGGTTAAAATGTAACCTAATTTGTTAGCTTTAGCTACCTGCAGATACATTTACACTCAGTTTTTCACAATTCCTGGCATTTAATCCTGCACACAGGTACACCTCCAATTGACTCAAATGAAGCTTCTAAAGCCATGACATCGTTTTTTGGAATTTTCCAAGCTGTTTAAAGGACAGTCAACTAAGTGTATGTAAACGTCTAACGCACTGGAATTGTGATATAGTGAATTATAAATTAAATAATCTGTCTGTAAACAATTGTTGGAAGAATTACTTGTGTCATGCTCAAAGTAGAAAGTTGCTAAAACTATAGTTTGTTTACATGAAATCTGAGTTTTAATGACTTCAACCTAAATGTATGTAAACTTCCGACTTCAACTGTACGTCACATTCAGGGGTTCTGAGACACCCCTGGGCCCCCCGTAATTTGCACTCTGCTGTGTGTAACTGCTCATATGTATATGCCTAGTCGCGTGTGTGTGTGTTTACACACTCATTTTAATAATTACATTGCTAACATGAAAGTGTGACACAGAATCCAACAGAGGATTTAATCGAAGTGTCACTCCAATCAAACATCCCCCTACTCCATAAAATCTTTCCTCACAGAGTGTGGGGTCAAAAGGTCAAACATTACACACAGAAATAGACTTGTATTGGAGAGGAGCGAGTCAAGAAAGGAGGTTCATTACCAACCATTTAATTCCCTTTGCCACCTTTGTCACTTCAATTCTTAAAGGTTCGATAGAAGTGTTCTATTCTAGGATCAAGGGTACTGTTCTATGGCAATATCCTCATAATCTCCAATGCTATTTGACAGTCAGATCAACATCTGCGTCCTAAATGACAGCCTACAGAGTCCCACAGTATGAGTCATAATACCCATAAGGCTTACCCTAGCGTGACGTTTTGATAACTGTGTTTCTATTGTTTTAGGCTACTTTGTAAAACAATGTTGTTCGCTTAATAGGCCTTTTTGGAAGTTGAAAACATATTTGGTAGTTTACAGACAGATTCGTCGGCCATTTACTTTCCAACCTGTGTTTTCCTGCGATTGTATTTGAAATATTGTGATGGCTTGCTGGCATGCTGTTCACTGACAGATTTGCAGTGCGTACCCGACTGTATTCCTTGTGATTAGGCTACACACAATCCACAGCTAGGCTATTTTAAAAATTTATAAACTATTGATTATCTGTGGTTAAATTATAAGCCTAATCCTGGAGTAGTATTCTGAATTATTTCATTTATTTATCTCACAGACAACAGTTATTCTATAACTTTGGCAAAGGCCTTTCAATTTTTTTAGGGGTGCTGCGGCACCTCCCTCACCCTTTCTATACGGAAATAAATGAAGTGCAACGCTGCAGAGATGAAAGTTGCAGGCTCATGTCTATCAGAGCAGAGAGAGGGAGAGAGATCATAGAAAGTGAATCTCATACTAGTTCTGTGAGAGATACAGGCGTGCTTCTCTCTTTCATCACAGCAATGGCCACGCGTTGGCATAGGCTACAATGTTGCACAAACCAATGTGAATCAATTCTTAGAATAGGCCTGTAAGTCACGTTTTCACTTTGTTTTTTAGGGGGCAGGAGAATTACAGAGGCAACTTGAATTGACTTGGATTGCTTTTGTTATAATTTATAAAATAATTGGATCTTGTTCCTGCAGGATCCAGCTTAAATTAAGCACTGCTGATGTCCAACAGTCTTGTACATGTCACGATCGTGTGTAGAGACAGACCAGGGCGCAGCGTAGCGATAGTTCGACATTGTGTTTATTCACAAATAAACTAAACTCAGTCCGAACTATACAAAACAACAATGTAAGAACAAACGTGAACATCAACACACTTGCTCTGATGATGACATAAAAACAATGACCCACACAAACGTGTGGGGTTGAGCAACTTAAATAGAATCCCCAATCAGAGACAACGTCTCACAGCTGTCTCCAATTGGGGATTCAACACAAAATGAAAAACATAGATCTAGATATCTAGATCTGTCAGGCTCTGACCATGGCCAAAAGGTACTCCCTATGGCCAGAGCCTGACAGTACCCCCCCCTCTAAGGTGCGGA
Organism: Thymallus thymallus; assembly: GCA_023634145.1. NCBI lineage: Eukaryota > Metazoa > Chordata > Actinopteri > Salmoniformes > Salmonidae > Thymallus > Thymallus thymallus. Next base: position 13,370,404 of record CM042421.1, on the reverse strand, counting down.
CTCCCGGCCGCGATAATCACAAAAAATATATATATATATGTGACATGGGAGTTGTGAGGAGGGACAATCCACTTTGGTGGCGGCTCAGGCCCCGGCGAAGTGGATAATTTCCTCCCTGACCCGAGTCTGATGACCAGTCCCGGAATGGGACCTGGCATGGCGAACGGCTCCGGCCATGTAGCGGTACAGACGACCGGACCCGGACTGGGCACCGGTGTGGAAGGACGCTCCAGTTCTGGAGCTGGGCAGACGTTCGGCCCCGGACTGGGCACCGGTGGAGCGGACCGCTCCGCCGCTGGAGTTGAGCAGACGACCGGCCCCGGACTGGGCACCGGTGGAGCGGACTGCTCCGCCGCTGGAGTTGAGCAGACGACCGGCCCCGGACTGGGCACCGGTGGAGCGGACTGCTCCGGCACTGGAGCGAAGCAGACGGCCGGCCCCGGACTGGGCACCGGTGGAGCGGACTGCTCCGGCACTGGAGCGAAGCAGACGACCGGCCCCGGACTGGGCACCGGTGGAGCGGACTGCTCCGGCACTGGAGCGAAGCAGACGACCGGCCTCGGACTGGGCTCCGGTGGAGGTTCAGGGCGGCTGACCTTCGCTGGAGGCTCCGGGCTGCGGACCTTCGCTGGAGGCTCCGGGCTGCGGACCTTCGCTGGAGGCTCCGGGCTGCGGACCTTCGCTGGAGGCTCCGGGCTGCGGACCTTCGCTGGAGGCTCCGGGCTGCGGACCTTCGCTGGAGGCTCCGGGCTGCTGACCTTCACTGGAGGTTCCGTGTTGCTGACCTTCACTGTAGGCTCACGGTTACTGACCTTCACTGTAGGCTCACGGTTACTGACCTTCACTGTAGGCTCACGGTTACTGACCTTCACTGTAGGCTCACGGTTACTGACCTTCACTGTAGGTTTTGGGTTGCTGTCCTTCACTGTAGGTTCCGTGTTGCTGACCCTCACTGTAGGCTCAGGGTTACTGACCTTCACTGTAGGTTCTGTGTTGCTGACCCTCACTGTAGGCTCAGGGTTACTGACCTTCACTGTAGGCTCACGGTTACTGACCTTCACTGTAGGCTTACGGTTACTGACCTTCACTGTAGGCTCACGGTTACTGTCCTTCACTGTAGGCTCACGGTTACTGTCCTTCACTGTAGGCTCACTGTTACTGTCCTTCACTGTAGGCTCACTGTTACTGACCTTCACTGTAGGCTCACGGTTACTGACCTTCACTGTAGGCTCAGGGTTGCTGACCTTCACTGGAGGCTCAGCGTTGCTGATCTTCACTGGAGGCTCAGCGTTGCTGACCTTCACCGGAGTCTCAGGGCTGCGGGCCTTCACTGGAGTCTCAGGGCTGCGGGCCTTCACTGGAGGCTCAGGGCTGCGGGCCTTCTTGATATTACACGCCCGTTCCCGTCTATCCATTAGCCTATTAACGAGTGCCAGCCGGCGGTCGAAGTCCTGCTCTTCCTCTATCTCCTGTAGAAATGGGTCTCGATGCGGTTCCAGGGGAAGAGCCACCCAGGCTCTCCACCACCTCCTCTGTTCCTCCTTTGACTCCTCATAGAACCCCTCAGGTTTCTCACGATTGTAGATCGTGGGCATACGAAGAGGTATGCGATCTTCCTCATTCCGCCTCTCCGGGCTCTGGCTGCGCACTGATGGTGTGGTGCGCGAAGTCGGCACGGACTGTGCCGGGCTGTGGGCCGACGCTGGGGGCTCCGGGTTGGTATTCCCTTGGGGTTGTTGGCGGGCGTTTCCCCGTATCGCGCGTCGCGCATAACGTGGCGGCACCTCATCTCTCTCCCTCTCTCCCCAGTTCCTCTGCTTGGTCTGGTAGTGGTGGGTCATTCTGTCACGATCGTGTGTAGAGACAGACCAGGGCGCAGCGTAGCGATAGTTCGACATTGTGTTTATTCACAAATAAACTAAACTCAGTCAGAACTATACAAAACAACAACGTAAGAACAAACGTGAACATCAACACACTTGCTCTGATGATGACATAAAAACAATGACCCACACAAACGTGTGGGGTTGAGCAACTTAAATAGAATCCCCAATCAGAGACAACGTCTCACAGCTGTCTCCAATTGGGGATTCAACACAAAATGAAAAACATAGATCTAGATATCTAGATCTGTCAGGCTCTGACCATGGCCAAAAGGTACTCCCTATGGCCAGAGCCTGACAGTACAGTCTACACTCTTAAAAATAAAGATGCTATCTAGAACCTAAAAGGGTTCTTCGGCTGTCCCCATAGAATACATTTTTGAAAAACCCTTTTTGTTTCCAGATAAAACCCTTTTGGTTCCAGATATAACTTTTTGGAGTTCCATGTAAAACCCTTTTCACACACTGTAAAAATAGAAAGACTCAAAACAGCATGGTTGTGTAATGAAACCATCGGAAGTAGTGCACCTAACCTGAGACCTGGTGTTTTAATGCAAACCCTTGCACTTCCCACCTTGCCACGTTGCTCTGTTTTTAGAGGATTTGGGATAATTCAAATTTTTTTGACTTTATGATAATTTTACACAATGTTGTATGTATGTTTGAAGAAAGAAAAGTTAATGTATATGTTAGTATTAATCTGCTTGTTGTGCCATGAGGTGTAAGATCATGAGGAATGGATATCAAAACCGTTCAATGATGAGTTGACCCATTCCCATATTTCCAACTTAAATTGTAGAGGGTTAAACTAGCAAATGATCAGATACATAAATTATTTAAAAATAGTTATTAGAAGTTATCTAATTCTGCACTAGAGAGAATTTGAAACACCGTAATAGTGTTTAGTGGTAGAGCATGGCGCTTGCAACGCCAGGGTTGTGGGTTAGATTCCCACGGGGGAGCAGCATGAAAAAAAGTATGAACACATGTATGCCCTAACTTTAAGTCGCTCTGGATAAGAGCGTCTGCTAAATGTCTAAAATATAAATGTTTAGAAGCTTTAGAGAGAGGAAATAACTCCAAAAGAGAATTTATCTAATTCTGCACTGAACATGACTCAAAACACCAAACTAGTGTTTTCAGCATTTCCAGTAGTGCTCCCAGTCCCTGGCGAGGTGTTGCAAAACACTTCATTAAGCGGTGTTACAACACCACGTGTAATGTTTCATAACATCTCAGGATGATGTTACAATACTTCAGCCAAGTTAAGGTTTCGTCTCCATCATGTTGGTGACAACTCAGTTGCCACTAGTTAAAGCACTTCATTTGAACCTTTTCACGTGTGAGTTCCACATTTCTCTAATGGTCACCCTAGCATGAGTGTTTCTTTATGCTCCTGATGTCAGAATGCACATTCTCTTCCAAGATGTGATTGTCACGTAGCAGGACAGTTAACCCGCTGTGCCCTCAAAACCAAGACACGCTGCCTGCTGCTGCAGAGTATTTCTGTCTGTAATAAAGCCCTTTTGTGGAGAAAAACGAATTCTGATTGGCTGGGCCTGGCTCCCCAGTGGGTCAGCCTGGCTACCAAATGGGTGGGCCCATGGCTGTGTACCTGCCCAGTCATGTGAAAGCCATAGATTAGGGCTTAATGAATTTATGTAAATCGACTGATTTCCTTACATGAACTGTAACTCAGCAAAATCTTTGAAATTGTTGCGTTTATATTTTTGTTCAGTATAATAACTTTGGACATGTGTGCATTCTTTCAAAGTAAGTGCCTTGTTTTCTGTATATCGTGTTATCATGTCTACTGTAGCATACCGTATGTATGTATGGAGCATAATGTATCTACAGCTTTATTCACATGTTTTCAAGTACTGGTGACAAATCATGCATTCCGATTCTTGCATACATTGTAATGGACACATATGATGTGTGTAAAATATTTTTTGGAAGGTTGTACTGATTATGATGAGGTAATGCTGAGCTATTTGCGAGCTATGTGTGGCACCATGTTTGTTGACATTATACAATGCATTCTGTGTGTCACGTAAACGTCTGTCAGACCAAAGATGTTATAACTAAATGAGGTGAAGGGATGGTTCATGACCACTTGTGTTAATCTTTCCTCAGTTAACGCTAGGGCTAATGTAGCTTACTTTTTACGGTTTGGATGATTGTGTTATGCTGTCGCTACATCTGTAAATGTCTTAACATTGCATCCAAAAATTAACTGGTCACATTCAGGACATAACGTTATAAGGACTGTGTTTGTCCAAAACGTTTCGGTGAAAAACAGTGTGGCCAGCTCAAATGCTGACTGTTGTGTCAATCAAAACTGGACGTTCTAAATAAGCGTTCTAATCACACCGGTTTGAGTGTAAACAGCAGGGACCACTGTAGAATGATCACACCGTGTGTTGGCACGTTTCAAAGGGTTAACAGTGCAGAGGGTTATACATGGAACCCGAATGAGTTCTACCTTGAACCCAAAAGGGTTCTCCTATGCGGACAGAGAGAGTGACAGACACCAGCGAGCTGTGACTAAGCAATGACGCATTGAGCAACCCATTTACACATTTCTCTCTCTCTTCACAGCAGCACAGTGTCCTATCCTTTCCACCATCCCCCCTCCCTCAATTTCCAAGAATGGTGACTGGGGACAGGGGAGAGACGAGACTTGCCAGACTCTCTCAGGCAATTCTCACTTCTCTGCCTCTTTCACTCCTTTTAGGTGTGGAACCATTTTAATCCTCTTCATCACTCAGAGCGAAGGATGTCCCCAGAGACTTATCCAAGGTTGGTTTTGCAAACCCCCCACCCCCCCCCGACCCAGACACTCCATCTTCCCCAGGTGCCCTAGCTGCAGCCCCCAGCCTCAAAAACAGAAGCATGTCAAACGGGTGAGGGAGGTTGAGAAATATACAGGAAAATATAAACCCCATGTCTAAACCCTGCATATATTTCCATCCCTTTACCGCATAATAAAAGTTTTCTGAAATGAGAGATGGGAGGCTAGGGGATGATAGAAACTTTTAATAAATCCCTGCTTTTATCCTATTCGGTGGTGGGGAGAAAAAATGACTTGTCAGGCACTGAACTTCATTTGGGTTTTTGAGAAGAGCGGAGGAGAGAAATGCAACATTGTTATAATCTTTCACAAGGGTCCTCCTTTCCTCATCTCTCCCGCCATCTGGCTGTTAGCTGCTAGGCTGTTAGGATGTTAGCCTTTTAGTCTGTTAGGTAAGACTGGGTGCTTTAGAAAAGGCCTATTACCTGCAGCCATTTGTCAATTCCTGATACAATTACGTAATTGGGTTGTTCTAAACTCAGTAGGGACCACTGGGCATTTGTATGTACATTTGAAAGCCGTAGATGTAAAAGTTAGAAAATCCCTCACTGCCAAAGAAAGAAAGTAACTTTCAACTGCAAATAATTCCCTTTACAATACATTGGGTAGATGCTGTTTAAGGTAACAAGGTATACTATACTGCCCTACCAAAGGCAGTAACTGCTCATTTGGTTGAAAATGTACATGTGGACAATATTGTATTGTGTTTTGGAGAAAATGGGGGTCATGTTAGCAGTAACTGCAAAAAGGTCAAGGTAAATTAAAGCCATTTTTCTCAGTTCCACGTTATGAGCAGTTACTGCCTTTTTGCTTGGTAGGGCTATATAGTATAGTTATGATAGATGATAAGACAGGCATAAGAGTGTAATAAAAAAATAATACAAATCTGATTCAATAAATAGATAAATAAATACTCTTTAAAAGGTCCTGAACTTTGCTAACAACGTCCACACACAGCAACAATAACAACAGCCTTCAATGACGAAGAAATATCAAAAACTCACTTATTCTAGTATATAACCCAGCAACATGACTGCACATCTCTCAGTAAGATACTCTCCATCTAGTCTCCATGGTTGATCTGTGGACTGTGGTCTGCGTGAAAGGAGCCAGCCTCACTCAGCATGGTGCAGATATATGACTTCAGATGGATTCAACCTCCTGCTACAGCAATGAAGCATGCACGAATGCACACACAAATTCTTTTACATACACACTTACACACACATACACACACACACACACAGAAGTCTAGCTGCTTCTGCCGAAGGGAGGTTAGTGTGTGTGTGTGTGTGTGTGTGTGTGTGTGTGTGTGTGTGTGTGTGTGTGTGTGTGTGTGTGTGTGTGTGTGTGTGTGTGTGTGTGTGTGTGTGTGTGTGTGTGTGTGCGCGCGCGCGCGTGCGTTTGTGTGTGTGTGTGCCCTCTCTCTCTCTCTCTGAAGCAATCTCTGACTCATTCTCACTAATTTCTCTCTGGTAGATATTAATGCTCCAACTCGTTGTAAAAGAGAAAAGTAAGAGTGTCAGTTTGTCCAATTAGTGGGAGCAGAACAGCATGGGGAGGCCTATCTGTTAGCAGCATGGGGAGGCCTATCTGTTAGCAGCACGGGGAGGCCTATCTGTTAGCAGCATGGGGAGGACTATCTGTTAGCAGCATGGGGAGGCCTATCTGTTAGCAGCATGGGGAGGCCTATCTGTTAGCAGCACGGGGAGGCCTATCTGTTAGCAGCACGGGGAGGGCTATCTGTTAGCAGCACTGGGAGGAATATCTGTTAGCAGCACGGGGAGACCTATCTGTTAGCAGCATGGAGAGGCCTATCTGTTAGCAGCACGGGGAGGACTATCTGTTAGCAGCACGGGGAGGACTATCTGTTAGCAGCACTGGGAGGACTATCTGTTAGCAGCACTGGGAGGACTATCTGTTAGCAGCACGGGGAGGACTATCTGTTAGCAGCACGGGGAGGACTATCTGTTAGCAGCACTGGGAGGACTATGTGTTAGCAGCACTGGGAGGACTATCTGTTAGCAGCACGGGGAGGCCTATCTGTTAGCAGCACGGGGAGGACTATCTGTTAGCAGCATGGAGAGGCCTATCTGTTAGCAGCACGGTGAGGACTATCTGTATCTGCTATAGTTAACAGACATCTGACAGCACAACAAAGCAGGTGTCTTAGCGCTCACTAAAGGCACAGAAAGAGGAAAAAAGAGAGGGGAGACAGAGAGGGAGGAAGGTAGACGTTAAGGAAGAGAGATAAACAGCATTAAATTACTCTCCCTTGTCCCGGGGTTGGAGTCAGACACTGATCATTGTAACAGAGACACAATACGTTCGCCATGCCGACATAGATGTCATTCTGGCCCATTCAGACCCGGCTAATCAGGCCCCGCTGCAACACCATCCATCAGTGTGTGTGTGTGTGTATGTGTGTGTGTGTGTGTGCGCGCGTGCGTGCGTCTGAGTGAGAACACTTCCTGATCTAGCACAGACATCTGTGATCGGCTCGCCAACTTGCCAGGTGGAGGTTCGGACACATGTGTGTCTGTGAGCAACTGGTCTGGTCTGAGTTAGACAAGCATGGAACAATCACTGGCCAGACCTATTGTGTCTGTGCATGTCTAGTAAAATATTATATTGACGCCTAGTAGAAGAGCATATCAAAGGTTATAGAAATGGTTCTGGCTATTGTTCGAACAGACTCACTCTTACCATATGAGCTTTGTCCATCCAAGAAAAATGTGTAGATTTTTAAAGTAGAGTTCTGATCCTCCTTAGCTTTATAAACTTGTTTTTAATCATGGACCAACATATCCAAAAATGTCATCAGAAGGTATGTTGATAAAATGTCAGATTCAGTTTTCCCTAATGATTTGCTTTTGTATATGTAAAACCCTCTTCAATCAATTTACCCAGTTAGAGCTTAACTAAACATAAAAACTGCTTAAATTAACATTGATCTTTTGGCTTTATGGTGTTATTCATCACATGTCTTTAAGTCTGTTATGAACATTAAAGGCAGAATGTCAAGGTTGAGTCATGTTTTAATCAATCTGTTTGTTTACTGAATAACTCAACATAGTGATCCCAAGCCACCCACCCACGTTTCACTACATGGCAAAACTAAAACCTAACATTAGACTACAAATTCAGTCATTTATGCAAGATATACTCAGAGCATGATTGAATTATGATAGTAGAGAAAAGAACCAATAGTGCCTTTTTATACAAAGATAAATCTGTCGTTACATTCTAAACTGCAAAGAGAGAGATTTCCGAAACGTTGGCAGAAATAGGTTGGCATTCGGTACGCACACTGACATACTGACGTCTGCAGCAGCCATTCAGCTCTACACAAGCTTTACAATAATACCTCTATTGGTTTTGCATTGTATTTGAACCATGGTATTTGACCCCTTCTCTGAAGATTGTTCTTTCTACAATCAGAGAGTAAAACTGAAGTCACTGGAGCAGAACTATGCAGCCGGTAAAGTGTTTTTCTTTTGGGTCGTGCAGGCAGATTCACATACCATTCTCTAGCGCTCTCCTGCACACACACACACACACACACACACACACACACACACACACACACACTAATCTCCCTTCGGCAGAAGCAGCTAGACTGTGTGTGTGTGTGTGTGTGTGTGTGTGTGTGTGTGTGTGTGTGTGTGTGTGTGTGTGTGTGTGTGTGTGTGTGTGTGAAAGAATTTGTGTGTGCACACACAAACTCACAATAACACAGTTCTGCAGTGATGTTGTGTAAATTGCCTGTGGGGTACATAGAGCTGAACTGTCTGTGTTATTTCGCCCCGTCGCTTGAGGATTTTGGGACGCCAGGCGGGGCCAGTGACCAGATGAGGTTGCTATGGGGTGAAGACAGGGCCAAATTTCACACTGTTTGGTGTACACACAGAAACACACAGACACAATACAAGAGTCTCTATGGGTGCAGAGACTGTGGTGTTAGAGGTGCTGTCTGTCTGTGGTCGACCCTCTCTGTGTGTCTATAGGAGAAAGGGGTGACACTACACACTAAAGAAGAATAGCACCCGATAGGGGTGATTTGGTTTGTAACCATAGTGGAACCCTTTTTGGTGCTATATAGAAAACATTTTTGGAGGTTCAATAAAGAACTGTGCTCATAAGGTTGGAAATGGAACTTGTATGGTGATATAAAGAACCCTATCCTATGGTTGTAATACAACACTGTTGGGGGCTATATAGAACCTTTATGGAGAACGGTTCTATAAAAAACCTTTATCAACCTGAAAGATTCTTTAAAGATCCTTTTGAAGAACCATGGTTCAGCCATATTGTTTGTCGTTAATTGTTGTTTTAGTATGTTTTTCGTCCGTTTTTTGTGAGTTTTTTTTGCAACAGTTGAATTATAATAGTTCAGGATTATGGAGTGCTACTGTTTTCAGCCATCCACCCATATTATGCAATGTCTTTTTATAGCTTTTTTGCACTCCAGACTTCTTGTATTTATATTTATTTTAATCTATTGTTAAAATTATGTAGGTGTTATTATTGTTTTAATTGACAAGTTTAATCAAGTGAGCTACCTATGGAACAGCTAGGGGTCCTTGAGAAGATATTTGAGAACCACTGACTGATTTAATTGAACATTCTTAATTGAGAAAAGCCCATACATGAGCCTTTCACAAAGCACTATCACTGGCTATTGTCAGATCAAGTATGTAACAGCATAACACAACACATTAGATAAACTGGAAAGACACTAACTCACGGTTGCACAGAAAGATCAGTGTGCAAACCACGCCCCAAAATATTCTAATGAGCCACCTCCCCTACATTTTAATTACCAATAACAGAGAACCATCACCCTTCCCAAAAAACCTTTGAGGAACCCTAATGGTTTAGTGTGTAGTCAGGAAAGCAGTGACCACCACATGCCACCAACGACTGTATCAGTGTGGTAAAACTGCCTGTATAGAACGCATCCTGTTGACTTTAGTAATACTCACGGAGAAAAGGGATAATTTGATAAGAGAATTACTGTCTAATAAACACTACAGTGAACTCCACAACAACAAAGTCAAGCAAGAGATGCCTGGTGACAATGGAAATGAAGGCTTTCACTTTGAGACCAACAGAACTCTGCTGTGTTAATTGGTTACAAATACTTGTTTGATGTTGTTCTCTCTCTCTCTCTCTCTCTCTCTCTCTCTCTCTCTCTCTCTCTCTCTCTCTCTCTCTCTCTCTCTCTCTCTCTCTCTCTCTCTCTCTCTCTCTCTCTCTCTCTCTCTCTCTCTCACTCTCTCACTCTCTCTCTCTCTTTCTCTCTTTCTCTCTCTGTGTGTGTGCTTCTGTGAGACGATGATGAATTGCATCATTCCTTACCCTTGATCCTCAGAAGCCCATAATCAAGGACAAGGATCTGGGAGACTAAAGCCACCCGGGGGACAATGGCTGACAGTGAAGGATAGGCCTCCACTACGTTGTCAATGTCATCCTCCTCTTTCTTCTCCTCCTCTTCCTCCTCCTGCTCTATCCCTCTTCTACTTCCATATAAGCTCTCTACTCCCTCCATCATAAATCAACACAGCGTCATATACGGCATCTCATTCAGTGCTGTGGTGTGGCATGATTAATAGACAGATAAAGGCAGAATCTTGTCACCTTTGTTTTTATCCACAACTGATCTGTGGGGACAGGGTGATTGAAAACAAGGTTCCCACACACACACACACACACACACACACACACACACACACGGCTTTAGGCTGACTCAAACAATATTATGGTCTGTAAAATGAGTCAGACCTCCACCATAGTCGAGGGACAGCAAGGATTTCAGACAGCGATGGAAATAAAAGTCTGGAGATGAAATCATTAAATCCTACAACGCTAATTAAATAGCTTGTTGAGATTCCCATTTAATGAATGATTCTCAAAGAGATGTTTTGTCTTCGCTCGTCCGTCTGCGGTGCTTTGAATTCCTCTCCTGTGCCAGATGAGCTGCTACAGAACAGTCATTGTGTGCTGGTGCTGGTATCTGTTCTCTGTTCAGGGCTGGTGACTAAAGCTTGCGGTCCGTTACATTATGGAGATGTGGTTTCCTTAATCCCTCAAGGCTTACACACACACACACACACACACACACACACACACACACACACACACACACACACACACACACACACACACACACTGACTCAGAGCCCTGTGGTACACAGATACAATGGGTAGGTACCACGGCAGACACACAGGCTCTCTGGTCTCCAGGGCCCTGGGTTTATCCTCTCTTGTTCACCCCAACAGGGAGGCCGGGGTGATGTAAGGCCAGAGAGTCCCTCTCCTGTTTGTAATGGTTGGTTTAGGGTCAAAGCTCTACAGGTTTGTCCAGGCTGGCAGAAGGTTGTGTTGGGTTGTGTTAGACTGTTGCACTAGGGGCAGGGACTAAGTTGGGTTGATATCGCCTGGGTGACAGAGGCTGGGATAAGCTGGCGTTGCTCCAGGAGAAGGTAATTGTTTCAGAGCCGTGTTCATTATTGCTGGCCCAGTCAGGTACTGCCTCTCTCTGACAGATCTGACCAGGGGTCTGGAGACAGAAGATGAAGCCTTTCTTAATGATCATTAAAGAGAAAGGTGGAGGGCGAGTGTTGTCACTGTGTCTTTTCATCAGCCATGGCAACTCATGGTCAGTCCCCTCCACTCCCTGACAGCCCCCTGGTCAGGCCTGTCAGATGCCAGCCTGAAGTCTGTTCTGATGGGCCATACTCAGGGCCTCTGTCTGGGTCTGTCTGGATGTCACTGGCGCTACTGCTCCACAGTCTGGAGGTTTGAAGTCCCTGTTGTTCTCCAGGCACGTCTCTATCTATCTATCTATCTATCTGCCTGCCTGCCTGCCTCCCTGCCTGCCTGCCTGCCTGCCTGCCTGCCTGCCTGCCTGCCTGCCTGCCTGCCTGCCTGCCTGCCTGCCTGCCTGCCTGCCTGCCTGCCTGCCTGCCTGCCTGCCTGCCTGCCTGCCTGCCTGCCTGCCTGTCTGTCTGTCTGTCTGTCTGTCTGTCTGTCTGTCTGTCCGTCTAATAAGCATGCTCTGATAATAACTGTTGGAGAGCGGAGGAGGGGGAGAAGGGTAAAGGGCTTGCAGGAGGGGTGAGGGGAGGTTGTCGCTTTAGGCTATTCCACAAGGGCATGGGAATATGGTGATTCGCTTAAGCAAAGCCTTATGGTCTTGACGATCATTAGCTATATCCCTCCTCCCTGACACCACAAATAATACAGTACCACAAATTCGGCACCGTCATGTACTGTACTGTCTTGATATACTTGGGCTCCCAAGTGGCGCAGCGGTCTAAGGCACTGCATCTCAGTGCTAGAGGCGTCACTACAGATACCCTGGTTCGATTCCAGGCTGTATCACAACCGGCCGTGATTGGGAGTCTCATAGGGTGCCGCATAATTGGCCCAGCGTCGCCCGAGTTTGGCCGGTGTAGGCCGTCATTGTAAATAAAAATTTGTTCTTAACTGACTTGCCGCGTTAAATAAAGGTTAAATAATAAATATATATATAGCCTCTAGACACCCACTACTACACAATATGATTATGTCTGTCCTAATTTCAACATCCTCCAATCATATCGTAAGCCATACAGTATCCCTCCCCTGACATTACACATGTCTGGATGCAGTGTAATGTACTGGCCTGATCTTGCCTCGAGGCATCCACTACAACACAAGAGGGAGAGGCTAAGAGACAATGGGGTTCAATTAAGTCTGCTCTAATGTCAACATCCACCAACATCACTGGGTCATTCTAGACTTTCAGTCTACGGTCAGCACTGTCATGTGCTGGCCTCATCTAGCATTGAGACATCCACTGCTACTCAAGAGGGAGAGGCAACACACACATTACACACACACACACACTAAACACGCACAGGGACAGGCGCGCACACACACACACCATCTACCATCTACATTATAACTGTCAGTCTACAGCTGTCCCAGTCTCCCCACCACAGTAAGGTTCAGTCATGTGGAACTTGTTAGGGAACAGTTCAGGCTCAGTGAACCTACATTCATCCCTTGTTTACTCATCATTTGCAGTTATTAGCTTTTTTGGACGCATCTCGTTTGGGAGCCCTGGTTTGTTTGCTAAATGTGAATGGAATTAATTCCAGATAATCAAAGGTTAATGAACAAATAAAACATAGGTTAATTGGATAGGTATTTATGAGAGGTTGTTACCAGAGGGGAGGCAGGGGAGCAGAGAGGAGACACACACACACACAGAGGAGACAGGGATTGTTACTTCCACTAAGCAGACGCTGAAACATGGTACTCATTGTTGCATGTCTATTGAGACACACACACACACACACATACACACACACAGAGAGAGGGAGGGAGACAGAAGATTTAACAGCCAGCCAACTAGTAACTAGTCCCCACAAGAATAGTAAACCAACAAAAATTTGACTAATGGGGGACATTGTTGGTCCCCACAAGGTAAAATGCTATTTCTAGGGGGTTTAGGGTTAGGGTTAGAATTAGGGTTAGGGTTAGGTTTAGGAGATAGGGTTAGTTTTAGGGTTAGGAGATATTGTTATGTTTAGGGTTAGGGTTAAAGTTAGGTTTTTGGGTTAAGGTTAGGGTTAGGGTTAAGGTTAGGGTAATGGTAAGGGTTAGGGTCAGGCTTAAGGTTAGGGTAATGGTACGGGTACGGGTACAGGTACAGGTACGGGTTAGGGTTAGAGAAAATAGTATTTTGAATGGGACTGAAATGTATGTCCCCACAAAATTAGCTGTGCAAGACTCTGTGTGTGTGTGTGGGGGGGGGGGGGGGGGGGTGAATCTATGTTGTAATCCACCTCTTATCCTACAGCTGGAGGAGGAGAGTGTCATCTGGATGTCTGGACGGGAGAAGGAGAATACCTCCCATCTTGATCTCTCTTTTTCTTTCCCTCACTCTACCTCAAAATCTCTCTCTCTCTCTCCCTCTCTTTCACTCTATCCCTCTTACTCTCTGTCGCTCTCAATCCCCCCCCACCCCCTCTCAGTCTACTCTCTCTCTCTCTCCCACTCTCTCTCCCTCCCTCTCTCTCTCATGCTCTCTCTCTCTTTCTCACTCTCACTCCTTTCTCTCTTCTCTTCACTTAGCAATAGGAAAACAGTGTACTATACTGTTACAACCTATAGTCAATCTGAATGCTGAAGGTCTTTCATTCACTCTCTTTCCCCTCCCTCTCACAAGATGAGATAATCTGCTAGTTAAAATGGACACACCATCCCCTCTCTCCACAGACATCCCCCATCATCACGTTATTAATGGTTAGGTGCATCTTACACAGTATGGTGAAAACATCCTGAATATGTCTAGAGGGAGCTGAGACGTGCTTCACACACACAAACATACATATACACACCGTCTCGATTAAATAGCAATTACTACAGCTGTTCAGTAGCAGCATGCAAGGAAGAACGTAAGCGGCGGCAGCAGTCATCATATTAATAATAATAATATTAAATAATAATTCAATCACCTAATAATCTCTCTGTAATTCAATCACTGGGGATGAGGAGAGAGAGGGTGTGAGGGAGAGAGAGAGAGAGAGAGAGAGAGAGAGAGAGAGGGAAAGAGAGAGAGAGAGGAGGATGGTTGGTCTATTATGACGCCTGTCATTACTTTGTGATTACATCTGTGTAGCCTGCTGTGGCCTCATTCTCTAATCCTCCTCCCAACTACTCTTCATTAAAACCACTTCAGAGGGACAGTCAGTCGACTTCTCTCTCCTCTCAGACTCGTCACACACACATACATGTAGGCACATACCGTTACAAACACACACACGTGCACACACATACGAGAGCAGAGCAGTGGGAGGATCATGGTGTTAGTATTACTCCACAACTAGAATACAAGACACAGTGTAGTGGAATAAAAGCTGTCCGCTCGGGAGCAGGAAATGGGATGGACATTCACTTCCTTCTAATCAACTGCAATTGCCCTCTACCCCAGAGCCTACTGAATGAAATATGTTAGTTTGAGTGGTGTGGATCTGCAGGGTATTCTCTTTTAGGTTTGTAAATGTGTTGCTCAGCATCGTATCAAATGGACAGACAGACATACAGACAGGTCCACTACTGATGTTCAGGCCTGCTCCTTTACCCTCCTCCCCCCTCTCCCCTCCAGCCATGTCAACATCTGCACAGACGTAGCAAGGCTAAACATCTAAACAGCTGACTGTCCACTGTCACAGCACATAGCCCTCAGCACAGCACAGCAGGGAAGCGAGCAGCACAGAAACACTGGAGACTAAACCCACAGTATAGAAACCCACAGTAAAGGCACACAGTAGAAACTAGCAGCAGTGCTGCGTTAGAGCCGTAAGCACAGCAGGGGCCCCAGCTCAAATGCTCACTGATGTCTATCTGTGAGTTTGGGAGGGAATTTCATGTGTCTGAATTGACTGTTTGAATATGGGGTCTGAATTGATGCCATATTCCCCAAACAAACATTATGCATTTTAGTATTTTCAGGTATCATTTGATGTTTCCCTTCCCACACTAAGAAAAATAGACATCAGTGATCACTGGCAAATCTAAGCCATCTCAACAAACACACAGAGACAAGCTAAAACCACTAGAGAGTTTATCTGATGAAATATGTTTTATTTATTTTTTTATCTGTAGCTGACAGATACTATTTGAAAGTTAATATCATTGATGTTTTTAAAGAGAGATATTTGAGACTGAAAAGACCCAGCACTGAAATTAGATGTCCAAATACTCAAGAACTGTAGACTGTGTTCATGAAGATTCAGCACCATCATTCAGTATGTATGTTAGAGTGTCTTTGAGCATGTTTACGCAATTCCACGTACCTGTTTCCCGGGAGATCTGTACGAAGGCCTCGACACCGCTCTCGCCGTAGTTGCCCTCGGAGGCAAGCGTGGACACATAGTTCCATCCCATCGCCGTGACGATGTCCATCATTGCCTGGGCCTGGTAGGAGTCCGGAGGGACGACGCGGGAGAAGAAGTCATACCTCGTGTTGTCACTGAGCTCCGGGGCCGTGGACGCATAGCTGATCTGAGGGATCTGAGGGAGAGAGAAAAGAGGAAAGGGAAGAGTTAGAACGGAGGAGGAGAGGAGAAGGTAGTTAACGTGTTATAACTTAGATCTGGAGCCAAGGACATGCATAGCTGATCTGAGGGGATTCTGGGAAAGACAGAGTGAGACAGAGAGAGAGAGAGAGAGAGAGAGAGAGAGAGAGAGAGAGAGAGAGAGAGAGAGAGAGAGAGAGAGAGAGAGAGAGAGAGAGAGAGAGAGAGAGAGAGATGCGTTAAGAGAGATGAAAGTAGAAAAGGTGTCACTCTCCAGAGGATAGGGGGACAGAATGAGAGGGTAATTACTGATAGCATTGAAGAAAGGGAGATTACACTAGCCAGAGGTCATACTCCATCCAAGTGGTTTATCAAAGACCAGACAGCCCAGCTTAAAGAGCCCCAGAAAAGCAGCGAGCCCAGCCAAGGAGGCTGAGACAGACAGGCGGAGAGGCTAGGCAGTAGAGCCCCAGACAAGAGAGAGGCTGGGGTATGAAGGTTGGCAGGGAGATGCCTGGGTAGGAAGACAGAGAGAGAGAGAGAGAGAGAGAGGCTTGGATAGAGAGAGAGAGAGAGAGAGAGAGAGAGAGAGATAGAGAGAGAGAGTGAGTGAAAGAGAGAGAGAGAGAGAGAGAGAGAGAGAGAGAGAGAGAGAGAGAGAGAGAGAGAGAGAGAGAGAGAGAGGCTTGGATAGAGAGAGAGAGAGAGAGAGAGAGAGAGAGAGAGAGAGAGAGAGAGAGAGAGAGAGAGAGAGAGAGAGAGAGAGAGAGAGAGAGAGAGAGAGAGAGAGAGAGAGAGAGAGAGAGAGAGAGAGAGAGAGAGGCTTGGGGAGGCATAAAGGGCACGCATACAGACATGCAGGGAGGCAGGAAGGGCTGCAAGTCAGATGGTGAAGTAATGGATTCTGGGTGAGGGATGGCCGACTGACAGGTTGATTTCTCAGGAGGGAGAGGCTGCCCCATGGCTGAATAATACAAACACACACTCTCTCACACACTGACACACACACACATAACATAGGCGTGCACACACACACAGGCACCCACACGTTCACACACACACACATAACACACACACAAGAGTGTGTACACACAAGTAGTCTATGGCTGCTTCAGTGGCATTCTAGGAGAGAGGGAAGAGCTGCCAATCCCAATCAAGACCCAGAGGCAGGTCACATCTCTCTCTCTCTCTGTACACACACACACACAGAAACACAAATTATGTAAACACAAACAGTCCTGATAGCTGAACACAACATAATCAGTTGATGGGGAATGGAGGGTGTGGAGGGATTCTAGAAGGACAGCTCCTTGTAGTGAATGCTGATGAAACCCATTGCGCAGTGTCTCTGTGTCTCAGTGCTATCAGCGCTTGTCAGTTCAAAAACAACACATCTAACAACCAACAAGTAATTGGAGACTTTTTTGATTCCCAGTCGAGGTGGCACTTTCACTCACTTTCACCAATCTTCCAGCCATGAAAGACTATTATACTAGCTACATTTTCAATGTTGTCAGCTCACAAGGAAGATATATTTGTTTTGACGAATCGTAAGTGAACTTTTGAAAGGTTTATATTTTCCAAAACAAAGGAATATTACAAAGCAATACAAACGTTCATAAAGTTTAGCCAAGTAGATATGAATAATGTATGAAGTGATGTCTACTGTGATGTATTCTGTGATGTCTACTGTGATGTCTACTCTACTGTATTCTGTGATGTCTACTCTACTGTATTCTGTGATGTCTACTCTACTGTATTCTGTGATGTCTAGTCTACTGTATTCTGTGATGTCTAGTCTACTGTATACTGTGATGTCTACTGTGATGTCTACTGTGATGTCTACTGTGATGTCTACTGTGATATCTACTGTGATGTCTACTGTGATGTCTACTGTGCTGTCTACTGTGCTGTATACTGTGATGTCTACTGTGCTGTAGACTGTGATGTATACTGTGATGTATACTGTGCTGTAGACTGTGATGTCTGCTGTGCTGTAGACTGTGATGTATACTGTGATGTCTACTGTGATGTCTACTGTGATGTCTACTGTGCTGTAGACTGTGATGTCTACTGTGATGTCTACTGTGATGTCTACTGTGATGTATACTGTGCTGTAGACTGTGATGTCTACTGTGCTGTAGACTGTGATGTCTACTCTACTGTATACTGTGATGTCTACTGTGCTGTAGACTGTGATGTATACTGTGATGTCTACTGTGCTGTAGACTGTGATGTCTACTGTGCTGTAGACTGTGATGTCTACTCTACTGTATACTGTGATGTCTACTGTGCTGTAGACTGTGATGTATACTGTGATGTCTACTGTGCTGTAGACTGTGATGTCAACTGTGCTGTAGACTGTGATGTCTACTGTGCTGTAGACTGTGATGTATACTGTGATGTCTACTGTGATGTCTACTGTGATGTCTACTGTGCTGTAGACTGTGATGTATACTGTGATGTCTACTGTGATGTCTACTGTGATGTCTACTCTACTGTAGACTGTGATGTATACTGTGCTGTAGACTGTGATGTATACTGTGATGTCTACTCTACTGTATACTGTGATGTCTACTGTGCTGTAGACTGTGATGTATACTGTGATGTCTACTGTGCTGTAGACTGTGATGTCTACTCTACTGTATACTGTGATGTCTACTGTGCTGTAGACTGTGATGTCTACTGTGCTGTAGACTGTGATGTATACTGTGCTGTCTACTGTGCTGTAGACTGTGCTGTCTACTGTGATGTCTACTGTGATGTCTACTGTGATATCTACTGTGCTGTAGACTGTGATGTATACTGTGATGTCTACTGTGCTGTAGGCTGTGATGTCTACTGTGCTGTAGACTGTGATGTCTACTGTGATGTAGACTGTGATGTCTACTGTGATGTCTACTCTACTGTATACTGTGATGTCTACTGTGCTGTAGACTGTGATGTCTACTCTACTGTATACTGTGATGTCTACTGTGCTGTAGACTATGATGTCTACTGTGATGTCTACTGTGCTGTAGACTGTGATGTATACTGTGATGTCTACTGTGCTGTAGACTGTGATGTATACTGTGATGTCTACTGTGCTGTAGACTGTGCTGTCTACTGTGATGTCTACTGTGATGTCTACTGTGATGTCTACTGTGATGTCTACTGTACTGCATACTGTGATGTCTACTCTACTGTATACTGTGATGTCTACTCTACTGTATACTGTGCTGTAGACTGTGCTGTATACTGTGCTGTATACTGTGCTGTAGACTGTGCTGTAGACTGTGCTGTAGACTGTGATGTATACTGTGCTGTAGACTATGCTGTATACTGTGCTGTAGACTGTGCTTTAGACTGTGCTGTATACTGTGATGTATACTGTGCTGTAGACTGTGCTGTATACTGTGCTGTAGACTGTGCTGTAGACTGTGCTGTCTACTGTGCCAGCGAACAGATAAAGTCAAAGCTACCTTTATGAATACAACCCATTCTCATGACCCGAGCCATACACATAATTATGTGGCTCTGCTCACGAGTCACTAGTCAAACGAGTCACGAGTTTTCATTAAAATCTCCACATTCTGGACTAATGCAGAGAAACTAGGATAAATAACCACACGTCGACTCCATAATATCAGTCCTACTGTGGTGACTCTACCGAACAGTATAAATCATTTATGAGCCGAGGGTTGAGAAAGCAGCTGTTTTCAAAGCAGATGTAGGGAGAGTCAGAGGGAGGGAGAGTCAGAGGGAGGGAGAGTCAGAGGGAAGGAGAGTCAGAGGGAAGGAGAGTCAGAGGGAGGGGAGGAGGGAGAACATAAAGGATTCGATATGTTTTCGCAGGGGAAGTTGATTAGGCCGTGAATCCACCTCTAATTCCATTTCGCAGGGGAAGTTGATTAGGATGTGAATCCACCTCTAATTCCATTTAGCTGGGGAAGTTGATTAGGATGAGAATCCACCTCTAATTCCATTTGCTCTAATGAATATGCAGTTTCAATCAGAGCTGATCAAATAATCAGCCTGCAGGTCAGAGAGAGGAGAGGTTCACACTGACACCAGGGAAAATATAGTCACCACAATTACACATTACACTCTCTGCTGGGAAAGCACCGGTCAGCATGTTAATACTATTACACAGCTACACACATATGCACACATACATGTATACTGAAAACACAAGCACATACATGTCATCACACAGTCCACATGTTAGCATTGTATGTATGTCTGAAAGGCAGACTTTTCAAAAGAAGAAGAGGATGGGGACAGACAGTTACTTAAAGTCGATGTCATATTGGCAGATGTTGTCACTTTTGGGAAGTACGCTATAAAGAGGCCAGCAGTGTCCATCAGGACCTGTAGGTCATACTTCAACTGATGTTGAGGGTTCTAGTCAGGACCTGTAGGTCATACTTCAACTGATGTTGAGGGTTCTAGTCAGGACCTGTAGTTCATACTTCAACTGATGTTGAGGGTTCTAGTCAGGACCTGTAGGTCATACTTCAACTGATGTTGAGGGTTCTAGTCAGGACCTGTAGGTCATACTTCAACTGATGTTGAGGGTTCTAGTCAGGACCTGTAGGTCATACTTCAACTGATGTTGAGGGTTCTAGTCAGGACCTGTAGGTCATACTTCAACTGATGTTGAGGGTTCTAGTCAGGACCTGTAGGTTATACTTCAACTGATGTTGAGGGTTCTAGTCAGTACCTGTAGGTCATACTTCAGCTGATGTTGAGGGTTATAGTCAGGACCTGTAGGTTATACTTCAACTGATGTTGAGGGGATTCTAGTCACAGTTACCTGCTCATTCTACTGATCTATATTATAATATCCACCCTGACCCAGGTCCCTCTGGGGGGAGATCTATATTATAATATCCACCCTGACCCAGGTCCCTCTGGGGGGGGGGGGGGGGATCCATATTATAATATCCACCCTGACCCAGGTCCCTCTGGGGGGGAGATCTATATTATAATATCAACCTTGACCCAGGTCCCTCTGGGGGGGGGATCTATATTATAATATCCCCCCTGACCCAGGTCCCTCTGGGGGAGATCTATATTATAATATCCACCCTGACCCAGGTCCCTCTGGGGGGAGATCTGTATTATAATATCCACCCTGACCCAGGTCCCTCTGGGGGGAGATCTATATTATAATATCCACCCTGACCCAGGTCCCTCTGGGGGGAGATCTATATTATAATGTCCACCCTGACCCAGGTCCCTCTGGGGGAAGATGGACACGTTTCTCCTCTTTATGTATCTGGAAGTTCAGCACACCTCTACCCTGCTGGGGCTTGCTCTGTGTGGTGTGTGTGTGTGTGTGTGTGTGTGTGTGTGTGTGTGTGTGTGTGTGTGTGTGTGTGTGTCTGTGTGTGTGTGTGTGTGTGTGTGTGTGTGTGTGTGTGTGTGTGTGTGTGTGTGTGTGTGTGTGTGTGTGTGTGTGTGTGTGTGTGTGTGTGTGTGTGTGTTTGTATATGGTGCTAATGGAGCTGTCTGGGGCAGGGACGGAGCATTAGGCTGATAGATGGGGCTGCTCTGTAGCTAATTAACCCAGACACACACACAAACACAGAAAGACCTACTGTAAAACAATCTGATGGAGAAGGGCTGACATGCGTCAGGATAAAGGGTGAGGGGAGAAACAGTTACACACACACACAATAACACACACACACACAAGCACACACTGAGAGAGTTTATGGGCTGTATGCTGCTGCAACGACACAGTGGCTGGTCAGGGTCGATGTTGGCTATTAAGCAGGAAATTGAGACTCAAGGAAATTAAGCTAACTGAAACAGAGGACATTTTTACATGATGCATATTCCACCATCTTGTCCCCTCCCCTTTAAGACTGTGTTACAGGTGAAGATGAGGAGCTACAGTAACAGATCCGAGGAGAATAATGACATCACCAGTTGTCCTCCTGCCTAATGACAAGCACGGCACGACACTCATCAAGTTCCCTTCCCAGCACGACAATCTGCACCGTAGCACCGCAATCTGACACTTAGCTTAGTCAGGCCCTGTGGAGTGCGTGTGTGTGTGTTGCTGCTGAGGTGATTCTGAGAGATGTAGCTATCTATAAGCTCTATGTAGATGGCTCTAATCCCCTCAGCACAAGCAAATAAAGGATAGATCAAAGAAAATAAAAACAATGTCCTCATTCTGTCAAAGTTCCTCCTTCACTCCTGACCCAGGATCCCAACAGCGGTTTTAATTGCTTCTGAAAAACATGACTGTTCTCGTCTGTGTGGAGAGAAGAGGAAAGGAAGTGGGAGAGAGGAGGAAGAGGGATGGAAACAGGGAGGATAGAGTAGAGAAAAAAGGTAAAGGGGGGATGGGGAGAGAGGGATGAGAGAGAGAATTGTTCCCCAACTTGGCTCCAGCCAACTTAATCAATCCTGTATAACATCAATATCTCCTCAACCCTGCAGCGATTCGTCACCCCTGATTACAGCCTCACACATACGGCTGGCTGGCATCCAGACCTGGCCAATCAAATTACCACTATCTGCACATTCCAACACCGCACACAAGGTTCTAGGTAACAAGGTGGAATAATTCAAAGAGATAGACAGGCAGTAAAATAGAAATAAAATATGAAAACCTTCATTTAATAGACCGTGAAAGAGAAATTGAATAATCATCCATGTATGATATTGACGTGGTAGTACCAAACTATTAATTAATAAACATTTCATCAACAGGTGCTGGTGCCAGTGGCTAGGTGCTGTGACCATGTACTTAGGATGAGTTAACCAGTCAAATTGCCAAGTTTAGAGGTTGATAGGGCAGGTCCTTTTTCCTGGACGTACTCCTCATTCAAGAAGAGCTATTGGTGAGCTAGTATGTTGTTACAGTTGTAGGCCTACTCAGAGTGTGAGTTTATGGGTGTTTGGCCCTGTGTTGGTGGCGTTTTTGCCTTTGTCCTCGATTCAAGCTAAGTAGCCTATGTTTGTCAACAACCATTTTTCATCATTTTTTGTACACTTTGTAAATATTTTATCTGGTTTCAATTCTCTCATGTGTGTGTGTGTGTGTGTGTGTGTGTGTGTGTGTGTGTGTGTGTGTGTGTGTGTGTGTGTGTGTGTGTGTGTGTGTGTGTGTGTGTGTGTGTGTGTGTGTGTGTGTGTGTGTGTGTGTGTGTCTGTGTGTCTGTGTGTCTGTGTGTCTGTGTGTCTGTGTGTGTGACAGGTGAGGCCGATGAGGTGCCTTGGCAATAAAGTTTTAATATCTTTGTCAATATGACTGAGGGTTCCCCTGGCCCGACTCTGCTCTACTCATTTTACCTAGGATCACTCTGTAGAGACTTCCTTAATTGACCAGCAATATACAGTATATAAACTACATGACGGCTGACATAAAAATACAATTAATAAACACATACATTTATTTATGGTTGTCTCAACTGACATTAATGATCAATCCCTTTTTAACCATCTGACATAGATTGGCATACTGTGTCAACATCAATTGGGCACAATTCAAATTCCTCCTCTGCGCAAGTCGATTAACCTGTCTGAGTTCATGAGTTCATGGCTTCATAGGATATAGAGATCAGGGACTGCTCCAGGCATAAGTAGAATTAGAAAGAGTTAGAAAAGTAGAATTAAGAAGTTGGAAAAGTAGAATTAGAAAGTTGTGCATCAGCAGTTTTTCTCTTGTTATGTCAAAAGCCTAAAGGCGACCATGAAGATTATTAAGCTTGAACTTGCCGGCCTCTTCTCGGTGTGTGGCGGGGAATGAAGTGTGGCGTGAGTTGGGCTGGATAGAAGGATCATGTCGAACTCAGTATAAAGCATTGTCATTGGAGGAGCTGCTGTCTGACCATCTGGCTGTATCCCAAATGGCACCCTATTCCATACATAGTGCACTACTTTTGAGGGTCAGTCACAGTGGTCAGGTATTCTGCCACTGTCTATGAACATTAAATGTATGACATTAAATGGATCTATCCATCACTCTGCCACCACCGAGCCATTGGGCATAAACAGAGGACCACACACACACACACACACACACAAACACAGGGCGAGGCCACGGTGTCTCCAAATTACGTTGCGTAGCTGCAGCCATTATCTGTGTTGTAGAAGGGCGATGTGGCTCATTGAGGTGGAAATGGCCAGTAGCTGGCTGACATTTGGACCTCAAATAGCTCTTCTGAATTCCTGCTGGAGGACTGAGCAGCCCTGCTGGCCTCTAGACTAGACACACACACACACCACACCACACACTGAGCAGCCCTGCTGGCCTCTAGACTAGACACACACACACACCACACCACACCACACACTGAGTAGCGCTGCTGGACCATCAATACATTTGTTACATGATGACTCTTGGCATAAAGAAAGAAAGAGGCAGGGACCAGGGCGAGAGAGAGAAGTGGCAGGAAATGAGAAAGAGAGAGAGACAGAGACACAGAGAGATGTGCCAGGAAGTGAGAGGGAGAGAGAGACAGAGACACAGAGAGATGTGGCAGGAAGTGAGAGGGAGAGGGAGAGGGAGAGGGAGAGAAAGAGAGAGCGAGAGAGAGAGAGAGAGAGAGAGAGAGAGAGAGAGAGAGAGAGAGAGAGAGAGAGAGAGAGAGAGAGAGAGAGAGAGAGAGAGAGAAGATAAAGAATGATAGGGAGAGTGAAACATATTTTTTTATAAAGAGGGAGATGAGTGGTAGAGAGGCTTTCATTGATATATTGTATAACACTCCTGTTTCCCCACAGGGATGGAAACGTGTGATATTTATTTCTTCGATTCTTGAAATGGAATGTCAATTTTCTCCCTGAATGGATTGAATGATTGAAATGGAATCGACCTCAACACAGCAAACTACAAAACATGGTCATTACCACAACATAAGTGGTTATATTAGCTCAGTTTGTAAAATAGTGTTGCTGATAACACCAGGATCTGATATATGACCATATAAACACGTAACCACAACAACATCACCACAACGTCTCCATAACATAGACCTAACTACAACGTCACCACAACATTACTGTGAGAATAGCTAGAAGATGTTTGTTCAGAGAGAGTGATGGTCCTGGGATCTGTTCACAAACACAAAGAGACCCCACAGAGCCCCAAGACAGCAACACAATTAGACCCAACCAAATCATAAGAACTAAAAGATAACTACTTGACACATTGGAATTAATTTACAAAAAAACTAGCATGTTATTTGGCCCTAAACAGAGAGTACACAGTGGCAGAATACCTAACCACTGTGACTGACCCACAAATAAGGAAATCTTTGACTATGTACAGAAAAATAAGTCCTCTTCATTTCCTTAGTCAGTCTAGTTCTCTGTCTGGCAACGATCACGTTACACTCACACTATCTCTTCAACTCCAGTGCTGAGCTAACAAGACACACAGCAAATTGAGCAGTGTTACCTAGTGTTGATTTTTCAGTGTAACATTTCTTGTGTTGATTCAGGAGTTAAATTAACTCTGTAAGTGTTAAACTAACACTCATTGGTGTAAAAGAACTGCAATGTTGGTGTTAATAACCAGTTAAACAAAAACCACACCCATCATTATCATGTTTCCCAGCATGCTCTAATCAGGTAGATTTTTTGGTTTATTGTTTGTTTCGATATCTATATTTTTGCATTTCCATTGATTGATTAATCTTATGCTACTCAAATATAAGTAACATACAGTACATTTTTCTAAACAATCCAATCTGTTACTTGGACTTATTGCACCCGTTACTGAAATGTTTGTTCCAGTTAAGATGGTTTAGGTATTCTCATCTCTTTGCAGTCTTTACCCGGCAGTCATTCTGAATGCAGGTTGTTGGTGAATAAAGATTTTAACTTTTGGCTATCCCCACTCTGGTTTTACAAGCCACCATAATGTGACTTGCAGGCCTGAAAACCATGAGTTTTAGGCCACTGTATTAGGATAAAACTAGGTCCTTAAAATAAGGCCATATGAAATAATTGATGTATTGTGTTGAATAATTTAACTTTAATGAGAACATATTCACCTAGGATCTCACTTGGTGAAGGCCACAGGATTGAAAATGGATGAATGCAACAACAATCTCTGTCACTAACAAATACAGTCATGGATGGTAACTCTACAATTCACTCGAAAGGCACTCTTGCAGTGTGTTAATTTAACACTGAAAGGTGTGGACCTGTATAGACTAGTGTTTAATTTAAAACTGTTAATGTTGTATTGACACGGGAGAATTTGCTGTTCACACACACACACTGATTTGCCTTAAAAATAGTTTATGATCTACCAAACAAAACGGAAACGACACAGGACGTCTTATTTAATGAAAGGGGTTGCAGTCTGCCGTGAAGAGTTCATCCATGTATATGGGGTGAGCTACAGTTTCAGATATTATGCCATTTCGCATTGCTAGTTATAGCCTAATGTTAGCTAGCTAACTTGCTAACATTGAACTTTATCTAGCTTTGACTGAATCTGTTTGTATTGCAAGTACTCTATGGATTGGGAGTATGGTTCACTGTTTAGCTAGCTAGCTAGCTACCTGTCTAAACAAAATACAGAAAAGGCAGCAGCACAGTCATCAACTACATGCACCATTTCTTCACCAAATACAGATTTGGGGAAACACGTGTGGACCTGAATTGTGATAACTGCAGTGGCCAAAACAAGAACAAGTTTGTGCTCTGGTATTGTGGCTGGCGGACCATCCACAAGCTCCACCACAGTCTAGACCTTCACTTCCTGATCACAGGCCACACCAAGTTTGCCCCCGACTGGTGCTTCGACCTCATCAAGCAGCGCTTCAGAAAGACCAGAGTGAACACTTTGTCTGAGATTGCTGGTGTTGTGAAGAACAGGGGTCAACATCCCACCGCTGATTGGACTGGAGGATGGTACGGTGCTGGTGGAAAGCTATGGCAACAACACCTGACTCTGTACTTCAGGCTGCTGCCACAGATCAAGCAGTATCAGCACTTCAGGTGAATATAAAAAATCATTTTAATTGCATTGTATGAGGTTATTCTTCTTATCTAAACTTGGGAGGTGAATTGATGTAGTGCAAGGTTGTAATGTCTTCTCAATTTTGGGGGTTATTTCCTGTTTTACAGCTTCCATGCTCTGGAGCCTGGTGCTGTTGTCACCAAGGAGCGTTCAGACTCAGTCGGGACCAGGTTTCAGCTGCTGTGCAACGCTGACATCCTTTCTCCCATAGATGGTCTGCCTGTACAAGCACCACCTGGATTGGACACAGCTAGACAAAATCTTTTTGAGAAGAACAGGGAGTTTTGTGACGAAGAGGCTATGGACATCACATGCCCTGCACCAAAGTCAAGGGCAGAACAGAAACAGCCTAATATAGATTCCCTTGTTCATGCGTGGTTCGGACGGACCAGTCGTCTGCGGTGCGTCTACTGAAATTACTCTCTCCAAACCTGTCTATTTATGGCTAACATGGTTGACCTGTTATGCTCGACTAGCTCAGTTTTTCACCACAAAACACCAGAAAATGGCAAAAAAGAGTACAACCAGCGCCGCTGCTTTTACACTATGATTTGACTATTCAATGTTTCTTTTGAAAATATAATATAAGAGTTCAGTTCACGTAACAGGGTTGACCTTAAAATGAGGGACAGACATAAAAGATTCACTAATCACATTAAATAAATAAAATAACTAGGGTTTTACAATGATGGTGAAACTTCACAGGGTTGACAAAGAATAATAAAATACTGATGCCTTTATTCATATACTAAAAATCTGATCTATTGAATTCTCCATGTGGTCTACATTAAAGTGCACTTCATTTAACAGAGATAATAAAATGCAATATCGCTTAACAGTATCTCAAAAGGAATGACCCGGTTATCAACCTTTTATGTCTCCCTCTCCCTCTCCCTCTCCCTCTCCCTGTATTCCCTGACAGGAATACTTCCTCCTGCTCTCTTCCTTCCCAGAGGGAACTCACTCTCATAAAAAAGCGAACACCATACAGCACCCAGACGCAGACCCAGAACTGATAGAACAGCACGCAGGCTTTTCCCGTTCCATACCTGCACTGTCATTTTTCACCAGCAGTAGCACGGGCAGTTGTGTGTGTGTGTGTGTGTGTGTGTGTGTGTGTGTGTGTGTGTGTGTGTGTGTGTGTGTGTGTGTGTGTGTGTGTGTGTGTGTGTGTGTGTGTGTGTGTGTGTGTGTGTGTGAGGTGGGTGCAGCGAGTTGCAGTAATTAGCGAGCAGCCAGCAGTGACTAATTGGTGTCTCTACCCGGTGTAGTTTCCACCCTGTCAAACACACACACCCCACAGCCCCTATACCGCATTAAGACAGCACTAGGAGCACTGAACATATTCCTTTAATCAAATTTGTGAGTGTGTGTGCGTGCGTGCAAACTACCTCAGGAGAGCCCGTATATTCATCAGTATACCGCAGACACACACTCTAAAATGTCCCAGTCACATTGCCTAAAATTATGTTTAGCATAAACAGCGGTGGTTTGTTCTACTGTGTGCGTGGGTGTGTGTACATCCACTTGATATAAATTAAGATTACACATCTGCAGTGCTTTACACCCTAACAACTCTGGGCTCTCCACTGTGAGCATCTCTGTCATGACTACCAGCTCTTAGCAACATCATCTGACTCATCTCATTCTAGAGCGTACTTAGGCAACAACAGATGACATTTGTATTAATTTTAGAGTTTCCAGGATTGTATGATGTAGTAAGCCTAATGCTGCGTTTAGATGGTACGAGGTACTATATATGGCAAATTGGATATCATTGTTTTCCATGAGAGCACGACAGTAAATGCCATTGAGGCTGGCAGTGAATGCAGTCAGCCGCCATGGTAGAGGGGACTTATTCAAATATTTAAACTTTTGCCATCTGCCGTAGCGTTGTTGTTTTCTACCAGATGTTGATTTGTTTGTTTACTGAAATCACCATAGCAACGCATACCATCGTGCTGGCTTGCTTTTGCCATCACCGTCTTTCTTGCTTTCTTGTCCTGTTATGCCAACTGAATCCCTCGTCTAAATTAAGCATAAGGGAAACCATAACCCTAGCCCTAGGTACAGATATAGGATCAGCGTGCGCTCCCCAAACCCTAACCTTAACCATTATTTGTTTAAATGTTTTTAATGTTCTTTATTTAACCTTTATTTAACTAGGCAAGGCAGTTAAGAACAAATTCTTATTTACCCCGGCCAAACCTAGATGATGCTGGGCCAATTGTGCGCCGCCCTATGGGACTCCCAATCATTAGTGGTGGATACGCACAACTGACCCGAGACCGGCATCTAGGGGTAACTTCACCCCAATCCTACAGTGACGTCCTGACTGTGTAAGTAAATAGTGGTCATAGCACGGTTATATCAATCACACAACTGACCCTGACCCCAATAGCCAGCATTCAGATGCTGTAGCAAGCATTTCAATTCCAAACTTGATTGTGATTGAAACTTTCTGTTGATAGTTTAATTCTGAATAAGATGTTACATTATCAGATCCAGCCCATTCTCAGTGAAAAGGCTGGAGAGTTTTGGGACTCATTAACGGTTCCTCAGTTGTATTTTTAAGGTTTAAAGACTCCCCGCTGTGCTGAGACATCACACTTCCTGCTTACCCCCTGTGTCTGTTTCTCTCACACTCACACACACACAAACACACACAAACATACATCCATACACTCTCTCACCCTGCAGGGTTCACATGACTTCTCCTTCGATGACACACAGCTCGCAGGATGGTAATGTGTCATGTCAGTGTGTGTGCGTGTGTGTGTGCGTGTGACTGTACTTCCTTGGTCCTGGTTAAAGACTGTGAAATACCTCTCCTGTGAGATTCACTACTCTTTAACACTATACCCTGTAGAATAGTCCATCAGCTAAGGGTAGCATGGTGGTGGAGTTCAATCAAGAAGCTTCCTGTGTGTGCGTGTCTGTGCGTGTGTGTGCGCGCGTGTGTCAAATAATATTTTATTGGTCACATACACATGTTTAGCAGATGTTAATGCGGGTGTAGCGAAATGCTTGTGCTTCTAGTTCCGACAGTGCAGTAATATCTAACAGTAATATCTAACAGTTACACAACATATACCCAATACACACAAATCTAAGTAAGGAATTAATTAGGCCTATATACTGTACATAAGGACGAGCGCCATGGACTAAGATACAGTAGAAGAGTATTGAATACAGTATAATCAAATTAAATGGGGAAGACAAGATATGTAAACATAATTAAATGACTGAGATACCGAAGGATAGTATAGAATAAAGTATATACATATGAGACTAGTGATGCCAGATATGTAAACATTATAAACAGTATTAAAGTGACTAGTGTTCCATACCTTAATGTGACCAGTGATTTCTAGTCTGTGCCTTTGGGCAGCAGCCTCTAATGTGCTAGTGGTGGCTGTTTAGCTGTCTGATGAACCAGTACTGACCTCGCCTTCTGGATGACAGAGGGGTGAACAGGCAGTGGTTTGGGTGGTTGATGTCCTTGATGATATTTTTGGCCTTCCTGTGACATAGGGTGCTGTAGGTGTCCTGGAGGGCGGGTAGTTTTCCATCAGTAATGCGTTGGGCAGACCACACCACCCTCTGGACAGCCTTGCGGTTGTGGGCGGTGCAATTGCCGTACCAGGCTGTGATACAGCCCGACAGGATCCTATCAATTTTGCATCTGTAAAAGTTTGTGAGGGTTTTAGGAGTTAAGCCAAATTTCTTTAGCCTCCTGAGGTTGAAGAGGCTCTGTTGCGCCTTCTTCACCACACTGTCTGTGTGGGTGGACCATTTCAGTTTATCAGTGATGTGTACGCCAGGGAACTTGACGTTTTTCACCTTCTCCACTGCGGTCCCATCGATGTTGATAGGGAGTTGCAGATTCTGCTGTTTCCTGAAGTCCACGATCATCTCCTTTGTTTTTTTAAAGTTGAGTGAGAGGTTGTTTTCCTGGCACCACACTGCTAGAGCTAGAAGTGGAGGTGTTGTTTCCTACCTTCACCACCTGGGGGCGGCCCGTCAGGAATTACAAGACCCAGTTGCACAGGGCGGGGTTCAGACCCAGGGCCTCAAGTTTAATGATGAGCTTGGAGGGTACTATGGTGTTGAATGCTGAGCTGTAGTCAATAAAAAGCATTCTTACATAGGTATTCCACTTGTCCAGATGGGAAAGGGCAGTGTGCAGGGTGATGGCGATTGCATCATCTGTGGATATATTTGGGCGTTAAGAAAATTGAGTCTAGGGTGGCAGGTAAGGTAGAAGTGATATGATCCTTGACTAGTCTCTCAAAGCACTTCATGATGACAGAGGTAATTGGTACGGGGCGATAGTCATTAAGTTCAGTTACCTTTGCCTTCTTGGGTACAGAAACAATGGTGGCCATCTTGAAGCATGTGGGGACAGCAGACATGGATAGGGATAGATTGAATATGATTGTAAACCAGCTGGTGTGCATTCTCTGAGGACGCAGCTAGGGATGCCGGCAGCCTTGCGAGGGTTAACACATTAAAATGTTTTCCTCACATCGGCCACGGAGAAGGAGAGCCCACAGTCCTTGGTAGCGGGCCGCGTCGGTGGCACTGTGTTAGCCTCAAAGCGGGCAAAGAATGCGTTTAGCCTGTCTGGAAGAGAGGGGTCGGTCTCTGCAATGTGGTTGTTTTTCCTTTTATAATCTGTGATTGTCTGTAATCCCTGCCACATACGTCTCGTGTCTGAGCCGTTGAATTGAGACTCCACCTTATCTCTATATTGACGTTTAGCTTGTATGATTGCCTTGCGGAGTGAATAACTACACTGTTTATATTCTTCCATATTCCCAGTCACTTGTCGTGGTTGAAGGCGGTGGTTCGCGCTTTCAGTTTCGCGCGAATGCTACCATCTATCCACGGTTTCTGATTGGGGTATGTTTTAATAGACACAGTGGGTACTACATCTCCTATACATTTCCTTATAAATGCTGTCACAGTGTCCGTGAATTCATTTTATTATTATCGGAAGCTACCCGGAACATATCCCAGTCCACGTGATCAAAAATATCCTAGTGCGGGGATTCTGATTGGTCAGACCAGCGTTGAATAGTCCTCCTGTTTGAGTTTCTGCCTATAGGAGGGGAGGAGCAAAATGGAGTAATGGTCTGATTTGCCAAATGGGGGGCGGGGGAGGGCTTTGTAAACATTCCGGAAGTTTGAATAGCAATGGTCGAGGATTTTACTGGCTTGAGTGTTACATTCTATATGTTGGTAGAACTTCGGCAGCCTTTGTTAAAAACCCCAGCTACAATAAATGCAGCCTCAGGGTATGTGGTTTCCAGTTTACATAAAGTCCAATGAAGTTCTTTGAGGGCCGACGTGGTATCGGCATGAGGGGGGATATATATATATACGGCTGTAGCAATGATGGCAGAGAATTACCTCGGGAGGTAGAACGGTCGGCATTTGATTGTGAGATATTCTAAGTCGGCTGAACAGAAGGACTTGAGTTCCTGTATGTTATCACATTTACACCAGAAATCTTTTATCATTAAACATATACCTACACCCTTCTGCTTCCCGGAGAAAACCCAATTGGCTTTACAGAGTCAGACAGAATGTTTCCAGAAAGCGGTGGGTGGTGTGTACGCTTCCTGAGTCGGACCAGGAGGCCGCCCCAAGTACCTCTTCTCCGCCGGCAATGTTGTTGTTTTTGGTCGGCATCTGGGATAAGTTCAATTGCCCTGGGGAGCACGAACAAAGGATCTGCTCCGGGAAAGTCGTAATCCTGATCGTAATGCTGCTGGTTCAGGTGAGTTACCGCCGCTGCCCTGGGGAGCACGAACAAAGGATCTGCTCCGGGAAAGTCGTAATCCTGATCGTAATGCTGCTGGTTCAGGTGAGTTACCGCCGCTCTAACCAATAGTTATTCCCGGGTGTATGTAATGGCACAAAACAATTCCTGAGCTAATAACGTTTTTAAAAAAGTACATAAACAAACAAAATACTGCAGAGTTTCTTAGGAGCTAGTCGCGAAGCAGCCATCTTGGTCGGCGCTCGGGTGTCACGAGAGAGAGAGAGGGAGAGAGAGAGAGAGAGAGAGAGAGAGAGAGAGAGAGAGAGAGAGAGAGAGAGAGAGTGTGTGCGTGCGTGCGTGCCTCCTGTGTGTGTTCCTGCATTAATTCTGCTGGTCCTGTAGTGACGCAGTGCTGTATTGAAATGCCACTGAGGGGGCCTGGAAGTCTGGTGTATCTCAGTGAATATCAATGCAGATAGCAACACGCTGCTCTCACACTGTTGACTGCGTCATAGTAATAGCTACGCCGAGCAGTACGTACTTAGACTTAATGTACTAATGCACACAGTTGGACAGCTGATTAAGTGTAGCGGAATAATGATGGATAATGATTAGTATGACAGGCTAATGGCTGGGGGGTCTGGGCGGTAAGGGGGCAGTGGGCCTGGGGTGGGCTAGGATCGTCTGCTCTGTCTGGGGCTATAGAGGTGGTGCTCTGGGGCTCACGTGATAATTGCTAATGATCTGGTAAACTCTGCCCAGCCCATACACCTTCTGACTCATCACCAGTCTGACACCACAGGCTGCCAATAATACTTTTGCACACACACCCAGTCTCTCTCTCTATCTCTCTCTCTCACTCCAACCCTCCCTCCCACACTCTCTTCCTATCTTTAAAGTTGTCCACCTCTTTCTGCAGTGGCTTTGACCATCTCTCTCTCTCTGCATTTCTCTTTTATCCCTCCTGTCAATCTGTCACTCATTTCTTCTTCTCTTCCTCTTCCTCCAGCCTTGCTTTTCATCGTTTCTCTCTCTCTCTCTGTTCTGGGGATTAGCCTTGACACTCTAGATGAGGTGGCGGAGAGACGGATCCTGGTCAAAATGCTGGCCATCATTGACAACGTCACCCACCCTCTGCATGCCATGGTTATGATGCAGAGGAGCACTTTCAGTCACAGAGCTCTACAGGAGGTCCTTCCTGCCGGCGGCTATTAGACTATTTAATGCCTCACCGGGGTGCCGTGCCGTCGGCAACATAGACCTGGAACTGTTGGGGTGTTAGGACCTAGTTTAACAATTAGGCATCCATCCGTGAGTAACTCTGGTCTGTAATCACTCATTCACTCAGGACTTATTAATTCAGAACTGTATATACATATTCATGTACAGTTGTTATATCATATCACTTGCAATATTGTAAGTAATTATTGGACTGAACGTATGTAGTCATTCACTCAGGAATGCATATTAGTATCCTGTCAGTTGTTTTTTTTATTTTATTATTATTACCCTAAATTATATCATACGCACATTTAGCTATTTAAGTATCTCTTCCTGTAATTTACTTGTACAGTTAATGTACCCATGCAAATATCACTTACCTGTACATTTAACTGTACATTTACCTGTACAGTTAATTTAACCATGCAAAATATTCACTTACCTGTTCATTTAACCAGACTGTATATTAAGTAAACTATTATTACCCTCACTTATATCATACACAAATGTAGCTATTGAAGTATTTCTCTGCCATCGACCTGTATAGTATAGTTAACAATGCAAATATTCCTTATTTATCTATATCAACTTGCAATATTTGTATCATTTTTTTTTCCCCCTAACACTCTGTCATAATGTATAGTGTACATATTCAACCATTCAACCATACTATGCAATGTCTTTTTATAGCTTTTTAAACTCCAGACATCTTGTATTTTTATACTTCTTCATACTGGCGCAATATGTATAATGTATCGTGTATCTGTCTTTTGTGTATTTGCCATTTTGCACCTGCCCTGTGTTTTTCGAATCTATCTATCTATCTATCTATCTATCTATCTATCTATCTATCTATCTATCTATCTATCTA
Organism: Thymallus thymallus; assembly: GCA_023634145.1. Lineage (NCBI taxonomy): Eukaryota > Metazoa > Chordata > Actinopteri > Salmoniformes > Salmonidae > Thymallus > Thymallus thymallus. The sequence continues at coordinate 13,335,761 of CM042421.1, read as the reverse complement.
TCTATCTATCTATCTATCTATCTATCTATCTATCTATCTATCTATCTATCTATCTATCTCTCTCTGCATGGGTGGGTTGGTGGATGCGTGAACAAATCATCCCAGCCTGCCTTCAGAGGCCGACAGCAGACATTCATCCCCTCACTCTATCCCCCTCTCCACTACTCTCGCTCCATCTCTCAATCCTTGTCCTCCTTTCTCTTCTTGCTCTCCGCCTGCTTCTCTCAACCTACACTCTTAGAAGTAAAGGTGCTATCTATAACCTTGGTTCCAGGCAGAACCTTTTTGAGTTCCATGTAGAACCCTTTATCTAAGAGTGTACCAGCTCTCACAGTCAAAAGTAGACGTTCATCCATGTTTCTCAAACGCAAATTTCGAAGTTGTTCCAAACATCAAATTTTGTTTAAGGTTAAGTTTTGGTATTAACTCCAAATTCCTAAGGTTAGGATTAAGTTCAGCCATTATCTCCAATTTCTTAAGGCTAGACATGATAACTCTAAATGGTTAAGGCAAGGGTTAAGGTTTGGGATAGGCTTAAAAAAAAAACTAGCGCTGTATTCGAACTTGCAGATGCTTACGCCCATCCACCTTCCCCGTCTACAACACCCTAGCAAAACCGAGAAAAAAAACTGCCGCTCCAAATTCACTCCATTCATTAAAATCACAATTTAACCAACACTCATCTATTTTTGTGACTACCTGGATCTACCATTTGGTTTTGAAGTATTGAAACCAAACCATATGATTTGAATTAAAAGTATTTTAATAAACAACATGAAAGGTTGACTGTAAGAAGCGCTCACCATTTCAAATAGGCTACATGTCATATCAAACAGCCTATAAACACTAAATAGGTCAGGAGCCAGACAGGTAGCATTATTATTTAGACTATATTATTTACATTAGTTCAAGGCTATAGCCTACAAAGAAATACATTGAGAAGCATCTGCGAGTACAACACACTAGGCTGGCAGGAACATTAAACGTTCCGAATTTAACAACATTATAGGAAGGCCTAAAGGTTTTTAGTCTAAATAACCCTATCAAAATGTAAAGCTCCTCGGAATACATAATATGCCATGCCTATTGGGCCAAAATCAATGATAGCCTATTGTATAGATAATAGAATGAAAATGAACACAACTTTTAAGAGATCAGATGTTTTGTTTATAAATACTTTGCTACAATTACACAGTTAGCTAGCTACCCACCTCGTTCCTTTCTGTTTGCATGTGCACATAGTACACCATCATGTTTTCGGAATACGTGTCTTTTCAGATTCCACAATGATTCTTTAGTTGTGGATATTACATCACCACACTCCCTCTCCTGCTCTTGGTCCTCATCTTTCTAAGTCACCTTGATTTTGCACCTGTGTGTTTTACCAGTTTCTTTACACAAGTAGCCTACAAATGTATGCTGCTCCCAACGTCCACAGACATGGATGCACATCGAATACTGACTTGGATCACAGGTGACCTGGCTGCTCTCACCATACCTACCTCTTAATTTCTCCATCTATCCATCTCTCTCGCTCTCTGCCTCCTTCTCTCATCCCCCCTACCTCTTCATTTCTCCATCTCTCCATCTCTCTCGCACTCTTCATCCCTACTCCTATCTCAAACCCTCCATCATTTTCATACTCTATCTCCATCCGCATCCTACCATTCCACCACTCCCCTCTCTCCGTCTTCCTCCATGTCCTCCCCTCCCCTGAGAGGTCTAGCCCATTGCTGGTGGAAGAGGGATTTGATTGACTACTCATCTCTCCATCTATTTAACACCAAGGTCCAGGAGACAGGCATTTCAATTCTCCATGTATACCCCCCTGATCCCGGGCCAATCTTACCAGTCACACACACACACTGTATTGGTTACAGGCCAGAAGGGCAACAATATAATTTCACACACACACACGCGTTTGTGTACGTGCGTTACAGGCTAGAAGGGCATCCATATAATTGACTTTGCACTGAGGTATTAAGCAGACTTCCTGCTTACGATTGAGTGTGTATGAGTAATTTCAATGAAAAGCCACACACACACATCGACAATTCCAGATGTCAACACCATAGCAAACGCAGCATGAGTTCAGATTGTCACACACACGTATACACAATCGCACCCGCAGGTGCTACACCGTCCACGCTCTTAGAAATGGCATTACAATGGCTTTCAAACGGTTATGATCCCATTCAAAACACATTATACAGCCATAGAAGTGTTCTATCCATCAGAGAGTGCAGCCATAACTACCATCAGCCACTGTAACGGTTCATTCCCCACTGAGAAAACTGGAGCAGGCTTTAAGTTGAGCCAACATCGAGTTAAACAGAGAATGAACTGTTGGCCATCTATATTAGATGTAATGGTAAAAGGAATATGTTATGGTTCCGCAGGGAAGTCTACAGGGAGGGTTAGTCTGTACATAACCCTTGCCGTGGTTATGATTGGTTTAGTGTCAGTTGACCAGATATCGGAGAAAAGCTACTTTTGTATAATGTCAAATGGATTGAACAAAGACCTAGAGGCCTATCAAAGAGCATGGATAATCAAGACGTGACTCTTAACACTGTTACATTACAATGAGCACATTGGTATGTGTATGCACTGTGTGCTGCCATGGTTAACATTGCATGGTCTCCCCTGTGGTGATGCTTCAAAGATGCACCTCAGTCAGGGGAGCGAGAGGAACAAGATCAGGATAATGTTAGGAATTCAACACTTAATTTCTAAAATGTTCATCGATTCAACGATCAGAACGGAACGGTGAAAAAAGAGATGTGGTGGAAAAAGACTGTTCTGTCGGTCTGTCTGTCTATATGTAGGGTCACGGTCATCATATCCTTTTACCGGCTTGTCTGTTTTTCAACAACACTCTGTTGAAAAGTGCTGTGTCCCGGGATAACTGTGTCTTACTGTCTTCTCAGTACGGGATCTCTGTACTTTATAGAGAAGAAATAGACTGAATAGAAAAACACCAACTCATCAATCCTGGGAGAGGGAGGAGAGAGGGAGGAGAGGAGGATGGAGAGAGATACGGGGGTATCAGGCTTTCTCTAGGTCTGAGTTTCTGTCTGCTGTCTGACCAACTCAAGGGTATCTGTGTGGGCTGAAGAGTGTGGATGCAGAGAGTGAATCGATATTCACACACACACACACACACACACACACACAGTTTCACATTCATTTGTCTGGGCTTTCCTTGTTACATAGTTAAATTACACACTGTGTTAATTAAAGAGTGATTGCTATCGTGTTTCACTGCTCGCAGAGCATCTAGACGCCAGACACACGCACACACACCTGTGATGTTTGCTGTGTATGTAAAGAGATACCTCTCTCTAAAAAAGGGCACACACACGCACACACACGCACACACACACACACATTCCAACTCTGTTCACGTAGATGGGTTAATGAGAGGGTTTCGTAGGTGGGAATGACAGACTCACACACATAATAAATTGTAGCTGGATCTGATAACATGTCTCTCTTTTTGACCCTTACTGAGGTGCTAGCTAGTGACTGGATACTGACTGTAACTCTGCATTCTGCCCAGGTCCTCCCATCCCTCCCTGTCCTCCACCTCCACCCCTCAGGTCTAATCAATGGATATCTGCTGCCATCGATCCACAGCAGGGATCTTTGCCATGCATGGATAAGCCAGGCCTGGATCATCTCCCCTGCAGTCCCACCCAGTTTAGCTACACCCTTACTCTGCACTAAATACACTGAATATGTGCTCATACCCAGATAGTTCTACAGGAGTAGGATGGCATTGCCTCTAGACACACTAATCTAAGGTAAGTGTGCCTATTCAGGGTCATTTTCTACCACGAGAAGTTCTACAGAGTTGCCCAGTTCCTTAAGTGTCTCCCCCTGGGGGCAGGAGTGTGAGTGCTTTACACGCGACATGCCTTTAAGAGAGCAGTATACCTGGGCTCCACGACATGAGACATCTGTGTGTGTGTGTGTGTGTGTGTGTGTGTGTGTGTGTGTGTGTGTGTGCGTGCGTGCGTGCGTGCGTGCGTGCGTGCGTGTCCAAACGGACAGCAGCTGCCATTATTTCCACTCAATTGGTGACACTACAGACACACGGCACTGCAGAAGGTCAGCTGTGTTGCACACGACATCATGCTGGGAGAAAAGCGTCAGAGACATCCTAGAAAAACACCTTTAGCTGTGTGTGTATGTGGTATTCCTGTATAATGATAACATCTCTGTGCTCTGTCGATGCCTGTAACCTCGGTTGAATCCTGCAGTAATGTGTAGCAGAGACAGAGAGAAGTAAGTTGTCTTCGACAGTCCTTGACAAAAGTTTCAACTGATGGGGGAATCCTGTGTGTGTGTGTGTGTGTGTGTGTGTGTGTGTGTGTGTGTGTGTGTGTGTGTGTGTGTGTGTGTGTGTGTGTGTGTGTGTGTGTGTGTGTGTGTGTGTGTGTGTGTGTGTGTGTGTGTGTGTGTGTGTGTGTGTGTGTGTGTGTGTGTGTGTGTCCAGTGTTATTGACTAACTCCCCTCCTAGGGAACACCCAGGGAGCATCCTCACAGTATGTGGTTGATTTTATCAGGATCATTTATTCTCTGTTTGGCTTACAACACACACACACACACACACACACACACACACACACACACACACACACACACACACAGGTGATCCCTGAGGTAAGGCTTCGAATTAGATGAGAAAAGCTTCAGATACACTTAATGTTTGCCTAGGTCTCTGTCACGGTTTCCGCCCATGTGTTTGTGTGTGTGTGTTGTCTGGTTCTCAGTCACGGTTTGCTTGCCGGTATGAAAGGTCATCATACATGGTGACTCATCACCGGTTATCACCGTCATGCACCTTCCAGCCTGCTTGAAGACACACACACACACACCTCTAAGCGATTTCTCTGTCTTGACATTTAAGCCAGAATGTTCCTCTCTCTCATCGTACTGAACCACCTTTACTGTGAGTGACAACACTATCTCAGACCCACAGACCCACTGAATATCTCACAACTGCTTTGGTTCCAATCATTTGGGTTCTCAGACACAGCTGGATCTCCTCTCCTCCTTTGCTGCAATCACTCTTTCCTCTCTTCCCCTCATATTCTACTTGTCCTTCCTCCACTCTCTCCTCAATCCTCCTCTCTTCCTCTCTTTCTCTCCTCTACTCCTCTCCTCTTCTCGTTTCTCCAGCTGCTGATAAGAGTGTCTCCATAGGAACCGGCCGGCTCCTTAGAGAGCTTAGGCCTCCACTAATTACCAAATATCTCCCTAATAACCCAGGACAGAGAGAGGGAGGGAGGGATAGAGATGGGGGGAGAGAAGGGGAGAAGAGAGAGATGGGAAGAGGTAGAGAGAGAGGGAGAGCGAGAGAGGGACAGAGAGAAAAGGGAGCAGAACACGGAAGAGAGAAGAGAGAGATGGAGAAGGGGAGCGGAGAGAAAGAGAGTGCTGAGGTAATTGGTGTGTTGAAGAACAACGACTTGTTTTGGACTGACAGATTCTGGATTCATTATGAGAAGAGCTAAGAGAAGAGGAGAGGAAAGAAGTGGAGAGAAGAGAGTATATGATACAGAACACCTTACTGCAGTAATAGTATCAGCTCTCTCCAACACACATTGTTATATTATAAACTGGGTCGTTTGAGCCCTGGATGCTGATTTTCTGAAAGCTGTGGTATATGAGACATTATACCACAGGTGTGGCGCAAAACTACTTGTTTACTGTTCTAATTATGTTGGTAACCAGCTTATAATAGCAATAAGGCAATTCTGGGTTTATGGTACAAAAAAAGGGTTCCAAAAGGGTTTTTTGGCTGTTCCCTTAAGAAAACCCTTTTGTGGAAAGGGTTCTACATGGAACCCAAAAATGTTCTACCTGGAACCAATAGCCAAAACGGGTTATTCAAAGGGTTCTCCTATGGGGACAGCCGAAAAACCCTTTAAGGTTCTAAAATCTCCCTTTGTGTGTGTGCGTCACAGGCTAACCTGCATGGTCTGACTACCTCAGACTAGGAGTAACTGACTCATTTAAGCTGCATACATCTGACCTAGTCTTACATATTCAGACTCTCCTTTGCAATGCTAATACTCCCCCACCAAGCATTTTGTGAGGTGTCACACCCAACCTATTTTTAGAAAATGACAGAGCCTGCTGTCTTTCTTAGGGAGGGAGAAAATATGTTGTTAATGGAAAGGTCCTTGAGGGGGCGAGAAGGAGAGAGGAAGGGAAGAAGAGAGAGAAAATGAGTTAGAGAGAGTACTGAGATGCATTGTTCTCCACTGTATAAGAAAAAACATTCAGAAGTTCATTATGTACATATATTAGGAATTATAATACGGAGAGGACAGACAGAGAGAGAGAGAGAGAGAGAGGAAGAAAGAGGGAGGGAGGGAGAGAGAGAGAGAGAGAGAGAGAGAGAGAGAGAGAGAGAGAGATAGACAGGGAGAGAGAGAGAGAAAGAGAGGAAGAGAGAGAGAGAGAGAGAGAGGAAGAGAGAGAGAGAGAGAGAGGAAGAGAGAGAGAGAGAGAGAGAGAGAGAGACATACATACACACACACGCACGCACAGGCACACACATACACACAAAACACTCACAATAACAACACACACAAAATCTGCATCACAACAGAGCGGAGAAAATGTGAAAATAGTGTTGCATCTATTTTTCTCTCTCCAGATATAGACCCTTATATCTTAGTGAGTGTCTCCAGACCCATAGCACCGTGTCCCTAGACAGACAGAACCATAGCCCCATAATATCCTCCTGATAATCTCACTATAAAAGCCTCTCTCACACCTTTCAAAGGAAGAAGCTGCACAGCGACACTACAGCAAGCAGACAGACTACACACTACATTCAATGACAATGAGGTAGAATACACTATGTTCACTTCAAGGAAGCAGCAGGGAGCTGTTCTCTTGTCAGGATCCATTTGCCAGAAACTGTGTGGGGCACAGAAAGGAGAGAGGCGAGGGACAATAAGGAGCCTGTAGAGATGGGAGATGAGTAGTAGTTTACATGGTGGAAATAGAGGAGAGAGAGAGAGAGAGAGGGAGAGAAAGAGAGAGAGAGAGAGAGAGAGAGAGAGAGAGAGAGAGAGAGAGAGAGAGAGAGAGAGAGAGAGAGAGAGAGAGAGAGAGAGAGAGAGAGAGAGAGAGAGAGATGGAAAGAGAGGTCTGAGGCCAGAGTGGCAGGCTCCAGGCTGCAGACAGAGAGAATGCATACAGCATCCCTGGGAATGCACTAAATACAAAACAACAGCCTTACTGATACATAACATGGCCGGACTGCTCTGTGATTTCAGTTTTTACCAGACACAGTCCTGTGTAAAAGGATGAGGTCCGGAGGGCGAGGGAGGATGAGAGGGGTTCTGTAACCCCTTATGACCTAAACTCTTAGATAGATACTCTACTAGCTGGAGGGGTAGTAGGGGTAACCACACTACAGTTTGGAGAAGACGGTTGTGGTCATTAATGTGCAATGAGAGGAGAGAGGAGATGGTTGACGGTCAAACATACTCAAAATATGAAATATGAGAGGGAGAGGGGGGAGAGAGAGAGAGAGAGAGAGAGAGAGAGAGAGAGAGAGAGAGAGAGAGAGAGAGAGAGAGAGGGAGAGAGGGAGAGAGAGAGAGAGAGAGAGAGAGAGAGAGAGAGAGAGAGAGAGAGAGAGAGAGAGAGAGAGAGAGAGAGATAGATAGATAGATAGATAGATAGATAGATAGATAGATAGATAGATAGATAGATAGATAGATAGATAGATAGATAGATAGATAGATAGATAGATAGAGAGAGAGAGAGAGAGAGAGAGAGAGAGAGAGAGAGAGAGAGAGAGAGAGAGAGAGAGAGAGAGAGAGAGAGAGAGAGAGAGAGAGAGAGAGAGAGAATGATAAGGGAGGTAAAGAATGATAGGGAGAGTTAAATATCTTTTTTTATAAAGAGGAAGATGAGTGGTAGAGAGGCTTTCATTGATATATTGTATAACACTCCTGGTTCCCCACAGGGATGGAAACGTGTGATATTTTATTTGATTCTTGAATTGGAATGTCAATTTTCTCCCCGAATGGATTGAATGATTGAAATGGAATCGACCTCAACACAGCAAACTACAAAGCATGGTCATTACCACAACATAAGTGGTTCTATTAGCTCAGTTTGTAAAATAATGTTGCTGGTAACACCAGGATCTGATATATGACCATATAAACACGTAACCACAACAACATCACCACAACATCTCCATAACATAGACCTAACTACAACGTCACCACAACATTACTGTGAGAATAGCTAGAAGATGTTTGTTCAACCAGCCAACACACAGCAGTGGATCAATAATAGCTGATGCTGCTGTTAATCAGAGTTGATACTGCTGGTAATAGAAGCCATAATTGTCTCTGCTAATAAAGATATTAACAGAAGGAGATGTTCTAATGGACAGCCAAAGTACACTATTTTTGACTTGAGAAAAGGCACATGTCCTTTTGAGCAGAGTTTGTGGCTAATTTGAGACATTAACAGAGTCTATGAGGGGTCTGTTGTTCCGGTTAGGGGTCGGCGACAAGTGTAGGAGATAGATGGTGGTCTGCCTGTGTGATGATTGAAAGTTAAGAGACACAAACACACCTTAGTCCTTCACACCCACACACCCAATCTTATCTTCAGACACACACAACACAGTCCAGTCTCGTACACTAAAGCTTAAGTATGCTTCCCAGTCAAAACAGTTTGCGCATATATTATGACGCCATTTTGTGATTTTTGATTGTTTTGGTTTGCGTTTGTCAGGTTTATGCCCCTTCTTAGGTGATTGGGCAACAGTAGGGATCCTTAAGTGTTTGTTGTCATTCAACGACAGACAACTAGTTTTAATGAAAAAAAAATCACTTGAGAAATACTGCACCAAACATCTTAGTTAGATGTAATATTGCACTGCTAAGACCTCGGCAAAAACGTCAAAATTAATTACAGATTTATTGAGTTATCTTAGATTAATTCTAACTATTTTGAGGAAGTATACTGGCTACGGCGTCTGAAGAGAGACAAACAGCAATATTACCCCTTTTTTCTTGTTTTTCAAACTAAGGTATTGTAAGGGAATATGCGAGCACAGACGTTCAGTTCGTCTAGCCCAACCTGTCTACGCGGACGCCTTAACTCACTCATCCCCAGCTATGCATGTGTCTTACTGCTGCCGTGTCAGGGACATTAGGAGATGCACCAGCCACTGTCTGCTCCAAGGGTACCTTCATCATCAGATTCCATTTCCTGTAGACAGACTGAGCGCCCAGGCAGACACACACACACAGAGTGATTTGTGTCCAAGGTGGGCATTATGGCTTCCAGGCCTCGTTTTATTTGTTTGTTTTTCTCGACCACTCAAGCAATTAACTTTTTACACCGAAAGCACTTCGCATTTAGAACCCATAAGGGAGGTGTGTGTGTGTGTGTGTGTGTGTGTGTGTGTGTGTGTGTGTGTGTGTGTGTGTGTGTGTGTGTGTGTGTGTGTGTGTGTGTGTGTGTGTGTGTGTTCAGAGGACATTATGCAGGCAGATGTGAGTGATTCGAAGCAGAATGTGCCAGATACCTGTGTCACACAGTGTGTAGGCCTGCTGTTGTCTGCCTGTCAAGGTACAGTATACAGTGGGGAGAACAAGTATTTGATACACTGCCGATTTTGCAGGTTTTCCCACTTACAAAGCACGTAGAAGTCTGTAATTTTTATCATAGGTACTCTTCAACTGTGAGTGACGGAATCTAAAACAAAAATCCAGAAAATCACATTGTATGATTTTTAAGTAATTAATTTGCATTTTATTGCATGACATAAGTATTTGATACATCAGAAAAGCTGAATTTAATATTTGGTGCAGAAACAATTGTTTGCAATTACAGAGATCATATGTTTCCTGTAGTTCTTGACCAGGTTTGCACACACTGCAGCAGGGATTTTGGCCCACTCCTCCATACAGATCCTTCAGGTTTTGGGGCTGTCGCTGGGCAATACGGACTTTCAGCTCCCTCCAAAGATTTTCAATTGGGTTCAGGTCTGGAGACTGGCTAGGCCACTCCAGGACCTTGAGATGCTTCTTATCGAGCCACTCCTTAGTTGCCCTGGCTGTGTGTTTCGGGTCGTTGTCATGCTGGAAGACCCAGCCACGACCCATCTTCAATGCTCTTACTGAGGGAGGGAGGTTGTTGGCCAAGATCTCGCGATACATGGCCCCATCCATCCTCCCCTCAATACGGTGCAGTCGTCCTGTCCCCTTTGCAGAAAAGCATCCCCAAAGAATGATGTTTCCACCTCCATGCTTCACGGTTTGGATGGAGTTCTTGGGGTTGTACTCATCCTTCTTCTTCCTCCAAACACGGCGAGTGGAGTTTAGACCAAAAAGCTCTATTTTTGTCTCATCGGACCACATGACCTTCTCCCAGTCCTCCTCTGGATCATCCAGAGGGTCATTGGCAAACTTCAGACGGGCCTGGACATGCGCTGGCTTGAGCAGGGGGACCTTGCGTGCGCTGCAGGATTTTAATCCATGACGGCGTAGTGTGTTACTAATGGTTTTCTTTGAGACTGTGGTCCCAGCTCTCTTCAGGTCATTGACCAGGTCCTGGGTAGTGTAGTTCTGGGCTGATCCCTCACCTTCCTCATGATCATTGATGCCCCACGAGGTGAGATCTTGCATGGTGCCCCAGACCGAGGGAGATTGACCGTCATCTTGAACTTCTTCCATTTTCTAATAATTGCGCCAACAGTTGTTGCCTTCTCACCAAGCTGCTTGCCTATTGTCCTGTAGCCCATCCCAGCCTTGTGCAGGTCTACAATTTTATCCCTGATGTCCTTACACAGCTCTCTGGTCTTGGTCATTGTGGAGAGGTTGGAGTCTGTTTGATTGAGTGTGTGGACAGGTGTCTTTTATACAGATAATGAGTTCAAACAGGTGCAGTTAATACAGGTAATGAGTGGAGAACACGAGGGCTTCTTAAAGAAAAACTAACAGGTCTGTGAGAGCCGGAATTCTTACTGGTTGGTAGGTGATCAAATACTTATGTCATGCAATAAAATGCAAATTAATTATTTAAAAATCATACAATGTGATTTTCTGGATTTTTGTTTTAGATTCCGTCTCTCACAGTTGAAGTGTACCTATGATAAGAATTACAGACCTCTACATGCTTCCTACAAGTAGGAAAACCTGCAAAATCGGCAGTGTATCAAATACTTGTTCTCCCCACTGTATATACGGCGGAGATAGAGAGGTAGCTGCTGGATGAGGATGGATGAGGAGGGCCTGTGTCACGACTCCCTCCGAAGCTGCCCCCTCTTCTTGTTCGGGCGTGCTTCGGCGCTCGTCCGCACCGGCCTTCTAGCCACTGCCGATCCTCTTCTCCATTTCCATTAGTCTTGTCTGGTCATTTATCACACCTGTTTCACATCCCATAATTACTCTGTTGTATATATCCTCTGTTTCCCCCATGTCGGTGTGAGTTATTGCTTGTTCTGATCAAGTCAGTACGTGTTCTACTCAGGGGATTTGTTTATGCCCTTTCTTTTCACTGGGTTATTTCCTGTGTTATTTTGTTCAGGTGTTAACCTGTTATTCGCATATAGTTTTGCTGTTTTCTCTACGGTGGATCTTAACGTCTGTATCATAAAGTATCCTCCCGTCAAACTCATCTCCTGCGCCTGGTTCCACTGATTCTACAGCAACGCTCACAGAAACGCTCACAGCCTGTGTGTCACTTAGATCTGTGTTTGAACAGATGAAGGTGATAAAAGTACAGTATTACCACGCACACACACAGACACACACACACACACACACACACACACACACACACACACACACACAGCCTTCTAACAGCAGGCCTGATAAAGGCATTAGTGCCTTGTAATGAACCAACCAAGGACGATGAATCCTCTCGTCTCTCTAGCTCTTCTCTTTCTCTCCCTCTCTTTCCTGTGATGGGATTAGACCCTGGTGTTAACACTTAATCAAACTGGACAAAGGCTGCCATTACAGAGAGACAAGGAAGGCAGAGGTTAATCGACGAGGCTCTGTATCAAAGCTAAAGAAACAAGGCATTCAACATGATTTTCTATCTGATCAGAGACACAGTGGTGAGGCTGTGATTGTCTATCTGATCAGAGACACAGTGTTGAGGCTGTGATTGTCTATCTGATCATAGACACCATGGTGAGGCTGTGATTGTCTATCTGATCAGAGACACAGTGTTGAGGCTGTGATTGTCTATCTGATCATAGACACCGTGGTGAGGCTGTCTAGCCACTCTGTAGTTTCTCAGTCCCAGTAGCAGACAGACAGTCCTGTGGTGGGGAGGGTCTCTAGTCACTTTGCAGTAGTGTGGATCTGAGCAGCTTTCTGAGAGGCTAGGCCCAATCACAGACAGAGAAATAGCAGACTGTCTTGGAGGAGACGGTGATCAAGTCAGTCTGCAGCAGTATGGATTTGATCTCTGATGTGGAGGGTCTCTTTGCAGTAGTATGGATCTCTGTGTGTGTGTGTGTATGTGTGTGTGTGTGTGTGTGTGTGTGTGTGTGTGTGTGTGTGTGTGTGTGTGTGTGTGTGTGTGTGTGTGTGTGTGTGTGTGTGTGTGTGTGTGTGTGTGTGTGTGTGTGTGTGTGTGTGTGTGTGTGTGTGTGTGTGTGTGTGTATGTGTGTGTGTGTGTGTGTGTGTGCGCGTGTGCATGTGTGTGTGCCTCTGTATGTGTGTTTGTGCAGTCCTTCCTGTGTGTGGCTGAAAAGACAGCGCTCCTATCATGTAACAGTATTAAGATGCCAATATTGGTTGGAGGACCTCCCTCTCAGTAGCTAATTGAAGTGAAGCCATTGATTGGCTGGTTATCTGAGATGTTTGAGATGGGATCCATATTGTGTGTCTGCAGAAATGGAGGACAGGCAGATTGTGATTGACCGGACCACCGGCAGCATCACATGGATTAAAGCCTTGTATCTGTAACAACCACCTGGCTGCGGTATCGACAGAGACAGACAATCATTCCTGTTTGCCGGTGCGGAACAATGCTCCTAACAATGGCTTATTTTACTCTCCAGTTACATGGCCTTAAGATCCTATGTTCACTGCTGCACTCTATACTTTGGTTAAATAGAATAGTGTGTGTGGTTGTGTGGTTGTGTGTGTGTGTGTGTGTGTGTGTGTGTGTGTGTGTGTGTGCGTGCGTGCGTGCGTGCGTGCGTGCGTGCGTGCGTGCGTGTGTATAGAATAGCGAGCTCATCAGGGATCAAAGCCTGTCTGTGGCCATACAAACATCCACCACTGTATAAAGTGAAGGAAGGAATTCACAGCTAATAAGCCAGATCAATGGTTGCTCCTGTATCTTTCTTTCTGTTCCTTTCTCGTTGTTGTCGCTCAGACCGAGGGGACTTCCTGCTTAGTGACTGCTTTTAAAAATTCACAGCAGGAGGCACACAAACTTCCTGCTCCGACAGAACACAGCATTCACACACACACACACACACACTTCACTTCCTGCCGAGACTAAACACAGCATCACATGGCCCCCAAAAGACGACAGGAGACAGACTGACAGAGACAGAGACAGAAAAGAGCATCACTTCGGCCAAAAGCATTGACTGAGACGGACTACTGCTGATGGGAATACTTGAGAGCAGCTGATGAGAAAGGAACTGCTGTGTGAGAGGGTTCTGTAGCGTTCTGTAGTTGTTTCATTATGAAAGAACATTCCCCTCTTTCAGACGGGCTCTCCCTGGGATACAGAATCAGTGTCTCTGTGAGAGTCTACAGGGGGAATGGAGGCAGTCTGAAAGAAGAGTGACACAGAGTATGGGGCCCCAGCGGCCCCATAGGGAGATGACTAGGAGCCTCCATAGATAGATGGCAAGCAACGCTCCACACCAACACAGACAGGCTTGGTCTTTTAGAGTTTAGGTCCAGGATGCTGTTACATACTTTATGACAAATGAATAAAGTATGTAACAGCATTTCTTGCGTACTGCTGTTGCATTGGTGTGTGTTGTTTGTCTAATAAATTCAATCAATCAACCAATCAATCAACCACTATGATGACACCAAATGTGTTTGATGGACTGCAGGAAAAAAGCAGGATTATGCTTATTCCCCCAAAAATTATACACCTAATAGACATATGCTCAAACTTCATAAACTTAAACAGCTGCAAATTATCGAGATATCAAAGTGTCACCAACAAAAACAACAATAGGTCTATAGAAAATGCAGCATTTGGCAACACTTTTCACATGCAAATAGTGTTAGTGTTCAAAGCATGCCATTCCATGAGAGCAGGATCTATTTTTCAACTTGAAGTAATGATCAGTCCTCCTGTCACGTTGTTGAAAAGCATCGGGAGACAGGCGCAGGGTAGGTTTTTTTTTTAATACACCACCCACACAATACAAGTATACATGTAACGGCACGAGGACGAAGCCCAAAACAAACACGTATTCAAAACACAGGGTTGAAACCCCCAAAAAAGAGCGAGGAACACCTCGAATAACTACACAGGACGAGACCCGAAATAACTACACGGGACGAGACCCGAAATAACTACACGGGACGAGACTCGAAATAACTACACGGGACGAGACTCGAAAATAGCCAAGGCACAATCATACAAGTAATTACATTTGCACACCAGTACACGGGACGAGATCCGTATTACAACCAGTGCACAAAACACGCAGCACGAGAGCCAAAACAACAAAGCACAGGTACTCACAAGCCCAACAGACATTAGAACAACAGACATGGGAACAATAATCAACAAGGACCATGGGTAACAGCGGGCACATATATAACAATCCTAATCAGGAAGGAATGGGAACCAGGTGTGTGTAATGAGGCAGTTCAATCACTCCTAGAGGCCTGTGACATAGAATGAGCAACAGTACAGGAGGGATCCTGAGTGTTAATCTATGCAGTGGTCTTGGAGTCTTTGATCATAGTCTCTGTTTACAGGGATGTGCTGGGGGTCACCGATACATGATCACCTGCCTAGGAGCCTGGGGGCAGGAGAGGGGGGTGGGGGTATTGGCGATCAATGACATGGAGCGGAGGGGAGTGTTTTTGAGTGCGTGCGTAGTGGGACATGTGGCAGCGCTAAGCGCCAGGGGAACAGTGTGAGGCATGCTAACCCTCCCTAGAGGGGAGTCATGTACACACACTCACAAACATACACTCTGCTCAAGGAAGCCCAGCATCAGACCTGTACTTCCTGGGTTAGTGAGTGATGCCAAGAGAGACACACACACAGGGCCAGCCAGGGCATGGTGCCAGGGGAAGAGCCAGTCTGTGCCAGCTTCAGTGGCCAGTGCCCTCCACAGGGCTGTCCTGATCAACCACAATAGAATATACTCACACACACACACACACACACACACACACACACACACACACACACTAAGCATAGGAGTCAACAGGTGCACAACATACTATACCAAACACATAGTAGCACAGTATAACTTGACAGGGACACAGGAAAAGAGGTGACATGTCAGCATTAACGACTTTACCATTCTATTACAGTATTCACGTCAAAGGATCCTCTCCATACACAGAGCTCTAAATGTGTGGCAACAGCCACCTTTACATCTGTCATTTTGACCTGTTTCTACCCATCCATGCATCATCCATTGTCACATTGAAAATAACTTCTCCATCTACCAGCTGCTTCTTTCCCAACTGATGCGTACAATTAGAGCCCTGGGAAATGTAACAAGAATCAAAGCCAACGCATTATTTATAACTTCAATGCTACAACGCTGTTACTGACTGGCTGGCTGACTCTGTATGACTACTACACAGGATGGAGAAAGGGACTGGGCATATTCACAGAGATATATACAGTATATACAGTATAGTTATATACTGTAAGCTCCATATTGGAACAGTGACACATGTTTAGTTGTTTTATCTCTGGACTCCAGCACTTTGGATTTGAGATGATACAGTGACAATGAGGTTAAAGTGCAGACTGTCAGGTTTAATTTGAGGGTATTTTAATCCATATCGGGTGGTATACAAATAATGTATTGTGTAATTTTGGAGTCATTTTTATTGTAAATAAGAATATAATATGTTTCTAAACACTTCTACATTCATGTGGATGCTACCATGATTACGGATAATCCTGAATTAATTGTGAATAGTGAGTTACACAGGCATAAATATAATAAATACCCCAAAATGCTAACTTTCCCTGTTATTGTAATGGTGAAAGATTAGCATGGGGGGGGGGGGGGGGTATGATATGTTTGTGTCTGTAACTTTCTCACTTACCCATTCAGGAATATCCGTAATCATGGTAGCATCCACATGAATGTAGAAGTGTTTAGAAACATATTCTACTCTTATTTACAATAAAAGTGACTCTAAGATGACACAATACATTATTTACCATTAATTTCTATTGGGCACCAAATAATCTGAAACAACCAAAACAAAAAAATGCATCCAATAAGTTTGTAAAGTCACATGCTTGATGTAATCATTGCGTGCTAGGAGTATGGGAGAAAATACTTAACTTCTGACTACTTTAATACACATAAGTGAATTTGTCCCAATACAGTTGGACACGTTAAAATGACTATGTACAAAAAGTGGTGTAATTTGTTAACAGTTCACCCGATATGGATGAAAATACCCTCAAATTAAAGCTGACAGTCTGCACTTTAATATCATAGCCATTGTATCAAAGTGCTGGAGTATAGAGCCAAAACAACAACAAATACATTTGAAGATGTGTAGGATCTACATTTACACCTACCCATCAATTAATACTGTAGGCCGCAGAGGAACACTCTTCCTCTTCCCACCAGGATCAGTGTGTGTGTGTGTGTGTTTGTGTGTGTGTGCATGTATGCGTCTGTGCATGCTTTCATGTGTGTGTGTGTGTGTGTGTGTGTGTGTGTGTGTGTGTGTGTGTGTGTGTGTGTGTGTGTGTGTGTGTGTGTGTGTGTGTGTGTGTGTGTGTGTGTGTGTTTCACTCTCTTCATCCCTCCCTCTCCCCGTCTCCCTCGTTCTCTCTAAGCTGGTGATTAGCAGTGTAGAGGTCAGAGTGTGTGAACTCTGGGTGAGCGCTCTGAAATGGAGCTACTTTGGCTCTCTCCCAGCCTCGTAGCATACTTCAACACACACACACACACACACAGACACACACACACACTAATCTCTCTCTCCCAACACACACACACTAATCTCTCCCATAACACACACACCTCCATCAGCCTGAAAGCACTGCAGCAACGGGGTTTCTGACATGCTTCCTTCAAGAGGTTCGAAATTCGTTCTCAAGCAAAAGACTACAGCCTAAACTAAAGCTTCTCTTACAAAGTTGTCTTGAAGGGTGTGTCTCCAATCTCCAATGCCACTCCAACAATGGAACTAGAAGGACTAGGAACGTGCTGATTTGCACAGCAAATTCTCCAGTGTTTAATCAACACTGAGAGTGTTCATTTTAACAGTGGTTCAGTGTCTATACTGGTCCACACTGTTCAGTGTTAAATTAACAGACTACTGTTAATGACAGAGACATGGTTGTTGCATTAATCCATTTGTGTGGCTTTCACCAAGTGTGATCCTAAGCAAATATGTTATAATTAAAATATTATTTAAGGTAATACAGCACATATTTCAAATGACCTTATTTTGATGGCCAAGTTTCACCCTAACACAGTGGCCTGAAACTCATGGTTTACAATCGGGCCTTTAAGACATATACAGTGCCTTGCAAAGGTATTCATCCCCCTTGGCGTTTTTTCTATTTTCTTGCATTACCACCTGTAATTTAAATTGATTTTTATTTAGATTTCATGTAATGGACATACACAAAATAGTCCAAATTGGTGAAGTGAAATTTAAAATTAAATTATAAAAAATTCATAACGGTGGTGTGTGTATATGTATTCACCCCCTTTGCTATGAAGCCCCAAAATAAGATCTGGTGCAACCAATTACCTTCAGAAGTCACATAATTAGTTAAGTAAAGTACACCTGTGTGCAATCTAAGTGTCACATGATCTGTCACATGATCTCAGTATATATACACAAGTTCTGAAAGGCCCCAGAGTCTGCAACACCGCTAAGCAAGAGGCACCACCAAGCAAGCGGCACCATGAAGACCAAGGAGCTCTCCGAACAGGTCGGGGACAAAGTTGTGGAGAAGTACAGATCAGGGTTATAAAAAAAAAATATTAAAGCATTATTAAATCCATTATTAAGAAATGGAAAGAAAATGGCACCACAACAAACCTGCCAAGAGAGGGCCGCCCACCAAAACTCACGGACCAGGCAAGGAGGGCATTAATCAGAGAGGCAACAAAGAGACCAAAGATAACCCTGAAGGAGCTGTAAAGCTCCACAGAGGAGATTGGAGTATCTGTCCATAGGACCACTTGAAGCCGTACACTTTACAGAGCTGGGCTTTACGGAAGAGTGGCCAGAAAAAAAGCCATTGCTTGAAGAAAAAAATGGACAGGCAGGGTAGGAACATATGGAAGAAGGTACTCTGGTCAGATGAGATTAAAATTGAGCTTTGTCTCGCGCTATCTCTGGCGAAAACCCAACACCTCTCATCACCCCGAGAACACCATCGGCAGGGACTGGGAAACTGGTCAGAATTTAAGGAATGATGGATGGCGCTAAATACAGGGAAATTCTTGAGGAAAACCTGTTTCAGTCTTCCAGAGATTTGAAACTGGGACAGAGGTTCACCTTCCAGCAGGACAATGACCCTAAGCATACTGCTAAAGCAACACTTGAGTGGTTTAAGGGGAAACATTTACATGTCTTGGAATGGCCTAGTCAAAGCCCAGACCTCAATCCAATTGAGAATCTGTAGTATGACTTAAAGATTATTGTACACCAGCGGAAACCATCCAACTTGAAGGAGCTGGAGCAGTTTTGCCTTGTATAATGGGCAAAAATCCCAGTGGCTAGATGTGCCAAGCTTATAGAGACATACCCCAAGAGACTTGGAGCTGTAATTGCTGCAAAAGGTAGCTCTACAAAGTATTGACTTTGGGGGGGGGGGGGGGGTGAATAGTTATGCACGCTCAAGTTTTCTGTTTTTTGTCTTATTTCTTGTTTGTTTCACAATAAAAAATATTTTACATCTTCAAAGTGGTAGGCATGTTGTGTAAATCAAAGTAAACAAACCCCCAACAAATCTATTTAAATTCCAGGATATAAGGCAACAAAATAGGAAAAATGGCAAGGGGGGTGAATACTTTTGCAAGCCACTGTACAAGGGAATGCTAAAGTATTTGACTACCTAAACCATCTAAACTGGAACAACCATTTCAGTAATGAGTGCAATAAGTCCAAGTAACAGATTGGATTAGTTTATAAAAATGTATGTTATTTATATTTGAGGAGCATAAGATTAATTAATCAATCAATGTAGATGCAAAAACATAGATATTTAAACAAACAATTCAAAAAATCTACCAGCAATAGAGCATGCTGGGAAATATGATAATGATGGGCATGGTTTTGGTTTAACACTGGTGATTAACACCAACACTGGGGTTATTTTACTAAATGTAACACCTGAATCAACAATATAAATGTTATACTTAAAATAAAAACTAGGTAACACTGGCAAATTTGCAGTGTGGACTTTCTCCCTTCTCACTCTCTATCCTTCTCTCCCCCTCTCTCTCTTCCTCTCCCCCCTCTCTCTCTACCTACCTCTCTCTACCTCCCACTCTCTCTCCATTCGTCTCTCCATCCCCCTCTCATTCCCTCTCTCCTCTCTGTTGCCGTATGATGTTGCCAATGTTTTGTTCCTCAGACTAATTTTACAGGACTGCTTCTGTTCACTGTCTGTTAATATGTTACACTCCTCTACATCACAATACAACACTTCTATAAAATACAGAACCTCTCTCCCTCTCGCTCACTCTCTCTCTCACACACGCACACTCTGATCCCCTTGTTAGTGTGTCTCAGAGGTAGAGAGTCAGTGAGGTGAGATGAGGAACAACTAATCAGCATCTCATTACAAAAGATTAGATGACAGAGACACAACATCTACCCTGCAGGAATAGAACAGGTGTCACACACACACACACACACACACACACACACACACACACACACACACACACACACACACACACACACACACACACACATACACACACACATACACATACACATACACACACACCAAACACATCTGAGATACATACTCAGACCAAGAAAGCTGCAAATTGGCACAGACAGACTCACTCCTAATACTCAATTTGTCCACTATCCCAGAGTTACGGTTTCGGTATCATTGTCTCTCTTCCAGCCCCCCTCCTACCTCTCTCCCTCTCAGCAGGTTGGAGGATTACATGGCCCAGCATTCCTCTGTGTGTTGGATCGATTCATCATGTGACCCACCTGCTGGCTGCACCTGTCTTGTTGCAGGCTGTGGTTGCAGTGCAGCGTGGGTAATCTACCAGGGCCTGAGGGTGCACGTCAAACGAGCATCCCTTTCTCTTTCTCTCTCTTTCTCACTCCCTCTCTCTTCCTCTCTATCCCTCCCTCCCTCCACCCTCTCTCTTTCTCTCTCTCCCTCCCTCCCTCTCTTCCTTCCTCCCTTTCTCGCTCCGTCTATCTGATTTATTAGCCGTAGTGCCTGGGGAGCAGGAGGTAGGTGTTTCTGTCACAGGATTTCATGCTTGCAGGAACACAAGTGTCATTTAACCAGGCAAGAGGGGAAAACTTTCCTTGTTGTTCAAAAAATGAATTTCAAGCCTCATCTGCTCTTCCTGAATTCCCCGTTCACGGCCTAACACCCCTGAGAAAACACTCACACACTCACACAACCCTGCCTGTCCATCTGAGTGATCATCATTGAGACAGAGGCCGGGGGGGTAAGAGAGACAGAGAGAGAGAGAGAGGGAGCGAGAGAAAGAGAGAGGGGGGATAAGAGATGGACAGAGAGAGTGAGTGATAGACAGACAGACAGACAGACAGACAGACAGACAGACAGACAGACAGACAGACAGACAGACAGACAGACAGACAGACAGACAGACAGACAGACAGACAGACAGACAGACAGACAGACAGACAGACAGACAGACAGACAGACAGACAGACAGACAGACAGACAGACAGACAGACAGACAGACAGACAGACAGACAGACAGATAGATAGATAGATAGATAGATAGATAGATAGATAGATAGATAGATAGATAGATAGATAGATAGATAGGGTTCCCCATCAGTGCACCCCAATGTCCTCCTCTATCCCTGATCACCTCGTAAAGGCAGACATTACTGTGCTAACGGCCCCAAACTGAGACACAACTTAAGCTTTATCACTCAGTCTACTGACTCCCCTGAAGCTTAACTACTGTGTGTGTGTGTGTGTGTGTGTGTGTGTGTGTGTGTGTGTGTGTGTGTGTGTGTGTGTGTGTGTGTGTGTGTGTGTGTGCGCGTGTGCGTGTGCGTGTGCGTGTGTGTGTGTGTGTGTGACCTATGTGCTAGGTGATAAAGTGAGGTTTGGGGTGACCTAGGGCTGTTTAATAACATCATCAAACCATGACTCATCCCATGTTCTTTTCACCTCCCCTCTCGCTCCACGCTCCAAGACTTTACTATGGTCACTATTATTGAATGGTCATAAATGGAGGGCAAGTGAAGGCCAGATATGTGAATGAACACTCAGGTATCAGACATGAGGGAATAGAATAGAATCGTTTTTTTCAAAGGAAATTCGTTTTTTCCAGAGTGCTTTTCAAGAGGCTCAAAGCACTTTGTAAGGGGTAAACTCACCTCATCCACCACCAATGCGTATACTGAGTCTAGCTCTCTGTGTCTGTCCACGGAGGACGGAGAGAGTTTTGTATGCACTCCCAGGCATGGGTGTACAGATGGGGAGTAGAGCAGGCCTGGAAAGCTGTAGGATGAATATTTTAGTGGATTAAAGGTTAAAGGAGCGTCTCTTCCACATCTTCCTCTTTCTCTCTCTAGCTGATTAATATTACATGAGAAGCTTAACGTCTTTCTGAGTGGAGATTTGTTCAGTTCATTGTACACATCATTAACACTCTCTGGTTCTCAGAAACACACCCAAAGACACACACACACACCATTGATGAGCCAATTAGCAATTTGTAATTACCTTCACACAGGAAATGTTGTTGGGAAAAGAGAGATTCTGTGACTATTTCCCCAGGATCCATTTTGAACCAGAAACCACATCTTCCACAACACTGCCTGCCCTCCGCAGGGAGGAGAGGTGCTGTGTGCCGTTCTGACTGCTGTTAATGGTTGTGGCTCACGCTCTGAGGAACGCTGTGTGCCATTCTGACTGCTGTTAATGGTTGTGGCTCATGCTCTGAGGAACACCACAGAAGGAGGGAGGGAGGGAAGAGAGGAGGAGGAGAGGAGGAAGACGAGAGGAGAAACGCACCGTACTACTCAAGGATGGAGGGAGCAATTTCACTTTGGGATAGAGTGATGGAGGGATAGAGAGAAGGAAAGAAACATGACGCATTTAGGGAGAGATTAAGGGAGGAAAGGAGGAGTGCAGACGGCGGAGGAGAAGAGAGCCATGACGCGCAGTGGGATGGAGGGGACAGTTACACTCAGGGAGGAAGGAAGGAGGGGTGGATGTGTTTGTGGTGAGCAGCGGAGGATGTTAACTTGATGTTGGCGTCGCCAAGAGGCACTTCCTGTGAAGAGATAGAAGGATGCAACCAAGAAGATCAGTGTGTGCCAATCAGTATGTGTGTGTGTGTGTGTGTGTGTGTGTGTGTGTGTGTGTGTGTGTGTGTGTGTGTGTGTGTGTGTGTGTGTGTGTGTGTGTGTGTGTGTGTGTGTGTGTGTGTGTGTGTGTGTGTGTGTGTGTGTGTGTGTGTGTGTGTGTGTGTGTGTGTGTGTAGTGCTGGTTTGTGGTGAAAAGTACAGTACTATATATAAACAATTCATCCACCCATCCCCTTAATCTGTACGGGTAGCGATATGGGGATACTACACTAGTGACACAGATGATGGCTGACGCAGATTACCACAGTCCAAACTAAAACACACCTACAGGCCATACCAGCTATGACACAGACACAGCACCATTCTATCCACTGTGGGCTTCTGCTGAGTGATCTGATGGCTGCAGGCACCCTTCAAAAGGCTGGGGCGCAACACCACCACTACTACCACCACAACCACTACCAAGTTCATTTCCTGCAATTCCACACGTTGCCATGGAGTTTAGAGATGATGTTGCAGTTTTAAAGCAAGTTTTCTGCAATTCTACACATTTTGCCATGGGGCAGAGAGAAATCTTTGCCGTTTTAAAGATAATTTCATTAATTCAACACATTTTGTGTTATCTGAGTGAGAATTACTAACAAAATCAATGGGGGTCCCTTGGAGGTCAGGGACCCTGGGCACGTGCTCTGTGTGCCGATCGGTATTTGGCCATGATTACTAGAAGTTTAGATAGCTGGCTAGACTAACTACCAATCAAAAAATGGTTTGCTGACATGGCTAATTGAGTGACTGTCAGTAACCGACATAATAAAGAAAATAACTGCTGATTCACAACCACATTTAGAAATTGCAACTGGTGTATTCTACTAGTCTTACTCTCCATAGTAGTTCCTAAAAAAAATAAAGGGCCCTAAACGACCGCTTATGTCGCTTATGCCTGGAACCGGCCCTGCATCCACAGTCCATAGAGTGCACTACTTTTGTCCAAACCCCAACCTCATGAGACTATGTTGCAACCACCATATTCGAATAGTGAATATCCATCCTAATAACTCTCTGAGTGAACAGTTACTGGGTCAGCCCGGTACGAAAGTGAATAAAAACCCAACTGATGGTTAAATTAACCACTGTTTGGGTAATCAAAAGGCATGGCCTGTGCATGGCGTATTAGGGGCATGGCTTTCAGATAGTTACATATTTTCATATAAAATTAATAACATTGTTATAAAAAAATTATAACAAAGTGCTAACTAGCCCAACATTGAGATATGCACAGGCACTTAAGGAACTCATACACTTGTGTAAGCCTTATTAACGCTACAAAAGTATCAGTGCTCAACCTTAACATGTGATTAACTGGAATTACATGTACTCTCGGGTGGCCAAAAATAACTATCTGAAAGCCACGCCCCTACTAAGCCACGCTTAAATGCATGATGACTTCGGATACGCAATGTGATTGGTCAATAATCTAACACTTCTAGGGTGTGTTGTATGATTTTCAGCTTTTAACACATTAATTGCAGTAAATGTACACAACATGTGTTGAAATATTTATATTAATCATGTTGTGCCAACACAGTGATTGTGTTAGAAGTAACACAATATGTGTCGTCCCTAGACCCACGGACGAGTTAAAAAATAACACATTTTCTAAGAGTCTGTGTCATGTCTTAGGTAGCCCGCGAAAGCCAGCATGGATAGAATGCAAGAATGTAATAATATTTGCCATATTCTAACAATTCTCATGTGCCAACGTATCGCCACAGTCCATGCCATGGTGAAATTTGCACTCATGTAGATCTGAAATAACTGGATGGTGAAACTTGCATCCAGCCAGACTGAAAAGCAAGGCGAAGTAATTAAATCATTCTTAAAAGTCAGAGCAATTGTTGTCCTGCAAATAAACACGTTTTATAGTTGAAAAAAATAGATTTAGAATTATTCGTCAATCATCATTTATTCAAAGAATCACTGTTTCCTTCATAATTTGTCGCAATAAAGAAAGTTAGACAACAAGAAATATCCACCCTATGGAAGAGATACAAATGTTGTCAATCTTTAGTACATTTCTCCTATATCTGCCATTTCCATTAAACGTGGCAAAGCTTTTTTTTTTGTTGCAACATTGCTTTTGTCGAATAAACCTGGGTCAATGGAAACCTGCCTACAGAGAGTTTTGAGAGAGATGTTTTTCTGCTGGGGCAGCAGGATATTTGCAGAGAAGTGTGTGAACAGTGTGAGAGAGCAGGAGAGGTGCGTAGGTAGATGGGTAGCAGACATATCCACATAAATTATATTTTGTTTTTCATTTCTCCACAAGCTGCCACTTCAGCTGAGACCCCAGTCAGAGACATCAGCATATCTAACCACGCAGTATGAGAACTTCCATATACACAGAACAACTCATCTCATCTCTCTCTCTCCTACGTCTCTCTCTCTCTCTCCCTCTATCCCTTGGTTTCTCTCTCCCTCCCCGTTTCTCTCGCTCTGTTTCTCTTTCTTTCCCCATTTCTCTCACTCTTGCTCTTTCCCAACTAGGGTTCTTGTTGACATATTGGTGCAATGGAGGAGAGAGAAGTGATGCGGCATGCATAGCCTATCTGGAGGTTTACACAGCCATGTGTGTATGCAATAAGTCACGGACATGTGCTGTGTAGCAAGAGACTGCTGAGGGGAGGAACGGAGTAAATGGGATGGCATCAAACAGCTGGAAAACGATGTGTGTTTGATACCGTTCCACTTATTCAGCTCCAGCCATTACCACGAGTCAGTCCTCCCCAATTAAGGTGCCACCAACCTCCTGTAGTGTAGCGATATGGCGTCAACACTGCAATCACTACCACACAGCAGGGTCGACAAAACATCACCCCATGGAGAAATACTGAAAGAGGGTGACAGGGAGGGAGGGAGGGAGGGAGAGGGGGATGAAGGAGGGAGGTGTATGTGTGTAATCATAACCCCAGAACAACAACATAGGGAGGTCACACCACACGGCACTCACCCAGAGCTACAATCATCACACACCCAGACACCGATGACCTATGGTGTGTGTGCGAGAGGGCAGTTTCTCAGCAGGTAGGTGCCATTATGGATTTACACCGCTGCAGCACCTCGCCGTATCACCCACGCGACCAGACACACACAAAGAGAACTCCCTCTCTCACACAGACACGTCGCTCACACAAGCACACTGCTCACACAAACACACAGTGCTCGCTGGTGCTTGACATTAGTCACTGCAACGTCTCAATGTGCATGGTTACCATGTGCATCAAACTATTCCAACTATTCCAGCAAAGGCACTGTGCATGTGTCCATTAGCACCAGGTGGTTGTATACAGCCCTGATATTGACATAGCTTCTCTTTAACAGTTACAGCAGTTATACAGTTATACACATATTAGTTACACACACACAGCAACATGCTGAAGCATAGTCTGATGTCAATGAGAGAGGGAGAGCACACAGTCCTTTAATAACAATAACACATTTACTCAAATAAAATAAAATACATTTTATTGGTCACATACACGTGTTTAGCAGAAGTTTTTGCGGGTGTAGTGAAATTATCGTGCAGTAATATCTAACAAGTAATATCTAACAATTTCACAACATATACCCAAATATACACAAATCTAAGTAAAGGAATGGAGTTAAGAATATATACATACTGTATATGTTGTGTGTTGTCAGAGCAGCGTGGACAAGATACAGTAGAATAGTTTAGAATAGAATATATCATGTGCATATGAGATGAGTAATGCAAGATATGTAAACATTATCAAGGTGACTAGTGTTCCGTTAATTAAAGTGGCCAGGGATGTGTCTATAGGCAGCTAATGTGCTAGTGATGGCTATTTAACAGTCTGATGGCCTTGATATAGAAGCTGTTTTTCAGTCTCTCTGTCCCAGCTTTGATGCACCTGTACTGACCTCGCCTTCTGGATGCTATCAGGGTGAACAGGCAGTGACTCGGGTGGTTGATGTTCTTGATGATGTTCTTTTTTTTTTGCCCCCGGTAATGCGTTGGGCAAATTTCTTCAGCCCTCTGAGGTTAAAGAGACGCTGAACTGTTTCCTGAAGTCCACGATCATCTCCTTTGTTTTTTTTACGTTGAGTGAGAGGTTGTTTTCCTGGCACCACACTCCCAGAGCCCTCATCTCCTTCCTGTAGGTTGTCTCGTCATTGTTGGTAATCAAGCCTACTACTGTTGTGTCGGCTGCAAACTTGATGATTGAGTTGGAGGCGTGCTTGGCCACGCAGTCATGGGTGAACAGGGAGTACAGGAGTGGGCTGAGCACTGACCCTTGTGGGGCCCCAGTGTTGAGGATCAGCAAAGTCGAGGTGTTGTATCCTACCTTCACCACCTGGGGGCGGCCCATCAGGAAGTCCAGGACCCAGTTGCACAGGGCAGGGTTCAGACCCAGGGCCACGAGCTTAATGATGAGCTTGGAGGGTACTATGGTGTTGAATGCTGAGCTATAGTCAATGAACAGAATTGTTACATAGGCTTTCCTCTTGTCCAGGTGGGATAGGGCAATGTGCAGTGTGATGGCGATTGCATCATCTGTGGATCTATTAGAGCAGTAAGCAAATTGAAATGGGTCTAGGGTGTCAGGTAAGGTAGAGGTGATATGATCCTTGACTAGTCTCTCAAAGCACTTCATGACAGAAGTGAGTACTACGCGGTGATAGTCATTTAGTTCAGTTACCTTTGCTTTCTTGGGTACAGGAACAATGGTGGCCATCTTGAAGCATGTGGGGACAGCAGACTGGGATAGGGAGAGATTGAATATGTCCGTAAACACACCAGCCAGCTGGTCTGCGCATGATCTGAGGACGCGGCTAGGGATGCCGTCTGGGCCAGCAGCCTTGCGAGGGTTAATGGTTTTGACTGACGTGATGGTTTTGACTGACATAGGCCTATAGAAGCCAACGCTTGAGTCATCTTTCCTGTTGATTCCATCTATACCTGACTCCACAGGAGGTTGGTGGCACCTTCATTGGGGAGGACAGGCTTGTGGATAGGTGGATGCTCCCTCCTTGTGTTTGATGCCATTCCATT
The DNA here is from genome assembly GCA_023634145.1 of Thymallus thymallus. Taxonomy (NCBI): domain Eukaryota; kingdom Metazoa; phylum Chordata; class Actinopteri; order Salmoniformes; family Salmonidae; genus Thymallus; species Thymallus thymallus. The sequence goes on along the minus strand of CM042421.1, from coordinate 13,307,958 downwards.
AGCTCTGTTCCGGCCATTATAATCAGACCATCAGACCACAGTAACTGACAGTAAAACATTTTACACCTGCACACAGAGCTGTAGAGTTTTTATATCTCATTAAACCCAACTCATAATAAATATTTAACCACATCATCAAAAGTTTGGAATATTGTTTTAACAGTGTATATTTCAATTACAAGTTAGCTAGCACAACGAATAAAGTCAATCTGTATGGAAATAAGGAAATAGTCTCTACCCTTGGGAGTGTGACAGGGCGTCGGGGGATGACAAATAACACTAGTCGACTAAGGCATCTCGAGACACTAAGGGTCTGCTTACTTGCAACAGCTTTACCTCTTAAAACACCATCACAACATTAAAAACACTCATGTTTACGTTTATCGCTGTCTACAGGGAGGAACCACTGCAAAGACAAAACCTTTGTTTTCTCAGAGATCTTTCCAAGAGTAATTGGAGACAGTCCAGAATTTCAGCACAAAATATTGATATGTATTTTTTTTATTATTGGAGTGAGAACACATCGTATTGAGAACAAGTTGTAGATACAGCTGTGTTATACTCTTGGTGCGGTTCCAAGCCTCTCCAAAACCACATTCTCACCAATCTGGACCTAAACCTCTCATATACAGTGGGGTTAGAAATGATTGACACCCTTGATAAAGATGAGCAATCATGACTAATTAGAATACATAATTCAAATATCGAGATATATTGTAAATAATGATGAGTGAGAAAGTTACAGAGAGTCAAAGAGCATAACCCCAAGACATGCTAACCTCTCACCATTACCAATATCAGGGGAGGTTGGCATGTCTTGCAGGTATGATCTTTGACCCTCCTTAACTTTCTCACTCATCATTATTCACAATTCATTCAGGATTATCCATAATCATGGCAGCATCCACATTTTATTACAATAAAAGTGACTCCAAAATGACACAGTGCGTTATTTACCATTACTTTCTATTGGGCACAAAATAATTGGAAACAACCAAATGCATCAGATAAGTTTGTAAAGCCACAAGCTTGATGTAGCCATTGTGTGCTAGGAATATGGGACCAAATACTACACTTTTGACTACTTTATTCATAAGAATATTTAGGGGTGTCAATAATTTTGACCCCTACCTTTTTGAAGAAAAAAAGTATTACTTGTTAAACTCTGAGCAATTATATTATTGCATAAAATATAGTTTCAGTATTTCAATTATTTATTTCATACAGTCATTATTTCTCATTTTTATCAAAGGTGTCAATAATTTCGGACCCCACTGTACATCTCAGCTCAGAGAGGAAATGTGTTGTGGATCTGTTGCCAGACATAAAGATGAAGACAGAGATGACTTAGGGATATAGATAAGAACTGAAATAAGAAAAAGGGATTACAGTATGCTAGAAGATAATATAATATGGGTGACTGAGTGCCAGTCTGCTTGTAATATCATGCCAACTCCTTGTCAATCATTGTCGGTGGGGAACCGTCAGGGCCTTCTAGGCCTTCAGATGTAAAAACAATATATACAATTTTGTTTTAATGTCTATTCAGTCTTTGAAATCATTTTAATGGTCTTCTGATTTCATCTCTTCAGTTGTGTAGGAAAAAGAAGGGTTAACACTGAAGAGAAAAAAATATCCAATCAGGATTTTAGTTGGTGGTTTCTGGGTAGAAAAAGCTTGGCCTTCAGAAGCTGGACAGAAAGCATCTGCCATTCAACTGTATTAGAGCAGAATTTTGGAGTGACAGTGGAATGAAACAATCACATTTTGACTTGCAATGGGTGGGATGTTTTTTTGGGTCCAGGCCTTATCGAAGGGCTACACACCCTACACATATCAGTCACTACTGAGAGCACAAGAGAAAATAATCAGTGGCGCAAGAAGTAGCTTTCCCACGCTAACGCCTCGATCACACCTACAGCTTCATTGCGCAAAATGGTACGCAACATCATCTGAATATGTGTGCAACAAAAGTTCAACATTCCCCTACTGCTACCATTTCGGTCAAGCCGTCTATGTATACAATTTGATGCATACATTCAATAAATCCAAAGTATGCACCACACAGAACCCACTGCCACTGCCTCTGCAACTCAATGCTGCAAGGCGAACCCAGCGTTCCCATGGAGATGAATGTACTGTTGTTGCTCATTTGTTAGCATCAGCCATGGCAAGACCACCTTTAAAACTTTGTTTAATAAGTTATCATCATCACGTGTTGTTGCATTGTTTTTTTGTTGCAGCTCGCTTGCTGTTAGCGACCTCTTTGAAAATAATGACAGTGAAACATTGTTGCTTAAACTTTCAATCACGTGTTAGTGTGATGAACACAATAAAAAAGATCTGCAATGGGAAGTAACAGCTGGTTTGTTCATTTCATTTTGGAAATTGCATGATTGTGTTTCTGTATTGTTATTATTTTATGGTTCCTAATGGAGTGAAAAGACTGCTTATTCTGTAACATTATTTTATGCTGTGTGTGACTGCTGTCTTCTGTCTATCAGCCGTGTCTATGTGTTCGACCAAAATTGTCTCTCCTTCAGCGCCATGGAGTGCACAGGTATTATGGTCGCTGTCGTTTCAGCACCACGAGCCTGTCACCTTTGACGTGACACTGTAATTGTCGCTATTGGTGATAGTAGTGATAGAGGTGTTAGGCTACCATAGGTTGTGTAAACAGTGTGCTTTTTGTTTTTGCTGGTCACATTATTTTATGCTGTGTGCCCATGCCGGTTCTGTCTCTGTGTGTGTTGCAGCCCGAAGCGCAGCCAGGCTTGTTTGATTCATTCATAATGTCATCAAAAAGCATTGCTCCTCCTTCACTAGAACTAGAACGCTTCGACTACAGAAGATATAATGTCGGGTGCATTAAGTGATGCTATATTTCTGGTTATTTTCTGGATTTCTTTGTTTGATACAATGTATTGGAAGGCCTTGGTCCTATAGTCACGGTTCAGCACTGATCATTGTCATGTATGGCTTAAAAATGAGCAATAGAGTTGGCAAGAGCAAAAACAGATCTGGGACCAGGCGAACAGCACTGTATGTAGCTTAATGCGAATTTTGTGGTGCTATGTAGTTAATTACATGGGCGTGGTGTTGGTTGTACTAACGAGGTTCGTCTGCCTCTCCGCTAGGCCCTCCCACTGTGTATGTGTTTAATGGAGCGTGTTTAGTATTGTTATGGATCTCAGTCTTTCCATTTACTCAGGATTAATAGCTAGAGTCACTCTCCACTCAGAGTGCAAGGCTTTATCCCTAATGGCACCCTATTCCGTATTCACACAGGGCTCTTGTCAAAAGGAGTGCACTATGTAGGGAATACGGTGCCATTTGGGACACAACCAAAATGAATCGGAGAGAAAAATTATTTACAGCCACAAGTGACAGGCACAAACAGAAAACCCAAAGTCTATATTTACCCCTGGCTTGAACTGATATAGATTTAGCGCTGGCTTGATTTATGAACAGTTGACTTTCTCAACTAAATAAATTGCTAATGCAGTGGCAGGTGTTGTAGAAATGGCCTGCGGGTAATTATATATGACACCTAAAGTAGCCTATTAAAAATAATTCCATCGTTGAAGTAGCACTTGGCAGAGGCAGGGAGGCTGGGAGAGGATGCAGAAAGGGATGCTTTCTGTCCTCTGATCAGGGTGTGAGTGTGTTAGTGTGTTAGTGTGTTAGTGTGTGTGTGTGTGTGTGTGTGTGTCGGTGTGCGTGCGTGCGTATGTGCAGTATGTGCAGATTTGGTTCAATAAAGCCCACACAGATAATAATGAATGAGTTTTAGCTCTACTCCGTACATACCTGTGTGTGTGCATGTGTGTTCGTGCGTGCGTGTGCGCACGTGGCCAACAGCGTGAAAATGATAATTAATTAGATATGTCCCTTATGAAATGGTTTAATTTTTAAATCAAATTTGCAGCAGGTGCTGTTCTGAGACGAAGGAGAGGTGTCACAACAGGAACAGAAATGACCATTCATCTGGACACTATTTGATTATTTGACATTGATATGGTACTGGTACTCTCTGCTTCATTCTTGTGTATTTTATTCTTCTTGTGTTGATTAATTATTTTGTTTTACATTGTTGGGAAGGGCTTGTAAGCAAGCATATCACAATAAAGATCACCCATTGTTTTCGGTGCAATTTGATTTGATTTGACATGATTCACACTTAATAACTTTCCCAAAATGTTAAATAATGCTGCTGTACCGATATCCAAACGCAGTGTTTATTTTAACATTCAATCAAATCAACTTAAATCATCCACAACAGGAAGTCCAGGATGTGACCCAGATATTTACCTAGTTTCTGAAAGCCACAGGGAATAGTGTTCCATTTCTGACACAATGAATGAAATGATTGTAACAGTTGGCTCCCATTTGTAGCCTAATTCCTGAGGGGTGCTGTTGAATTTCAGGATTTGCGCCCACAGCTCCTCTCTCCTGCTCTCCTGCTCTCCTCTATGACATGAGAGGGATGGAGATTAGAGAGAGGAGAGATGTCGCCTCTCTGCTGCCCATCAGGCCCTCTGCTGGAGAGATCAAAGGGCCATGATGTCATGGCCCTTTGATCTGGGGGGGGGGTTATTGTAGTACAATACTGTTCGTGGCCAAAACCGCATGAAAATTGTCCCACATGCAGACCAAGTGTTCCATATTTCATCAGCTAACAAGTTAAGATCTAGACCAAGATGTGAGAGCAATTTCTACCTGGAGTCTTATTCAAGTCTGTGAATCATTGGGAAACTTCAGAGGCTGGAGAGGCACAGCACCAATTATTCAGGCAAATACGCACCTTCCCCACGGGGGAGAGGAAAGAGAGGGAGGGCATAGAGCAGCTATTGATTAGCACTGCAGTGCCACACACTTTTTCTTGACCCAAAAGTAAACATTGTAGTCAAAACCATATCTGTCGTAGAAACCAAACTTTGCATTCAAATTACACAATTAACCATCAAATACAATCAACCTTCTGAATAGCCTTTACACACTGCTGGGAAGAATTAAAAAAACTATTATAAAAAGGTTTTCATGAACCAATAACTATAACGTGTCCCTGAATTTCAGATATGTTCCACTCCATGAGTTTGATACGATGTGAATCATACAATTGTCCTTCTTACAGGATGTTTATTTTCCATTCCAACATTCTACAGTACAGTACTCCAATTGCTTGTTGAACAATCATGCTTGTCACTGTAGTGGTCACAGTAATGTACTGTAAATCACCAACACAAATTCGCCAAAATTGAATTTGCGGCAAAACAAAGAAGGCTAAGAAAACAAGGAAAGAAGCAGAGCATGTTCACCTGGGTAAGAGGGTTAGAGTACGCTACAGTACTGTAATAGCAATAACAGTTCATTATGGGGCAGAATCCTGTCTCCGACCAGGGTCAGGCCAGGGATTTTCATCAACATCACAGGCTATGTTTTCCCTAGCCAAACATCGGGGGAAAAATGCCCTGGAATGTCTGAGCCATCTCTGACAGGAATCCACAGCAATGTCCCCACAAGCTTCCTCCATGGCTTGCAGAAGGTTGTTCTGTATATAGGAATTACTGCCATTCTGAGAAGAACTCCTCTATCGGATTGAGGAAAGGGGAGTATGGTGGGAGGAACACATTTGTGAATCTTGGATCATTCATGAACAAGTTCCGGACCAGAACAACATGGTGGAAACATACGTTGTCCCAAACAACAACATAACAAGGCTGCACTTTTCTCTGGGCATGTTGGAAAAGAGCTTCCTGTAGGCCATCCAGAAAAGTCAGAAGACGTTGAGTGTTATATGGGCCAAGAGTAGCATGGCGTCCATAGTTGCTGATGGCTGCACAAAGTGTAACATTACCCCCACGCTGGCCAGGGACGTACA